>OY856409.1:588617947-588765447 GCA_963693085.1 Alisma plantago-aquatica | reverse complement strand
TGATCTTATGCGAGACAAATTATCGTGTGAGGATACGAGGCTTAAACCACAACCTTTCATTTCATTTAGGTGGCCTGTGACTAGAAAATGACGCTGCCGTGTTGCCAAGATTTCACAGTGGAGAGTGAAACAATTATGTCACTGTACTTTTCTCTTTCACAACCCAAGTAATTCTTGAATTCCTTTCCGTCATGGGCCTCTCCAACTACATGCAACTTTTTCTAATTAAGATGACGAGCCTATTAGTGTAGCCATTACTATTTAGTAGGCGGGGACCAAAAAAATTAAAGTGATGTAAGTACTAGCTTTTTATGTTATCTTGTTATATGTATCAGTTTTGTGTAAGTGTAAAACATGGGAGTAGAGGGAGTAGGCTCGATAACGGGTTGGGTATCATTGTACTTTTTTTGGTTAGGTAACATTATACTTACTCTAAATATGGCTCGACTTGGATATGTTAAATTTGAGCCTACTTTGAACAAGGTTTGAAAATATCTGACTCTAAAATATCTGAACCCTCATAAATTTGGATGGCCTAATATGAACCTGACTTGACTTGAGTTGAACATTATAAATTTATTTCTAAAAAATTAAAAAGATGTGGTGAACTAAAGTTCGATCTAATCCCGCCCGATCTGGATAAAAAACAAGCCGACCTGATTGAACCAAACTATATTGGACCCAACTTGACAAGAGCCAAAACCTAGATGGACCCCTACAATTCCATAATTTCAAAATTGGTTAGGATGGGTTTTATGGCTAACCCAAAATGGGAGTGCAAGAAGGTGTGTCAACAAACCTTGTTCACATTTTGCGACTACAACACTACTTCTTTACATTTGATCATATTATATATGAATTGTCTTGGGTATTTTTAGACTATAAGTTATATGATGTTTTCTTTTCAAGTAGACATGTATATGTGTAAATTTCATCCCATCGTGTATCAACTTCATACGGTTGGGTATGTTTAGTATTGAGGTCAAGTACATGGCTAGATATAGGATCGAGCATTCGATAAAATCTAGAGCCAACTCTTGTAAGTAGGACTGAGCCATAGATAGAAATTTAAAAGTGTGACAAGACAAAATTTTTGAAACATAGACTTGATAGGAATTGAACAGTTTGGATGAAATTGGCACTACGTTTTGTACGTGACCCCTAAACTCATGGAAAATTGATGACTGGGTGGACCAATATGCAAAAAGTAATGATCTTGTGGTCACTATCATCAATTTCCCACAAGTTTAGGGTTCACATACACAAAATGGTGATCTTGTGGTCACTGGGCAACACAATCTCAAACAACAAGGGTATTTTTCTCTAATGCTTTCATGAGAGTCGAAAGAGGTGAAGTTCAATGTATTATATGGGGGGTGTAGTATAGTTGGGGGTGAGGATCTACTATTTGATATATTATATCAGAGAAAGTTTAATCATGTTTACTAAATGAATGATAAAAAATGAGGTGTCAATGGTTCACGTAATTGCAAACGAGTAGGACATACCCATGTTCAAGGAGATTTTGCTCGATATATCAAATATGACATGTGTTTCCATGCACATGAATTGTAGAGTCATTGAGGAAGACTTAAAATTATGTTTATCAAATAATGTACATATATCCATACACATAGTAGTAAACAAGAGTACATGTGAGTACATAATGAAATACATAAAAGATTACACTGAAAAGTACACATGAGTACACACAACAGTACATATGATAGCTAGTACACATGACAGTACACATGGAAGTACACATAGCAGTACACATGGAAATATTCATAGTAGTACACATGGAAACACACATAGCAATACACATTATAGTATATATAGTAGTATACAAGAGTACACATAGAAACACACATGAAAATACACATAGTGGTACACATGACAATACACATAGTAGTACAAACAATAGTACACATGGAGGTATACATAACTACATAAATGATAATATATATAATATTACACATGATATACATATAGAAATATGCATATTGCAAATAACAATACACATGGTGCACATAGTAGTATACAAAACAATTTACGTAGATAGGATAACATTGCACATAGTAGTACATAAAGAAGTATGTATACCAATACACAATAATATAGCAGTATACATGCATACCAATGTGTACATATACTAGTACACATAGAGTACATATAACAGTACACCTAGCAAAGACCGTAACTATAGACATGATTACACATGAGTATATACAGTATAACACATAGTGGACACATTGCAATACTCATAAAATACACATGGTAGTATACATAGTACACATAACCATACACATGAAGTACATATAGTAGTCAATATTGATAATACTTTATTTTACATACTTTTTGTATATATTTTATACCTCTTTTAGTATATCTTTTGTTAGCTTTTCCCACAATTTTACCATCTTTTTGACTAAAACCTCACATGATTTTAGGTACATTTACAACCCAAGTCACAGTCGTTACCTCGACCGTGACCCACTCATCCAACAACCACGATCGATGTCACTTAACAACTTTAAGATCGAGGTCATCATGCATTGGAGTCAGACCATGATCACACTGAAGCTGCGATCACTACTACACCATGACCACTAGGAGGTCACGATCAGTACAAAGGCACCAGTCAAACAAGGGACCGCGGTGTATTTGGAGACCGCAGATGCCAAGTTTTCCTATGACTCATGTAAGGCCATGATCCATATGGGGTTGTGATCCCTCCAGACCGTGATCAAGCTGAACCGCAACCAGCATGGAGGCCGTAGTCATTGCTAAGCCCGTGATCCTTGCAGACTGTGACCGAGTGAGAAGGCCTCGACCTCGACCTCACCAATGCAACACACGAATCGACCTCGACCACGATCATTGCCAGACCACGAGCAAGTGGCAGACCGTGACTCAGTCGACCGTGATGAAAAGAGGAATAAAGAACAGACAATGACTGCAGTCTCACACCTCACCCAACCAAGACCGTGACTGCAGTCTAGGCTTAAGTCGGTAAAAATGTGCCTATAAATAGCACACCCAACCGTCTTGTCAAATCATCAGATCATAGATCGGATCTCGACGACCATGAAGTGCTACTGCATCCCAGATTCATTCCGTTCTATCCCATCCACCAGTCTTAGATCTCCAAAGGCAGAAGCTGAGGAGAGAGAAGACTGAAGACTCCTTCTTCAAGAGAAGAAGATCGCCTGTGCCATCGACATGCTAGATCCAGATCTGAAGTACCATGTCGTATCACATCTCTTCTATCTAGATCTATCATTTCTTTCCGTTGTACTTCCCTCCTCACTTTATATATCTTTATGTATCTATCTTTTTGTAATGTTGTTATGCTGACCGCAAGCATGAGTGGCTAAATACCTTAAACTGGGTTGGGAGTATCCATTAAGACTCTCCTAACATGTATATTGTCTCTCTTTGTTGAATATATATACTCTTATCAATATTATCTCCATACGCTTGTCTTAATGCTTCACTTGTATGCTTAGCTACCATCTTGTGATGTTTGATAGTTGATATTTCAATAGAGTAATATCACTTTTATCATGTGTTATGGAGTAGTATGAATGCATGAGAGTTAGAATGCTAAAGCTTTAACCATACGTTATGCTATGCGGTTTACGCGTGGTCATCTCAAGAGAGAGGCTACCCTTAGACTTAGATATATCCTCATCTCGAGAGAGAGTGGAAAGATGATTTTGATGGTTGCGTGTAGTCTTGGTGAGAGTATACGAGAGGGAGAGATGATGTTGCATGTTGAGGAGAAGTCTTAGTAGGTGAAACCCAATGCAAGTTGCCTTCCATATACTTGCTTCACCTCATTTTCATTTTCATTTAATTTTGTTATCTTTGTTTTACTTGTCTTCGTTTTAGTTTGTGTGCCATCGTTCCTTAGGGAACAACCTTTAATATGCCTTCTTTGCCTGGAGTATACGAGTGTTAGATTCAATGCACTTAACACTACCAACCTTGTCTCTGTGATTGACCCCGATCGCTACATCGGACCCCGTTTATCGTTGTGGGGGCCTGAGAATCAGGTTATCTCTTTAAAAGTCCGACTACTCTGAATCTGCTCCTTTTGGACATGTGATTTAGGCCGGTCAACTTTTTGGTGCCGTTGCTGGGGACAAGGTAAAACAACAATGTTAAGAACTCAAGTCCACTCATTATACTCTCGTGCCTCAAGTTTAGCAATAATCTTGATTGCACTGTTACTTCAAGTCTGCTACCCTGTGTTTGTAGGATTAGTTCGTTTTAACACGTTCAGTTTACTAACTCGACTGTGCGATCTATTTAGGCAACCAGGAAGAAGCAGACTCATCCAACTTTTCTCCTTAATCTCGAGATACCATGCCACCTTGCGTAGATGTTACTCTCTCTGTGGATGAGCGGGATGTGAGGAATCAACACAACCCACCACCACCAGTCTTGGATGAAGACAAAGAGGGACATTACAATAACGATTGTCATCATGAAGAGGACAACAGGGATGAAGATCGTCGTGAAGACAATCGTTGTGAAGAAGACCGACGAGACGAGTAACGACACCACAGGCGTCGAAGTAGACATCTCCGTAACCATCATGACAATGAACGGGAGAGTGATGGTCAGGATAGTGATGGTGAGGACGACGAAGAAGGGAAGACTCTTCATGAGTTGGCAGCAACAAGGGCCAACTAGTCTAGGTGTCTGATCATCATACCAAACTTCAATGTAGAAAATTTTGAGCTAAAACCAGCTATCATATCTATGATCTAGAACAAACCTTTTTACAGGAACTCAAGAGAAAACTCGTACCATAACCTAGATGCTTTTAAAAATATATGTGATACTATCAAGATGAGGGGAGTCCCACAAGAGGTGATATACTGTAAGGTTTTCAACTTCTCTTTGGAAGATAATGCTCTCTTTTGGTATCTAAATCTCCCTCACCAATCTATAAATGGGGGGAGACCCATGGTAGATGCTTTTGTTACAAAGTTTTATCCTAAAGAGAGGACAATCCGCAACATGTAGAAGATTACCTCTTTTGCATAGAAGTCGGGAGAGAACTTACACGAAACATGGGAGCATTTCCAGAAATACCTTAGGGACTGCCCACAGCACAATTATCATAAGGGGGTCCTAGTGACCACTTTCTATAATGGGCTAACTCATACAGAGAGGACTTTGTTGAACGCAGTCACTGGCAATGATTTCCTCGGGAAGAAGCCCAGTAGAACCATGAAGATAATAGAAAACATGGATGCGCTGCAAGAAGGAGTATACTATGAAAGGAATGATAGAGGCCCAACAAGGAAGTTAGGGGATGAAGGACCATCTATGGAAGCCAAGTCTTTTGAAACTATAACAACTCAAATTCAGATAATAGCAACTGATGTGAAATAGCTGAAAGATATTGGAGTAAAAGGCAAGAAGCATACCGAGAAAGTCATGAAGTGTGTCACCTATGGAGAAGGAGGACATGGGGGCAATAACTGTATCTACACCAGGCCAGAGGAAAGTGAAGAAAGTGAAAGTGAAGAAGAGATTATGAAGAACGTTTCCTACGCCAACTTTAAGAGGCCAGACCACCCTGGTTTCAGCTACAAAAACTAGGATACAACCAAGAATTCACACCAGTTAAGCAATTCACAAAAAATGTCTCCAGGTTTCAAAAAGAGAAGAGGACAAATGCAATATTGATGGAGCTTCCACTTGCGTGGAATTGTGTGCACCACTAAAAATCTTAAAGATAATAAATCTCTAGGTTTAGCCTTGCTTATACTAGATTAAAAACTCCACCCACATATGTTAGGATACGTGGAAGTCTTATCGTAGTATAGTTAAGGGTTGAATCCACAGGACAACAGTCTTGTTGAGATCAATGAGATAGAAAACATTATAATTTCACTTAACTCCTTAACAATTGATATTTAGATCAAAGAGTTGGTTTGGTTTGTTTAAACTAAGTGCAAGTAAAGTAAAAGTAAGAAAGTAAGCAGGAAGGTAAATTTAAGGTTGTAAAAAATATTAAGGAACCACTAGGATGTGATCGGCTTTCACTACCACTACACATGGATCAAAACATGCAACATAGTAACATAACCTGCAATAAGAGTCTAAACAGTTAGTATCTTTGTAGATTTAGTTTCCTTTCAGACAACGAACTACGAGAAGTGTGGGAATGTTGCAATGCCATCCATCCCCAAACGAATGGTCACTTGCTTTGCATCATTCCCTTCTCACAAAGTGTGTTCCTCGGCTTATCAAGGTGGTACTTTCATACGTCAACTGATTCCATTTCATAGTATGGAAGTACAATAATGGAAGTGAGTTTACTCCACTTCTTGAAAAACACTCCTAGATACCGAAACAGATGCATGGTGGCTACATGCATCAAGAACAAACATTCAATCAAGATTTGAATCTGATAGTACAAACATAGACAATTCATACTAAAAGATAAAAGGTAACACAAGTTGGTGATCAAGCAACAAGCATTCATTAAACGATTGATGTCGAACTGAAAATAAAGTATATCTCTATTGCAAACTTATGAATTACATTGCATGAAATGAAAACATGGGTAGCAGGGCTACTCCCCACACCCTAGTGTATAAGACTACTCTCTCATGGCAAGGACAAGAAAGGGGGTGAGAAGAGAGAGAGAGAGAGCATCATCTCCATGAAGGAGGGAGGAAGGTTGACCCCTTGGAGAGAGAGAGCAACGATCTTCACACTTTGTAGCTTGCTTGATGATGAATCCTCCTCTTCCCACCTTATTTGTCGATGAGAGAGAAAGCAGCTTGGAGATGGAGTATGGATCTCAGACCGACAGCCTCAGGGCAGTGGATGAAGGATGGAATAGCTCTAGAACAATAGATGCAACCTTTGGACATATGAAAACTTGATGCTTTGTGAGGACCCCTCGGGTCTTATTTATAGGCTTTGAGTGAGACTCAAACGGTTTGGGAGGTTTGGGCCCAAACAGTCGTGAAGACCGTTTGGACTCTCTCTCATTTTGGAAACCGTTTGGACTCTCTTGGTTTGGAAACCGTTTGCCTTTATTTGGTCTTGGGACCGTGTAGCTTCATATGGTCTTAGGACCAATTGATCTCCATTCGGTCTCGGGACCGTTTGGCTTCATACGGTCTTAGGACCGGTTGATATTCATTCGGTCTTGGGACCGTTTGTCTTCATACAGTCTCAGGACTGTTTGACTTTATACGGTCTTGGGACCGTTTGACTTTATACGGTCTTGGGACCGTTTGGCTTCATTCGGTCTTGGGACCGTTTGACTTTATACGGTCTTGGGACTGTTTGGCTTCATTCGGTCTTGGGACTGTTTGGTGTCCATTTGGTCTTGGGACCATTTGGTGTCCATTCGATCTTGGGACCGTTTGGTGTCCATTCAGTCTTGGGACCATTTAATGTCCATTCAGTCTTGGGACCGTTTGGTGTCCATTCGGTCTTGGGACCATTTGGAGCTTTTGTAAATTGTTTGTACTTTTCTATAAGAAATAAAAGGGGAAAAGTTAGGCTAATGATATATTTACAAAAGAGTGAAAAATTAAAGATTGTGTCTAATTTATTTAAGAATGAGTATGGAAAATCAAGGAAAATTAGTAAGATAACATCGCAAAATGGGAGGTTATCACCCCCCTAACTTAGAGTCTAGCTTGTCCTCAAGCTAGATAGAGCTAAGGCACATAGTGGTGAGGCAATTTTATTTAGTTAAGATTTCCATACTCTTGCTTCAATTCTAAACCAGAGATCTCCTAAGGTCTTATCAGAGATTTTGCTTGCCCTAACTCTGTCAGGTGTTGAGATTTGCTTGGATCTCAGGTTTCTTCCATATCACGTAGCTCGCATTGGGACCACCCTTTTTTTCTTGATTTTATTCTGTGCATGTCGTCGACTCTAATCAGTTTTATACTTCTCTGAAAATCCTACCGGAAGCTAGAGTGGGTATGAAGGTTGGCTATAGGCTGTTGTGTAACTCCCCCTTCAAGTGGGGGAGGGTTTGTCTATGCATTTAGGATCTCACTACCGGGCATGATACATCTGCCTTTGTGAGGGCAACTAAATGTACCGGCCAGGCGAGTCCTTTATCAGCCTTTTCATATATTTGGATACCTTAGGGTCTCACTACCGGACATGACACATCTGCCTTCGTAAGGACAGCTGAATGTACTGGTCGGGCGAGACCTTTATTGGCTCTTCATATAGATCCTTATGCGTGGCACAACTCTCATATTTTTATTCAACACTCTGGATTTTATTCGTAAACTTACAGGCTTAGGATTTGGGATTTTAGGGGTTTTGACTGGGCGGCCAAGCCTCTTTTATTGAAGAGAAGAAAGTTGTTCTTAGAGTTTCTCGACATGCACTTATTTGGTTTCTACTTGGTGGTCCACTTGTGAGGTTTCTTGATTTGGATGTCACCTGATATCCCTCCCGTCCTTGAGAGTGTTTGGCTTGTTTCGGCCCTGATGTTGACCTATAGAGAGTCAGATATAGAATTGAAGCAAAGGCATGAAAATCTAGTGTGAAGGTAATTTATTAATTCACCATTACATGCCGATATGCTATTATTGTTATTGCTTTTGAGGACTAACTAGATTCTAAATTTATCTGGGGATGACCTTTTCCAAGAGAGATGTTATTCTTATGTGCATGATTTATTTTAACAGAGGAATTACTTAAAACAAAGTCTAAATGTGCAAAGAAAGCTAAAGATTTTGTATAAAATTAAAAGAGAAGGTAGAGAGGGAAGGGTTTTAAAAATGATACCTCACCCTTGTCCAGTGTACCCCCCCTAACTTATCACTCACTCTGTCCTCAAAGTGTCAAAGTGATAGGTTGAGAAGTACAAGGACAAGGGCATTAGGCTTTTGGTAGTCCTTTGTTAGATCCATGCATTTAGAGAAGATTATCTGTGAAATTTCCACGTAGAGCATGGTAATCCATGTCTGTCATGTCCTCTACTGGTCTTCCAAGGACTATGATGGTGTATATCTAGTAGAGAACGTGGAAACCACAATCGTTTGACTCTCGGAGCTGCTGGGGACATCTGTGGCAGAAGGCTGGGCGATATAAATTTTCTTTATCGTACGCCCTTGTGTGCTTTCTTAAGACATTAGGTCCCATGAGTCATCCAATGACTCTCCTGGTAGTTGAAGGAATTGGTTGATTTTCCCTATGATTTGGTAGGTTAGTGATGGTGGGAAGAATTTCTCCAAGAACTTCTCTTCTAGGGGAGCCCAGGTGGTGATTGGCTCCCCGTTCAAAGAATTGTACTGACTTAGTGCTCTTCCATACAAGGTGAAATTGAAGAGTCTAAGAATGACTGCGTCCATGGTTGTTCCAGCTTGTGGTACCACCTTGCAAAGAGCCTTAAACCTCTTCAAATGGTCCATGCAGTCATCCCCAAAACTTCCAGAGAATGAGATGCCCTGCATTATTTGGATCCATTGTGTCCTAATCTCAAAATTAGGTGTGTCGATGAGTGGTGGTTGGATTGGATGGTTGTCTTCATAGTTCTTGGGAATAGTGTAGTCCCTTAGTTGCTTGCTCCTTATCAACAGTTGCGCAGCAGCCTTGGCTGCTTCATTCTCAGCATGGATGCGGGCTTGCTCTTCAACCCATACTTCAGCTTGAACTTGGGTGCGCGTGTCGGCAATGAGTTGCGCTCGCTGGGCTGCTATGGCAGCGTTGACCCTTTCCATCACTAGTGCAACTTGGTGTTGATCTTCAACCATTTGTCTGGCACTTTGACGATTAAGTCTAATGCGGCGGTGGAAACTTCTCTCTACCTCAGAGTTGTACTCTGGATCAGGGGAGAATCTGAGATTATGTGTTGGTTGCATACACGTCTTCTACCTGAGTAGAGGAAGAAGCACACTTTTCAGATGATGCGGGAGATGTGATGAAATCAAGAGAATATGGAGTAATATTAAAGAAAAAGTGTAAAACCTTAACCAACTAACAAGATGATAAATGAAATTAAAATGTTCCGTTGTCCCCGACAATGGTGCCGATTTTTGATGGAGCTTCCACTTGCGTGGAATTGCGTGCACCACTAAAACTCCTAAAGATAATAAATCTCTAGGTTTAGCCTTACTTATACTAGATTAAAAACTCCACCCACGTATGCTAGGATATGTGGAAGTTTTATCATAGTAAAGTTAAGGGTCGAATCCACAGGACAACGGTCTTGTTGAGATCAACAAGATAGAAAACGTTAGAACTTCACTTAACTCCTTAACAGTTGGTATTTAGATCAAAGAGTTGGTTTTGTTGTTTAAACTAAGTGCAAGTAAAGTAAAAGTAAGAAAGTAAGAAGGAAGGTAAATTTAAGGTTGTAAACAATATTAAGGAACCACTAGGATGTGATTGGCTTTCACCACCACTACACATGGATCAAAACATGCAACATAGTAACATAACCTACAATAAAAGTTTAAACAGTTAGTATCTTTGTAGATTTAGTTTCTTTTCGGACAACTAACTATGAGAAGTGTGGGAATGTTGCAATGCCAACCATCCCCAAGTGAATGGTCACTTGCTTTGCATCATTCCCTTCACAAAGTGTGTTCCTCGACTTATCAAGGTGGTACTTTCATACGTCATCTGATTCCATTTCATAGTATGGAAGTACAACAATGGAAGTGAGCTTACTCCACTTCTTGACAAATACTCCTAGATACCGAAATAGATGCATGGTGGCTACATGCATCAAGAACCAACATTCAATCGAGATTCAAATTTGATAGTACAAACATAGACAATTCATACTAAAAGATAAAAGGTAACACAAGTTGGTGATCAAGCAACAAGCATCCATTAAACGATTGATGTCGAACTGAAAAGAAAATATATCTCTATTGCAAAATTATGATTTACATTGCATGAAATGAAAACATGGGTAGCAGGGCTACTCCCCGCACCCTAGTGTATAAGACTACTCGCTCATGGCAAGGACAAGAAGGGGATGAGAAGAGAGAGAGAGCATCATCTTCACGAAGGAGGGAGGAAGGTTGACCCCTTGGAGAGAGAGAGAGAGCAACGATCTTCACACTTCATAGCTTGCTTGATGACGATTCCTCCTCTTCCCACCTTCTTTGTCGATGAGAGAGAAAGCAGCTTGGAGATGGAGTATGGATCTCAGACCGGCAGCCTCAAGGCAGTGGACGAAGGATGGAATAGCTCTAGAACAATAGAGGTAGCCTTTGGATGTCTGAAAACTTGATGCTTTGTGAGGACCCCTCGGGTCTTATTTATAGGCTTTGAGTGAGACTCAAACGGTTTGGGAGGTTTGGGCCCAAACGGTCGTGAAAACTGTTTGGACTCTCTCTCAGTTTGGAAACCATTTGGACTCTCTCGGTTTGGAAACCATTTGCCTTTATTTGGTCTTGGGACCGTGTAGCTTCATACGGTCTTAGGACTGGTTGATCTCCATTCAGTCTTGGGACCGTTTGGCTTCATACGGTCTTAGGACCGGTTGATCTCCATTCGGTCTTGAGACTGTTTGGCTTCATACGGTCTCGGGACCGTTTGACTTTATACGGTCTTGGGAACGTTTGGCTTCATTCGGTCTTGGGACCGTTTGACTTTATACGGTCTTGGGACCGTTTGGCTTCATTCGGTCTTGGGACTGTTTGGTGTCCATTCGGTCTTGGGACCGTTTGGTGTCTATTCGGTCTTGGGACCATTTGGTGTCCATTCGGTCTTGGGACCATTTGGTGTCCATTCGGTTTTGGGACCATTTGGAGCTTTCGTAATTTTTTTGTACTTTTCTGTAAGAAATAAAAGGGGAAAAGTTAGGCTAATGATATATTTACAAAAGAGTGGAAAATTAAAGATTGTGTCTAATTTATTTAAGAATGAGTATGGAAAACTGAGGAAAATTAGTAAGATAACATCGCAAAATGGGAGGTTATCAAGTATACTCAGACAACCAATTATCAGACCAATAAGAATAACTACTCAGTACAAGGTAAGAACCAGACTCGCCAAGGGGCAGGACCAAGCCAAGGAATGAGCCAAGGCCATGGCCAAGGATTGGGGCAATGAAAAGATAACAGCCAACAAGACTTAGTAAGAGGCTAGCCACTGTGAACGACTAACTGGCCCAAAGTGCTCTAGCTAATTTTGGTGTCTTGACAACCATGCAAGTTTAGACGGCAGATATGCAGACACACCAATGCCAAATTGACTAACATCTCACACAATTGGCAGAGTTAGTAAAAAATCCCTCGGGAAAAATTCCATCAAATATAGAGACTGCAAAAATGACTACCCTCTGATCTGGGAGGACAATGATCAACTCTGGAACTAGGGATGAGAATGAGGAAGGAAAAGAGGAAGAACCACAACTCGAGGAAGAAGTTTCTTCTGAGAAGGCTACTAACAAGGGAAAGTCTACTGAAGAAAGTAGAAAGAAAAATGAAGAAGCTAGGAATCCAGATCATGTTGAAGAAATATTCACAAAGAAAAATCTATATGTGCCAAGAATCCCGTTCCCACACAATCTCATCAAGGCACACCTAAAGAAAAGATATGAAAAATTTATGGAAGCAATGAAGAAATTGCATATAGATGTTCCGTTCCTCGATGCTTTGGAGGAGATGCCCATATGCAAAGTTTTTCAAGGATCTTATCACAAAGAGAAGGAGGGGAAACCATGTTGAGATAGTACATCTAGAAAACATGTCTAGTGCCTTTGTACAAGCAGAATGGCAACTAAGAAGAAAGATCTCAGAGCTTTTAACATCCCCTTTTGTGTTGGGGACAACATTGAAAGGAAAGGTCTAGCAGACTTGGGAGAAAGCATTAGCCTCATGCCCCTACGTTTAGCACTGATGAGAGCCCTGAACAACACAAATCCTTTGGTGGAAGACCCGGAAGTGGTTGAGATACTAGATTATCTTAACCAAGGTGAGGAAAATCTCAGTGAGGATGAAGAAGTAATTGAGACCATGAAATATGCTTCCATGGAACAATTAAGTGAAGAACAAGAAGCTCCTAAGACAAAGCTGGAACTGAATCCTCTACCTGAAGGACTGAAGTACAAATTCATGGATAAAGAGGGAAGGAATCCCATCATCGTCAATGCAAACCTAACGGAGGAACAACGGGAAAGACTCCTGGAAGAGATGAGGGAGCAGAAAAGAGCAATCAGATACTCTGTTGAGGACATCAAGGGACTTAACCCAACCTTGTGTATGCACAAGATAAATTTAGAAGAATCTGCGAAGCCATTGGTGTAGCCTCAAAGGAAATTGAACCAAATGTTGAAAGAAGTAGTCAAGAAGGAAATATTGAAGCTACATGATGCATGGATTATATACCCGATAAGTGACAGCAACTAGGTGAGCCCCATTCATGTAGTACCAAAGAAGGGTGGGATGACTATAGTGAGAGGAGATAATGGTGGTGAAGTAGCCACAATAACTATCACGGGCTGGAGAATGTGCATAGATTATAAAAAATTAAATTCATCCACGAAGAAAGACCATTTTCCCTTGCCATTTATTGACTAAGTCTTAGAAAAACTTGCCCACCACGACTACTTCTACTTCTTAGATGGATATTCTAGATTCTATCAAGTTCCTATCCACCTTGATGATCAAGAGAAGACGACGTTTACGTGCATCTATGGCACGTGCGCCTTCAAACGAATGCCTTTTGGCTTATGCAATGCTCCTGCAACTTTCTAGCATTGCATGATTTCTATGTTCTCTGACTTCTTGGAAGACATAGTTGAAGTGTTTATGAATGACTTCTTAGTTTATGGAACAGAATTTGAGGCTTGCCTAAGAAATCTATCCTTAGTTCTATAGAGATGCGAGGAGAAATATTTGGTCCTAAACTGGGAGAAGTACCACTTTATGGTTCAGAGTTGCATTGTCCAAGGACACAAAATTTCCAAGAAAGGCATCGAGGTGGATCTAAGCAAGATCGAAGCCATCTCCAAACTCCTACCACTGAAGTCTATGACTGGGGTAAGAAGTTTCCTGGGCCATGTTGGATACTACAAGAGTTTCATCAAGGATTTCTCAAAAATCTTAAAGCCCCTTTCAAATTTTGTGATCAAGGACGAAGTGTTCAAATTTGATGACGAATGTTCAAAAGCTTTTGAGACCATGAAGAAGGATTTGACTTCTGCATCAATCCTACAAGCTCCAGATTGGGAGCTACCATTTGAGATAATGTGCAACGCTAGTGACTACGCCATAGGTGCAGTCCTAGGACAAAAGAAATACAAAAAGCACAATGTCATATGTTACGCTAATCGCACCTTGGACGAAGCCCAAGTGAACTATACCACCACTGAGAAGGAGATGCCAGTGATTGTTTTTGCATTTGATAAGTTCCATAGGAGCCAAGGTTAAAGTCTATATTGACCATGGTGCTATACATTACCTCATCCATAAGAAAGATACCAAGCCAAGACTGTTAAGATGGGCTCTACTATTGTAAGAATTTGATCATGAAATCATTGATAAAAAGGGAAAAGAAAATGTGGTAGTAGACTACTCGTGTAGAATAGTTTTTGATGAAGAGAATCAATTACTCATGAATGACAATTATGCTGATGAAGCCCTATTGATGGCCCAGTCTAATTAGCAGAGATTACCATGGTTCATAGATATTTGTAACTATCTAGCTTGTGCCCAGCTGACACCTGACATAATGTACAACCAGAAGAAGAAGCTTTTCTCTGATGTCAAGAACGATAACTGGGACGATCCACTGTTGTTTAAAAGGTGTTCTGACAATTTGTATCGAAGGTGTGTACCGGAGGAAGAAGTTTCGTCAATCCTAAGAGAATGCCATTCTTTGCCATATGAAGGACATCATAGTGGAGAAAGAACGACTGCAAAGGTGTTCCAATCTAGGTTTTACCGATCCACCCTATTCAAGGACGTGACATTTTTTGTTAAGGCATGTAAGGAATTCCAACTTACTCAAAATATCAGTAAAAGAAGTGAAATGCCTATGGATGAATGGGTGGAAGTGGAAATCTTTGATGTTTGGGGAATTGACTATATGGGTCCTTTCATCAAAAGGATACCAGTACATCCTAGTAGTCGTTGACTACGTGTCCAAGTGGGTGGAGGTAGTAGCAACCCAAACTTGCAATTATAAATTTGTGATCAAGCTGTTTGAGAAGACCATTTTCCCATGCTTTGGAGTGCCTCACACTGTCATAAGCGATGGATGATCACATTTTGGAGAAAAGCAATTTGAGGCGCTATTGAAGAAATATGGGGTAAAGCACAAAGTCGCTACACCCTATCATCCTCAAACCTCAGGACAAGTGGAAGTGTCCAACAGACAGATTAAATAGATATTGGAGAAGACGGTCAACTGTACTAGGAAGGACTGGTCTATGAAGCTCGACGATGATCTCTAGGCTTATAGGACAACTTGTAAAACACCAATAGGCATGATGTCGTACAGATTGATATATGGTAAGTCCTACCATCTACCTCTTGAGCTCGAGCATAAAGCCCTTTGAGCGATCAAGTTCCTGAACATGGACTTGGAGAAGGCAGGACAAAAAAGATTCTTGCAGTTGCAGGAGCTTGAAGAATTGAGATTACACGCTTATGAGAATGGAAAAATCTACAAACAAAGAACTAAGGTGTGGCACGATGCCCGCCTAAAGAACAAAGATGTTCGTGAAGGTGATAAAGTGCTTCTCTTCAATTCAAGCATCAGGCTTTTTCCTAGAAAACTTAGAATAAGATGGTCGGGCCCTTTCTCTGTGGTGAAAATATACCCATCAGGAATGATGAAGATTCAAGAGGAGAAGATAGGAATTTTCAAGGTTATTGGCCATAAAGTAAAAAGATTTTACAAATACGAGGCTTTTATACGAAGGTTTGAAATCAGTTTGGAGGAACCAGATCAACTACCTGAGAAAATGAATGAGGAGTTGCCACACCCAGTCGAGAAACCCAAGGAATGAATGATCATGAAGTCTAACTAGAGACTTTAAAACAAGCACTTCTTGGGAGGCAACCCAAGTTTTTATTGTTTCTTTAAGCTTTTTGTCTTCCTCCCCAGTTTAGTTGATTGAGTTTTGTATAGTTCCTATCTTCCCTTTTGAGTAATTGATGATTTAATTAGAGAAATAAGTTTTGCTTTGATCAAGTTCTCTGACTGTGGTTTGGACCGTGGTCACGGTGTAACCTTGAATCAAGCCAGACAGTGACCCGCGTTGCCAATGATTAGTCGCCTTGACCGTGACCTGATGTCTCCCTTAGAACATAAGAGATCGCGACCTGCAGTCGTGTCTCGAGTGCACCGCGGTCACGGTCACTCCCTCTTTATCTATGATCGACAGGTCGCGATCACTCTACTATATATTCTATAACCCCAGTTTCTCAAACTCTTTTTTCTTCTACTTTCTCGAGCCCAAGTTAAACCCTACATCTCTGAAGAATCACAACCACGATCGATAATCTGCCGCCACAGCCGACACACCGCCGCATCGACCCTCTCTGGTTTTGCCATCTCGTCTGAAAAACAAGGTAAAAGGCAAACCCTTTTATTTTTTCCCTTCTTACCACCATTTCCATGATTTTCCACCACCACCGTGTCACTACTATTTTCGTCCCATGCCCTATCCCATTTTTCCAATTCAATCTGATTGACATCAATTTATAGCACCGTCGACGGTTGCTCTTGCTATCCAATTATCCAACCCGCCCTAAAGGCGGCGTTAGCAAATAGTAACTAAAAAAAATTAAAAATACAAATAACTGGGGCAACCGCCCGCCGACGAGTAGGTCTATAATCAAGGAACGATCAACTTCCGCCATAAATCTACAAACAAAGAGAAGAAGCATAACGGTTGGAACAGGAAGACCGCGAGTCGCGGTCTGCTTCCACTGCAACCGCGACCACAATGTGTACATTGATCTTAACCCAGTCGCGGTGCTCACTCAACACTTTAAGTTTCAAGTTCACACCGTGGGTCGCGGTGTTGGAGATCGTTGCTTGAAGTCGCGACCCCCTCGACCGCAACCCGCCCAATACATAGAATAAGACCGCAATTGTGATTATAACTGCGATCGTGATCTCCTCCTCAATTCACAATGACCGCGACCACCTTCAGAGACCGCAACCGCGGTGTCCCTTGAATAATTAACGAGACCGCGGGCCGTAGTCCCTATATACATACTTGCATTTAATAAATTTCCCTGGATAATTGCAAGAAGATTGATCATTGCTAAACCACATATAAACTAATTCATTATGAAACTTTGCAGAATGTCTTTCTCCAGTAATTAGCGATCCCATCTACAGGCAGGAAACATCCTTAAAAGATGAAGATAAGATAGTGGAGAGCCTAACATCAGCACTAAAGAAAAAAACCTCTCTGCCAGTGGCCAAACGGGTCGAGTTGCAGCTGAAACTTGAACATTATCAAAGAATCTTGGGTCACCTGACACCGGAGGACTCCCCATAAGAAATAGAACAACTAGAGTAAACAAAGACCTCTGAGTACCAACTAGAAGAATCTGAGACCCAAATTCAGGAAAGAAGAGGAAAGCTGCACCCAAAGAGACCAAGGGCAAGAAGAAGGCAAATCCAGTCGTTGTTGAGCAACCAAGGGAGAAGGGGGCAGAGAAAGCCAACCAAGAGAAGGAAATCATCAGAGAGACATCAACAAAATTCAACGAACCCCTATTCATGCCAAGAAACCTCATACACCAGTCTACCTATGACTGGATGTACCAAAACAAAGAATTCATCCCGACTCGATACCTGGACATAGAGGATTTCAAGAAGATGGGAATCTACAACAGGGTAGTCAAATTCCTAAAAGGTGCAAATTTATACACCTTATGCACGTCTGAGGCCAAGACCTACAAAAGGATAACTGCGGAGTTCCTATCTTTGCTAAAAAAGGTCACTACAAGTAGTGAGACAAGAAAGGCAGTCGGCAGGGATTATAAACTACAAGTAAGGCTAGGAGGTGAGTCTTACATGATCACTGAGGCAATGTTGAATAAGATATTTATGAAGATAGAGGAAGAAGCAAAAGCCTACTCCATCGCCCCAAGTGAGAAGGAATCAGTCACCTACGACAGTAACCAACTGTGGGAAGAGCTGACCGGAGAAGAAGAACACAACTCAATGAACTCGAAGGCCTTGCTAATCACCTCGTGCTTCATTCACACAATCTAGAAAATTGTGACTTACACAATTTACGCGAGATCAGAAATGGGAACAGTAAGCAAGGGGGATCTGTTCCTAATTTGGTCAATGATAAAATGAAGGCCAGTAAATATTGGGAAAATATTAATTGAACGCTTATCTACGACTGTAGGAGGGGAAGTAAAAAGAAACTCTAGATACTACATGGGAGGCTAGATAACAAAAATCATTGAATACTTAATGGATGAAGAAGAGGTCCTGAAGTACAAGGAGATGGAGGGACAACAAAAGATAGATATCAAGTCTCTCTTCAGCACAGATATTATGGCACAGAAGGGGGAAAAACTATACTTCAAGCAGAGAGGATCAAAGAGGCTCCTCCCCCTTCCAGAGATGATGTTTTACGATGCCCACAGACTACGGCCGACCCAAGACGACATTGAGAAGATATGCTCCGGAGCTCTGCTAGCCGACATAGAACCGACAAAAATATCCGATGAGAGTAGTGCCCAAGCTGAATTAAAGGACAAAGAGCACAGAGCAATGAAAAAAATTGGCAGTGCAGAAGAAGACATCAGATACAACTGCCTCACCAACCGCAAAGACAAAAGTTGCAAAACCACCAACCCCCACAGCACCACCTCTAGAAGAAATAGTGGGGAACGAAGAACCCATACCCCTAGAGCCACATGAGAAAATGGCTACAGTGGAGCTAGAGGTGGCAAAAGATGAAGGCACAACAACCAACCTACAACCCGACATAGAACATGAGGCTGAGCAGGAAGGAAAAGGCTCCTAAGCCACACCGGAACCAAAAAATTGTGCAGATGACGTGAACCCACATGACAAATCAAAGGAAAAAGAACAAGGTCCACCACCACCACCACCAACCATGCCAAGCTCATCAACAATGTGCATAGAGTAATAGTTGTATCGGCAGCAATAACATACACCCTCCTTTGGGGGTGTACTGGGTACAAGGTTTGATGCCATGTGGGAACACATGCATCAAACCTATACAATAAATACAACTATTACTTCTTCTTTATTTGAGCTAACAACGTAGGTACAAGTCCTCAATGAAAGAACCAGAGCACTCCCTGACCTCATCTAAGAAGCTTTAAGCAACAAATGGATAATGATGGGAGTGTTGAAGGAAATGAAGAACGAAATGGAGGATTTGAAGGAGAGGCACGCCATCCGAGTCGACAATGAGCATATGCGTCATGACTATGACACGACAATGGCCAACCTCGAAGAAGAACGCCTATGCCTAGAAGAGGACCGCCAGAAGCTTGAAAAGGAATGTGAAGAAATTGAGAGCCAGCAGAAGAAAAAGAAGGCGAAGCGCTCAGCAAGCTTGGCGCACTTGTCATCAAGCCCCTCCAGCCACGACGAAAATGACAATGACAATGCGAAAGGGACCGGCACAAGGGCAGAAGCACTGAAGGAAGAAAGTGCCAATGAAAAGATGGCATGGGAAGGTGAGTAGAAAAAGAATGAGCCTCCACAAAAATCAAGATCCCCAATGACAAACATGCAATGACACAACGTTGTCAAGGGAGCTCGACCTCAATAGCAACCCTAAAGAAGGACATGATGAAACTAATGAAGGTAGTGGTAGACAAGCAGAATAGTAATTAACCCTACATACAAATAAGATGACTTTTTCTATTGCTCACCGAGAAGAAGTCGTCACAGAATTCAACACGATAGGGGTAGTGGAGCTCTATAAGATGCTAACTAAGTTGGGCACCGGTCTCGAAGAGAGCAGTGAGTTCCTCCTATTCCAAAGACACCATGAGCACAACAATTACCTTTATGATGGAAAGATGGAGGCAACTCTAGCAATGCTAGCGCCCGCCAAACTAGGAAACTGTCAGTCAAAGATGCTGAACAAGTGGTCACAACTATGCTGACAATAGATGAAACTACGACACCTTCTACACAAGAAGGAACATTTGATGATGAGGAGGGAGGGCTGGAAACCTTCTTTGCGAATGAACCCACCAGGGAGAGGAGTGCGCCAACTAGAACAGAAACGCTTAGAGTAGCTCCTCCTCTGCCATGCAAAATGAAGGAAATGGACATGTCTGCAGTATCACAGATCACATGCAGAGTCATCCACATCTTGACAGACATCCTCAGTGATGATCTACCGAGGTCAGCCATACTATATAATAACAAGGATGTATGTCTAACCAGAGATCACTTCTGGGGGATCTTCCTGAAAAAGGCGCGAGTGCATAAAAGGTTGTTAAAGGTACTCTGCGCCACCCTCATGGAGGAATTTATGCACCCAGATAAGCCAAAGTCAGTCTTCAATGGGACGACACATATAGCTAGTCTCCTCTACAAAGAAGACTACAAGACAACAGATGTCACTGAATTGAAGGCAGCAGTTCGAAGAAAGGGAACAAGATATGTAGTGTTGCCCATAAGAAATGTAAAGCATTGGTCACTGATAGTCGTGGACCTATATGAGCAGAAGACGATGGTGCTCAACTACTGCGTAGATGAAATGGACATCACTTCACTCATTTATAAAAGGAAGGACGCCAGAGATGCCTTAAAAATACCTTTGCATCTGCAAAGAGAAATCAAAGACGCAGATGACAAATTTTAGGGATTATTGAAGTTCTTCTCCATCAACAAGAAGGTCCCTCAACAAGAGTCTGGCTCGGGGGACTGCACCTTCATAGTGATGAGAATGATGGAAGCCATCAACAAGGGCATCCTCCTGGAAGATCTAGACAATGAAGACATGCATGGACTACGGGGTGTGTATGCTATGGAGGTCATCTACGATCGTCGATTCTTCAATGACCCGGCAATGCCTTCAGAAGCTGTACCCCGGAGGCTTCACAAGGATATCCCTCTACTTGAAAAGGTCACCTGGAGGGAACAACTAAAGACCATATGGGTGGATCTGATAGATCCAGCCAGGGCTGCGGCTTGGAAAGAAGGCTGGTATCAAAGCACTGGAGAAGCTGTAAAATGCACGTCAGATGATGAACCAAAGAAGCCTCCACTAGCAGAAGTTCCTGAAGAACAACTTTCAAAGGAACAACTTGATGAGGGAGAGGTTGAAGAATAAGACCCGGTCAATGTAAAGCCGGATAGACCGAAAGGAGAAGTCACACCTTCTTTCAAGGACTTCGACAGATGGAGTTTCCTTAGCCTGTCTTTAGAAGAACTGAATATCATTATGAGGTCCTTGAAAGAAGATGATTCGCTGGGAGATGTCATTTTTGAGAGAGATGACATTTGCATGCTAAAAGATGACCTCTGAGAAACATTGAAAATGGGAGGATATCTTTCAGTAAGCACGATGTCAACCTACCAAATGCTACTAGGCGACAACATGCCAAATGCTCACATGACATACTTTCTACTGGTAGATGACATCCTGAAGGAAAAATAATTAGGCGAAAAGGAATGTCGTCAACAAAGTCTGGTGACATCCCTACCAAACTACATCCTGCCGATTCTTCATGACAATCAATGGACTTTGCTGGTCGTCAATGTCATCAAAAGGACTGCAGTCCTCTATAACAGCTCAGACGCAGACTTTACACTTAATAAGAAGACTAACATGACTACAACAAAGACTCACATAGAAGAAAAGGCCAACACATGCGCCGAGGCAATTTTTGACATGATAAAAAGCAATGGCAAAGGGTATAAGCTTACAGAAGGCAAAGACTTCAAAAAGATACAGTTCTGCCACAGGAGCCCCCAACAGGTGCCCCTATCAAATGATTGTAGCTTCTTCTGTCTATCTTGGACGGTGGCCCTAGCCAATACTGACGTCAAAGTGGAGGGCATGCAATACGAACAATACCACGCACTACAATGAGTATACGCAAGCATGCTTCTCAAGTCTGAGTGGGCCTCCATCAACAACAAGAACGAATAAAGAAAGCCTGTTTATACATCTCACTCAAATTTTGACACCCCGAGACGTGGTGCATGATAAGTTTGGGGGAGGGGTCATAAACGGGCTATAGAGGTACATTTACCATCTTTTTACCTCTCAAAATTTCTCAAAAATGTTCAAAAGTTTTGTAAAAGCTACCTTTTAAATGCAGAATCTAGACTCCTCTCCTGCTAAATTTTCGAATTGTAGTACTTTTGCCCTCCTAGAGAGAAATAAATGAGCAACATATATATATATGTATTTATGTATTTATGTATATGTATACAAGTAAAACAAGAATCATAGCAATACTGCTCTATCTCATTCTTACAATAAAATGTTGTACGTGTGACAACCTTAACTCATGAAACCCTCAGAGACTAGAGAACTTCACCTAGCCATACTCCTGACCAACCACCCTCACCTGATGCTTTTTGACCAGAAAATCCTTATCTCCGTAGAGAGGGAAATAGCTACCCTTTTCAAGGCATATTTAAAAAGAGGCTTGGCCGCCCAGAAGACCACTTTAAAATCCCACACACCCGAGACTGAAAGGAGATGAAAAAAGCCAAAAAGAAAGAAAAAAATAATGAGAGTTGTGCCCAAAAGATGCCAAAAGTTTCCACACGGCCGGTGTATTGCTGCACTCATGAATGTAGATATGTCGTTCCCGTAAGTGGAATCTTGAAGCCAAGCTTGCACACCTCTAATCCTGAATGAAACTCACAAAACCACCTAACTTAAAGTTAGAAGCCCAAAAAGGGAAACAATGTCCTTATGACTGTTGTGGGTGAGGAGTTCAGAGGGAAGAGGAAAACACTTGAAGCCTTAAACCTACCCGAACACATTAGCATAGGGCCAACTGAAAATAAAGAGATGGTGCGAAAGCTACCCCTTGAAAAAGATCTTGTATTAGTATAGTTATTTTCCTAAGGGAAAGGGGTGATAAGTTGAGAAGGAGGAACCTTTTACAATTGAAGGAAATGGCGAGAAAATGAAGTTATGCAACTCTAGTTAAAAGGGAGGAATGAGACCTAAGGGTTAGAAAACATGCCACAACAGTCTCGATGAAAGAATGAGATATTTCCGTAATGTTATATTCTATAATTTTGTCACATAAGATTGCTTTTTCTCTCTCTGAGTTCTCACACCTACACTTAGCCTAAGGACGGGCTTGATTCTAAGTTTGGGGGAGTTGATAACACTTTATTTTACGTACTTTTGTATATATTTTATACATCTTTTTGTATATATTTTGTTAGATTTTCCCATAATTTTACCATCTTTTTGATTAAAACCTCACTTACATGATTTCAGGTACATTTACAGCCCAAGTCGCGGTCGTTACCTCGACCGCGACCCACTCATCCAAAAACCACGGTCGGGGTCTCTTAACCTCTTTAAGATCGAGGTCATCATGCATTGGAGTCACACCGTGGTCATACTGAAGCCGCGATCACTACTAAACCACGGTCACTAGGTGGTCATGATTAGTATAAAGGCACCAGTCAAACCAGGGACCGCGGTGTATTTGGAGACTGTGAACGCCAAGTTTGCCAACGACTCATGTAAGGCTGTAGTCCATATGGGGTCACGATCCCTCCAGACCGCAATCAAGCCGAACCACGACCAGTGTGGAGGTCATTACTAAGCCTGCGATCCTTGCAGACCGCGACTGAGTGAGAAGGCCTCAACCTCGACCTCTCCCACGCAACACATGAATCGACCTTGACCACAATCATCTCCAGACCACAAGCAAGTGTCAGACCGCATCTCAGTCGACCACGATGAAAAGAGGAATAAAGAGCAGACCACGACCGCAGTCTCACACCTCACCCAACCAAGACCGTGACTGCGGTCTAGGCTTAAGTCGGTGGAATGTACCTATAAATAGCACACCCACCCGTCTTGTCAAATTATCAGATCATAGATCAGATCTCGAGGACCACGAAGTGCTACTGCATCCCAGATTCATTTTGTTCCATCTCATCTACCGATCTTGGATCTCCAAAGGTGGAAGCTAAGGAGAGAGAAGACTGAAGACTCCTTCTTCGAGAGAAGAAGATCGTCCGCGCCATCGACGTGCTAGATCTAAATCTGAAGAAGTATCATGAATCTTCTATCTAGATCTATCATTTCTTTCCACTGTACTTCCCTCCTCACTTTGTGGATCTTTATGTATCTATCTTTCTATAATGCCGTTATACTTCCCGCAAGCATGAGTGGTTAAATACCTTAACTTGGGTGGAGAGTAGCCACTAAGGCTCTCCCAACATGTATATTGTCTCTCTTTGTTGAATATATATACTCTTATCAAGATTATCTCCATACACTTGTCTTAATGCTTCACTTGTATGCTTAGGTACCATCTTATGATGTTTGATAGTTGATATCTTGAGAGAGTAATATCACTTTTATCATGTGTTATGGAGTAGTATGAATGCACGAGAGTGTTGGAATGCTAAAGCTTTAACCATACATTATGCTATGCGGTTTACGTGTGGTCATCTCGAGAGAGAGGCTACCCTTAGACTTAGATCTATCCTCATCTCGAGAGAGAGTAGAAAGACAATTTTGCTGGTTGCTTGTAGTCTTGGTGAGAGTATACTAGAGGGAGAGACGATGTTGCATGTTGAGGAGAAGTCTTAGTAGGTGAAACCCAATCCGAGTTTCCTTCCATATACTTACTTCACCTCATTTTTGTTTTCATTTATTTTTGTTATCTTTGTTTTGCTTATCTTAGCATTGGTTTGTGTGCCATCATTCCTTAGGGAACAACCTTTAATATACCCTCTTCACCTGGAGTATACGAGTGTTAGATTCAGTGTGCTTAACACTGCCAACCTTGTCCCTATGTTCGACCCCGATCGCTACATCGAACCCTGTTTATCGTTGCGGGGGCATGAGAGTCAGGTTATCTCTTTAAAAGTTCGACTACTCTGAATCCGCTCCTTTTGGATGTGTGATTTAGGCCGGTCAAATATGCACAGAAATACACATGGTAGTATACATAGTACACATAATCGTACACATGAAGTACATATAGTAGTCAATACGCATAGAAATAGACATGGTAGTACACATAACAATACACATATATAACAATATACAAGAGAAGTACACATGACATTACATATGACTGTACTCATAGTAGATTGCATAAAAGTACACATGATCCCTGTTATTTGGGCCTTCACCTAGGGGATGGGTTTTTTCAAGTCATCCAAAAAAGTTGAATCACTAAAAGAATAGCTATTATTTTATGCTGTGCCCTTGTGATGTACATATTATGGAGAAAACGCACTAGTTTCACACATATTTTTTTGAAGTAAATAGCTATTTGTAGCCAAGTCATAATAATTTGTTTTTTGGGATTGTGTATTGACAAAGTAATTGTTGGATTACCTTTTTTGAGTCAATTGTTTGAAGACTATCTTGAAATAAAAACACATCTAATGCACTTCCTCGTGTATAGTTTGTGAAAACTGAACATCTATAAGTATTCTAATCAATACAAAATCAATTATCCATAATTAATACATATTGAATGGAGTGACTTTTATGGTTATGTTTTTGAGTCAACCACTTAGAGTATTCTCTAGTCAAAGTTTAGTGTTATTATTAAATCAATTTTTATCAAGTAAAAATAGAGTATTTATGATTACTATTTAGAACAATTCTAGAATCAAAGGAGGACATTTGGTACTAATGTTTAAAAAAAATATTGATTTGAGATGGGGGGCACTTGCCCCTTTGTGCCCCCTCCCTTTGCGAGTGAGTACACATGATAGTACATATGGTATACCCATAACAATATATAAATTACAAATAACAGTAGATATCATACACATAAAAGTACACATAACACGGAGTACATATAGCAGTATCCGTAGATTATGCAAAAAAGGACACCTACCAATACACATGGTACCATAGTAGTACAAGAGTACACATAAGTATACGTAGTAGTACAAATAGAGTACATATAATAATACTCCTCACAGTACCAATAACAATATTCACAAGAGTACACTTGTGTACGCTTAACAATACATATGACTATAGAAGTACACATGATAATATACACACTTCACATGACAATATACATAGTACATATGACAGTACAAATGGAAGTACACATAACGAACTCATAGTAGGACACATGACCTACATTGCAAATGAAAATACATTTTATCAACAAAACTAGCTGGTAAATACAATCATGTCATGTCTAAGCATACTTCACTCTAGGGGTGGGCGTAGTCTAGTCAAGTCTGGTCTGATTCTAAAACCATAGACCAAACCACATAGAGTGGTCTGAAATTTTTTTAGACCAAATTTGACTATTAGAATGGTCTAGACCAAACTAAACTTGACTATCAAAATGTAGTTAAGTTTGGCTAAGTCGGTCTAAAACTACTACTTTATTTACTGGACACACACTTAAATGAAGATCAATAAAAATAGTTTACTAATAGTTTGATTCAATTTTGATGTCAAGTAATGGTGCTCTTTGATCAAAATCATACTTTAACAAAATGAAATAAATCTTATTTTTAGCATGATTTTCTTGTGTATTATATGTAATAAATAGAAGTTAAATTATTTTAGAAAAATATATATTTACCAACTACAATATTAATTTAAAAGTCATTTGTAGAATGATTAATAAATATAATGTTGAAATAATTTGAAATATTGCCTATACATCAACTAAAGTAATTCAGTTGAGTATATATAGACACACAAGTATACACACATACAGAATTGGTCAAATTTTATTTGATCGGTTAGCTAGTTATCCAAACTATGACTAGACCAATTAAGAGTGGTTTGCATACTTTTCAAACAAAACTTGATGTAATACCCATACAAACCAGACTTAATCAATCGGTTTGATCTGATAATCAAGTCATATTTCGTGTCCATCCCTACTTCACTCCCACCGATTTATGCATGTGAAAGTTTCCATATTTTGCTTTCATCGTGCCTTGATTATAATTATCTTTAGCAATAGTAAGACCAGTCATGCATAAAAATAATACAACTACTGCCCATTTATTTATGACTTTACTTGCACGATGCAATGGCGGCGCGGGTGGGGGGGGGGAAGCAGGGGCAAGTGCCCCCCTTCCAATTTTTTTTAATATATATATGTTGTATATATTTAACATGGTATCTATTTAATATTTATTTTTATACTTTATCTACTACACACGCTTATTAACCTATATTCAAATTAAATAAACTTTTATTATTATTAATAATATTATCAATATGATTTTAAGTAAGAATTACAAATATAAACATATTAAAATAGGATAAATTTTATAAAACTAAATGATGCTTCTTTATTTTTATACATATATCTCATTGTTTCATAATTAGCAATTGTATTTTTTATTAAACATATTAACAACTATACCAAAAATACATACATTAATGTCAATTAGCTAACTATTACTTTACACCCATTTTATAATGATTAAATAAGAAAGTAATATCTATAATTAATAATATACTTTATGATCTATAATCGATATTATATTTTATAAAATGTCAAATATTTTTATATCATGTATGAATAAATAAATAAACAAATGAATAATAAATATAACAAGTACATAGTTGTATGGTTAATGAGGAAAACAAACTAGTATCTAAAATTATATGTATACTTTATAGAATACCAAAATACTTAATATAATGTATAAATAATGAAGTGTGTAACAATATACCAAATACATAGGTAATGAGAAAACAAAAAATTGAAATCTATAACTAATAATATACTCAATGAGATATGAAATAGTGTTATATTATGTATACATAGTTAAATTTATAACAAATATAGCAACAACATAGTCTATAGGTGTATATGTTACGTGTGCGGATGAATGCTGATTCTTTTCTATTATGAGTATAATGTATACTAGGAAAGATAACGTCAAATGAAATATAATATTCCTAGTAGTACATGGTCTCAAGATAAATTTATTAATAATATTTCTAAAATATGTGTACTATTTAGAATTTTTTACATCAATAAATAGTTGGTAAAATAATGTAGTGTCATGTATATTATGAAATTAATTCTTAAAATTATACTTCTATTCGCAAGTTGTGTAAATATTGTTTCCCTAAATTATAAATATTTCATGATGTCAAAGATAACAAAATTTTTATATTTTTCTAGTTTTCAATGCAACATAAATAACAATCTTAATATTTTAGTGACCAATATATTATCATAACAATTATTTTTTTATTAGATAAAATTAATAAATAGGTTTAAACCATCATAAGTATCTTTATTTTAAAGTAAATTACTATAGTATTGCTTTCTTTATTCTTAAATAATAATAGTAATTTCCATGTGATACTACTTATATATTTAATTTTCTTAGCTTTATGCTACTTTTTATTTATTTGAGTTGTCAAACTCATCGAGTAGGAAATTACTTGTGTGGTCTTAAAAAATAAATAATAACCCACACAGTCAATATTGAACATTAGAGTTATGTGGTTTATTCGAAAAGACCTATATTCATGAAGAACTAATTTAATACAATATTAGGTCTTATTGAAAAAGATTAAATCTTTTCAATATCAGAAGTCACCATTTTAAACTCATCTTAAATGTAAAAAAAGTCTTAAATGTATGTAGAATGTTATAATATACATATAGAATAATACATATACACATATCTAAAACTAAGTACTCCACCAAGTGATGAGTTATATTTTCAACATCTTTTTTTATTTATGTAAGATCCACCTATTTTCCAGTTTAGATCTAATTAAATAGGACAATTGAGACATGTCGAGACTCAATATGAATGACATATATGTACTTAATATCATTTTTATATGTGCTCCCCCTTTATTAGGGGGCTGGCTCCGCCACTAGCACGATGAGTAGGAAATAAATAAAAATAATTTGAGAAGAAAGAAGAAATAACGAATGACGAGCTTTAATTAAATAACCGACGAAGACAAAATGAGTTTGGACAGGAGGAAGACGGATTATTATCTGATTGCAAATTTCAAACAAAATGTTAGGAACAGGTGCTTTACGTGGACAATGAGTATTATATTAATTGTTATAATGGTGCGTGGACAGACAAGATGGAGGCAGCCATTAAACTATGGAAAATGATATAGGGATTAGAACTCAGCTAAGAAATGAGATCGAATTTGGCTGCTAGCACCGGGCCCAGCTGTAGCTGCGCTCTGCTCGAGACGCTGAATAAAGTTGGAGAGAGATCCTGTGAGAGAGAGAGAGGCTGACAACGCTGTTGTAAGTGGCTAGAACAAATAAAATAAGAAAAAGTGTGAGAGAGAGGGCTGGAGAGAGAGGAGTTGTACGAAGAGAGAAAAATTAATAGAGAGATGTTTATTTGGTAATAACTTTCAAACCGTTATGTATTTTTTAACGAAATAAAATCTGTTAGATTCCTGATGAAAAATACATTCTAATAAAACTAATGTCGACATATTTAAAAAAATATAATATGTGTTGCAAAGAGTGAGATAGATTAAAAGAAAAATATTTATTTCGTTAATAACTTTTAAACCATTTTGTATTTTTCAACGATATAAAAATCATTACATTCCTTATGAAAAATACATTCTAATAATACTAATGTCGATTTATTTTAAAAAAATATAATATAGGCCGTAAAGAGAGGAAAATCAATAGACATATTTATTTTGTTAATAACGTTCAAACAATTATGTTTTTTAAATGAAATAAAAACCGCTACATTCCTGATTAAAAATACATTTTAATAAGACTAATGTCAATATTTTTTGAGAGAGAAAAATTAAGAGAGAGATATTTATTTTACTAATAATAAGACTGGAGAGAGAGAGAGTGGTTGTATGGAGAGAGACAAATTAAGAGAGAGATATTTATTTTGCTAATAATTTTCAAACCGTTATGTAGTTTTAAACGAAATAATAAAATGGTAAATTCTTGATTAAATATACATTCTAATAAGATTAATGTCAATATTTTTTTAGAAAAATAACATGCTATCTAAAATAAAGGAAATGAGAGATGTAATATCATTTATTAATTTAAATAATGAAGTATGTCACTTCTCTCCTATGAAAATAAGTTCGCTCAAAAGATAATGATAAATTATATTAGAACTAATAACAAACTAATTTAGAAATCACAACGATTGGACCAAAGATAACAATTAGTTTTAAAAAATTAATTACACTACTTCTCTCCTATTCTCTAGGCAAAATAACTGATATTAAAAAAATACAAAAAAATACTACTTGAATATCTAGACATAACAAAACATTAACAATGGATAACAAGAACATTTGTTAAGGCTAATAAAATATTCATTAGGGATAACAACAAACATAGCTAGGGAGAACAAAATCATTCTCTATAGATAACAACTACTTTTTTTAAAAAAATATACTACTTGGGTAACAAAAAGTTTGACTAGAAATAACAAAATATTTACTTAGGTAACACAGAGTTTGACTAGAGATAACAAAACATTAACCATGGATAACAAGAACATTTGTTAAGGCTAACAAAAAATTCATTAGGGATAACAAGAAATATTACTAAGGAAAACAAAACCATTCTCTATAAAAAACTACTTTTCAAAAAAAAAATACTACTTGGGTAACAAAGAGTTTGACTAGAAATAACAAAACATTTACTTGGGTAACAAAGAGTTTGACTGGAGATAAAAAAATAATTTTGCTAGGTATAACAACGAAATTTGTTAAGGATAACAAAAAAATCTCTATAGGTATCAACAAATTTAAAAAAAATACTACTTAGCTAATTTTTTTTTTGACTAGAGATAACAAAATATTACTAGGGGTAAGAAGAAAAATTTGTTAAGGATAACAAAATATTTTCCAAGGATAACAAAATATTTCTCTAGAGATAAAAATATATATATTTTAAAAAATACTACTTAAAAAAATCAAATATTTTATCTTTCTAAAAAATATAAAAATTAGACCTAATATAATCAATATTTTTTGTATCATTTTAAGTGCACACATTAAATTTTCTCAAAACTACATCGAAATTCTTGTTGGAAAGTATTATTGATAAGGATTCTAACACTTTTTATTTTGTCGAAAAAAACATCACAGATTGAAAGTTATTAATAAAATAAATTTCTCTCTCTTCTTTTTTCTCTCTCCTCCAAAAACTCCTCTCTCCTCACTCCTTCCCCTCTCTCTTTCCAGCCCCTACACAACTCTCTGTACCAACTCTAATTGTCCCATCACGCTGCTGGTGCAGCAACTGCAAATTATTGCTGTCGATGTACGTGTGTGATAGTTAAAATGATGGGACAAGTGCTAATGGAGACAAAATAGGTCTAAGATCTGGTCCCATATCGCTGCTGTATAGTAAAGCTCTTAAACTATTGATTTCGGCAGTCCCAATTCGAAAAATGTCTTTTCTAATAAAGCATAATTCACGACAGAGAAACGAGTGGCGTCGAACCGTTTTGGAACCCAAAACAAAACCCCAAGCAATCTCCACCACATGTTACAAGGTATAATAAATAAAATACATTATTTTATTTTTTATATCTTGTAACATGTGGTGGAGATTGCTTGAGATTTTGTTTTAGGTTTCAAAATAGTGTCCACCTAGCATTTGTCGGTGTAGAAAGGTTCCTCACATGCTCACATTGAATTTGTCTCGCATAGGATCATCTTTATATATATATATATATACATATATATATAGAGAGAGAGAAGGGTCAGGATAGAATACATTCGAGTGTATTCAGAGCACAATACACTCAAGTAGTTTTTCATGATGTATTTTTTTTCTCAAAAATCTAATCCATTGATCTTCTTAAACATACTGTGAATAGCTCATACGTAAAATTTGAGCACATTTGGACATTTATAGGTCATGTTGTAAAGACTACAAAAAGTATGCATTTCAAATTAGTTTTACGTGTCGATTTGCCCTTGGATGAGTGACTTACACTCATCCAAATGGGCTCAAAATTTATATGTAGCCTAATTATAGTATGATGATGAAGATCAATGGTTTATATTTTGCAAAAAATAGTCTTGATATAAAAACACACTTGAGTGCATTCGTGTGATATGTACACTCGAGTGTATTCTTTCCTGACTATATATATATCTATATATATGTATATATATATATATATATATCTCTCTCTCTCTCTCTATATATATATATATATATATACACACACACACACTACATTAGTGAATAGATCCTTGGAATATATAATTCCTCAGTTTATGAATCACTTATTCAATTACAACATAATAAAATTATTGAGTAGTTTACTTCCCTCCGAACAATAATTTTCCCTAAAGAAATATAATGGGACCCGCCCATAAGAAAAAAGAAGATTGGGGCTGCGGCCGAACCTAATCCAAGAGCTCAGACTCAAACCGTGGGGATCGTTGGAATACTTCGTATCTATTTATATATATATATATATATATATATATATATATATATATATATATATATATATACACACACACACACTACATAAGTGAATAGATCCTTGGAATATAGAATTCCTCACTTTATGAATCACTTATTCAATTACAACATAATAAAATTATTGAGTAGTCTACTTCCCTCCGAATAATAATTTTCCCTAAAGAAATATAATGGGACCCACCCATAAGAAAAAAGAAGATTGGGGCTGCGGCCGAACCTAATCCAAGAGCTCAGACTCAGATCGTGGGGATCGTTGGAATACTTCGTATCTTTTATATATATATATATATATATATATATATATATATATATATATATATAGATACACATACACACTACATAAGTGAATAGATCCTTGGAATATAGAATTCCTCACTTTATGAATCACTTATTCAATTACAACATAATAAAATTATTGAGTAGTCTACTTCCCTCCGAACAAGAATTTTCCCTAAAGAAATATAATGGGACCCACCCATAAGAAAAAAGAAGATTGGGGCTACGGCCGAACCTAATCCAAGAGCTCAGACTCAGATCGTGGGGATCGTTGGAATACTTCGTATCTGTTATATATATATATATATCTGTGTGTGTGTGTGTGTCAGGCTAGAATACACTCGAGTGTACAGATTGCATGAATGCACTCAAGTGTATTTGCATATCAAGACTATTTTTTGCAAAATATAAACCATTGATCTTTACTGTCATACTATAACAAGGCTACATACAAATTTTGAGCCCATTTGGATGAGTGTAAGTCACTCATCCAAGGGAAAAAAAATCGAAATTTGAAACTAATTTGAAATGCATAATTTTAGGTCTTTATAACATGACCTATAAATGTCCAAATGTGCTCAAATTTTGTGTATGAGCTATTCACAAGATATTTAAGAAGATCGATGGATTAGATTTTTGAAAAAAATATTGTATCATTAAAAACTACTTGAGTGTATTCAACTCCGAATACACTCGAGTGTATTCTATCCTAACTATATATATATATATATATATATATATATATATATATATATATATATATATATATATATATATATATATATATATATATATATATATATATATATATATATATATATATATATATATATATATATACGGGCATTCATTAAATACCTGCGCGGGTAGCCTAGATTTTCACTACCCGTCAGTCCTGAATGTAACCATATGGCAAACAAAGTAACTGGAAGGACCAAAAAGTAACTATGTTGATAACAAAGTATGTATATGACTAAAAAAGTAAAACTGGGTAGAATACACATGAAATATATATGTAATTATATTTTGAAATCTGTTGTTACAAATGGAACTATCTATGCATTAAAAGTAACAATTTGCAAGGTAAAGTAACTATGTACATGTTGAAAGTAAGAAATTTGAAAAAAAACCAAAATAGGGGGTGGGTAGATACCCGTGCGGGTATTAAATATGAGCCATATATATATATATATATATATATATATATATATTCAGGCTAGAATACACTTGAGTGTACAGATCACACGAATATACTCAAATGTGTTTGCATATCAAGACTATTTTTACAAAATGTAAACATTGATCTTCACTATCATACTATAACTAGGCTACATACAAATTTTGATCCTATTTGGATGAGTGTAAGTCACTCATCCAAGAGAAACAAAATCGACGCACAAAACTAATTTGAAATGCATAATTTTTGCGGTCTTTTTAACATGACGTATAATTATAAATGTCCAAATGTGCTCAAATTTTATGTATGAGCTATTCACAAGATGTTTAAGAAGATCAATGGATTAGATTTTTGAAAAAAAATATTGCATTATGAAAAACTACTTGAGTGTATTCTGCTCTGAATACACTCAAGTGTATTCTAGCCTGACTCTCTCTCTCTCTTCTCTCTCTCTCTCTCTGTATATATATATATAATGTTGAGCTTCTTAAATATCTTAAGAACATACTATATAATAAATTTTAGCTCATTTGGATACTTAAAGGTCATGCATCTAAAGGAGGCAAGAATCATGTATTTCAAATTACTTTTGTGCGTCGATTTTGTTATCCTTGGATGAGTGACTTACACTCATCCATATGAACTCAAAATTTGAATGTGGCCTATTATTATTGTAACCATTAAGATCAATGGATTGGATTTTAGAATGACAATGTCTAGATAGGCAAACACCATTGAGCTGTATGGCATAATTTGTACACTCGAGTGTATTCTAGTCTGACTCTCTCTCTCTCTCTCTCTATATATATATATATATATATATATATATATATATATGCCATTCATTCATTGCCCGCGCAGGTATTTAACAATAACTATCCGTTCCGAAGTCGCGGTGGCATTAGTAAATAAATTGATATTATCTTTGTCGCAGCTATTGCTTCCCCTGATCCCATCCCGTTTCCAACCTTTTCTCCATCTTCGTCTTCCAACTCACTATCGTCTTTTCCTAAAAAAAACTCACTATCGTCTTAACTCCTCCTCAAATGTCGTCCCAACTAAAAGTGTTGCCTCCGCATAAATTTGAGTTTGTTATGAAAACTCGGATTTGATCCAGTAAATAAAGAATTCATGCTCTAAAGGAGCAGTGCAGACATCATAGACGGAACATTTGATTGTCACAAGGTCATTGGCTGGATTGCCTTGGGAAGGGGGTGGAGGGGACACCCTAATCAACATATTGCAAGAAAGTATAATATAATTCAACTAAATTGGGGAATGCACAGTACATATTTTTAGACCTTTTCAAACAAATTATTTTTTATCTTCAAAGTGTTCACTATCACATGTTTAAATTTGACATGAGTATTCAAAGTATGCAGTCACCTAAGTACCAGAGTCTAATCATCATTGAGACTTTATTTAGCAATAGTTATTCCATGCCAATCATGCATTACATTTTTTATTACACTTTAATAATTAGGTTTGAACACCAAATATCATAAAGGATTCGTCAAGTGCAACCCAAAAATGATTTCCAGTGCTTGAGAAGATCCCACACATGATAAGAAAAACATGGAATAGAAACATAATCTAGAGACACATGTTCATATGGATTTTGGATGAAGATAGACTTGCAAACCCTGGCATGGGTCTAGACAAAAATTAATTTACTATTACTAATATATGGTCTATGTTAGAGCAACCCAGATTTTAATGCACCAAATATTATAAAGGATTGGTCAAGTACAACCCAAAAATGATTTCTAAACCCAAAAATGATTTCCAAAGCTTGAGGAGATACCACATATTCTAAGAAGAACATGGAATAGAAGCATAATCTAAATACACATGTTCATAGGGATTTTAGATGAAGATAGAATGGATTAGAACCATGGCATTAGCATTTGAATAAATTGGCCTAATCTAATGAACCTAAGTTGACCTAGACTACACATGCTAAGAAGAACATGGAATAGAAGCATAATCTATAGACACATGTTCATAGGGACTTTAGATATGTAGAGTGGACCTCAGTCAAGTAACTGGTATTTGAACAACACATTTAGATGTAATAGTCTACAGGGAAATACACAAAAATGACACCCCATTGTTCATTCAAGCATCTGGTAGTATCTAATTTACAAGATACGCCATTATTCATTCAAGAATCTGATAGTATCTAATATATGCATGTAGATCTGATACATAGTCTATAAGGGTTGCATTTAATATTCCACTAACATCCCTTTTGAATTGAAATGACTGTAATATTCATTCCAGAAAGAAATTAATATAAAATAATAACGACCAGATCAAATAAGTAGTTGATGATATAGCAAATTCAAAATACCAATACACCAAATTATCCAGATGAGTTGGTTGAAATAGGACTTATCTTTCTTTGCAAATTGGAGAATTCACCATTCTTGAAGAAGAAACTAGTTGCCTTGCATGAAGGGATCTCTACCTACTACAACGTATAGGCCATAGTTAACAAATGTAATAAATAACCAAGTAAAAATTATAACCATAAAAAGTAAATACACCATATCAAGGACCCTTAAGGCCGAATCATCCCTTATGGAATTTCCTATAGAGACGCAAAGGCCGCCTTGTGGTTATATATATGAATGGACCCATTACCTACATCAATAGGGAGTCCACACTAATTAGATGTATACACTACTTATCTATATTAGAATGCGGTCATCTAAATTTTTATTAATGCCTTGAAATCATCGAGTTGGTTACCTTTATAATTTTTTGATATGCCAATTAGAATACAGTTCATAATCCGAGATCAAGTCATTGAAGCCAGAATTCACATAACATACATGTGCTGTCCTACACGAAGGGACTTGTACCTACAACAATATTGGTAACCAAGTAAACATTAAATACTTAAAGGGTATATACATAATATAAAGGATCGTAAAGGCCAAATCATACCTCATTTAGGGACCAATAGAGACCCTAAGGCTGCCTTGTGATTATAAATATCAAAGGAATCATACCTACATTAACAAGAAGTCCACACTAATCAAATTTATACTCTACTTATTAATCTTAGAAAATGGTCATCTAAATTAATATTAATGCCTTGAAATCACAAATTTGTTACCTTCATAAATTTGTTGAGATTCCCATCAGAACACAGATGATAAGCCAAGATCAAGTCATTGAAGCCAGATCTCACATAGCTAACATGTCCTGCCCTACATGAAGGGACATGCAACAAGATAAGAGACCACAATAATCAGATGTATCCACTACTTATGTATCTTATAAAGTTGTCATCTAAATTATTATTAATGCCTTGAAATCACAAAGTTATTTACCTTCATAAATTTGTTGATATGCCAATCAGAACACAGTTGATAATCTTAGATCAAGTCACTGAAGCCAGATCTCACATAACATACATGTGGTGCCCTAAATGATGGGACCTGTACCTGCAACAAGATAGATGCCACAAGTACCAAATGTAAGCAACGGCCAAGTAGAACCTAAACTTTGAAAAGTAAACACACCATGTAAATGACCCCTAAGAAGAATCATACCTCATGGAATCTATCAATAGATACCCAAAGGCCACCCTGACATTATATATATGAATGAACCCATTACCTACATCAATAGGGAGTCCACACTAATCATATGTATACACTACTTATCTATATTAGAATGCGGTCATCTAAATTTTTATTAATGCCTTGAAATCATCAAGTTTGTTATCTTTATAAATTTGTTGATATGCTAATCAGAACACAGTTCATAATCCGATTTCAAGACATTGAAGCCAGATCTCACATAACATACATGTGCTACCCTACATGAAGGTAAATGTACATGCAACAAGATTGGTAACCAAGTAAACATTAAATCCTTAAAGGGAAAATACATAATTTAATGGATCGTAAAGGCCAAATCATTTAGGAACCAAAAGAGACCCTAAGGGTGTCCTGTGAATTGTGATTATATAAATGAAGTGAACCATACCTACATTAATAGGAAGTCCACACTAATCAAATTTATACACTACTTATTAATCTTAGAAAGTGGTCATCTAAATTTATATTAATGCTTTGAAATCAAAAATTTATTACCTTCATAAATTTGTTGAGATGCCCATCAGAACACAGTTGACAAGCTAAGATGAAGTCATTGAAGCAAGATCTCACATAGCTTACATGTCCTCCCCTACATGAAGGGACCTGCAACAATATAGAGGCCACAATAATCAGATGTATCCATTACTTATGTATCTTAGAAAGTGGTCATATAAAATACTATTAATGCCTTAAAATCAAAAAGTTATTTACCTTCATAAATTTTTTGATAGGCCAATTAGAACACAGTTGATAATCTGAGATCAAGTCATTGAAGCAAGATCTCACATAACATACATGTGCTGCCCTACATGAAGAGACATATACCTACAACAAGATCGGTAACCAAGTAAACATTAAATCCTTAAAGGGTAAATACATAATATAAAGGATCATAAAGGCCAAATCATTTAGTGACCAATAGAGACCCTAAGGCTGCCCTGTGATTATATAAATGAAGGGAACCATACCTACATTAATAGGAAGTCCACACTAATCAAATTTATACACTACTTATTAATCTTAGAAAGTGGTCATCTAAATTAATATTAATGCCTTGAATCACAAATTTGTACCTTCATAATTTTTTTGAGATGCCCATCAGAACACAGTTGATAAGCCGAGATCAAGTCATTGAAGCCATATCTCACATAGCTTACATGTCATGCCCTACATGAAGGGACCTGCAACAAGATAGAGGCCACAATAATCATATGTATCCACTACTTATGTATCTTAAAAAGTGGTCATCTAAATTATTATTAATGCCTTGAAATCACAAAGTTATTTACTTCATAAATTTGTTGATATGCCAATCAGAACACAGTTGATAATCTGAGATCAAGTCATTGAAGCCATATCTCACATAACATACATGTGCTGCCCTACAAGAAGGGGCATGTACCTACAACAAGATAGAGGCCACAAGTACCAAATGTAATAAACAACCAAGTAGAACCTAAACCTTAAAAAGTAAACACACCATGTAAAGGACCCCTAAGAAGAATCATACCTCATGGAATCTATCAATAGAGACCCAAAGGCCGCCCTGACATTATATATATGAATGGACCCATTACCTACATCAATAGGGAGTCCACACTAATCACCAAGTTGTTACCTTCATCAATGTGTTGATATGCCGATCAGGAAAACTGTAGAAAATCCCAAATCACGTCATTGAAGCTAGATCTCACATAGCATACATATGTATGCAACAATATAAGGCCACAATTACCAAATGTATTCAGCAACCAATTAAAAATTATAACCTTAAAAAGTAAACACAACATATAAATCACTCCTAAGGCCGATGCATACCTCATGGAATCTATCAATAGAGACCTTTATAAAAAATATCATTAAAGGCTTATAATCATCAAGTTGTTACCTTCATAAATTTTAATGTCAAAGACTATTGTTGAGATTACAAACAAAGCTTAACAATACATACTGTCATACAACAAATTAAGTGCAAACTTAAATAAGCCCTAGAACAATATGACATTGCCCACACAAGCATATTCATACTAAATTGAGACACTCGGCTTCCTAGTTCTGATGGTGGTTTGGGATATAGCAATATACACTCAACATAGGATTTCCCATTCAATCAAATATATACATCACCAATTTCAAGCAAACAATATTTTTAGATGCTTAATAAAATTACTACAATTATTTCTAATCACCTTGCTTATTATAGGGTAGGTATAACATAAGCATGAGCATGTTAATAAAAAAGACATGCACAACATTTTGATCATGTTAAAATTAACTCTATATAATATCTAAGGACATAAATGATGGCCACATTCACATAAAGAAATTTACATCACATGCATAGAAATTTATGAGATGACATTGCCAACACACAAGTAGATTCATACAAAATTAAGACACTCAGATTCACATTTCAGATGGTGTTCTGGGATAGAACAATATAAATCTCAAAATAGGATTTCCCATTCAATCAAAATATATGTCGCCAAGTTCAAGAAAACAATATTTTCATATGCTTAATAAAATTACTAAAATTATTTCTAATCACAAAGTTATTTACCTTCATAAATTTGTGATATGCCAATCAGAACATAGTTGATAATCCGAGATCAAGTCATTGAAGCCAGATCTCACATAACATACATGTGCTTACCTACATGAAGGGACATGTACCTACAATAAAATAGAGACCACAAGTACCAAATGTAATCAACAACCAAGTAGAACCTAAATCTTGAAAAGTAAATACACCATGTAAAGGACCCCTAAGTAGAGTCATACCTCATGGAATCTATCAATAGAGACCCAAAGGCTGCCCTAACATTATATATATGAATGGACCCATTACCTACATCAATAGGGAGTCCACACTAATCATATGTATACACTAATTATCTATATTAGAATTTGGTCATCTAATTTTTATTAATTCCTTGAAATTACCAAGTTTGTTACCTTTATAAATTTATTGATATGCCAATCAGAACACAGTTCATAATCTGAGATCAAGTCATTGAACCCAGATCTCACATAACATACATGTGCTGCCCTACATGAAGAGACATGTACCTACAACAAGATTGGTAACCAAGTAAACATTAAATCCTTAAATGGTAAATACCTAATATAAAGGATCATAAAGGCCAAATCATTTAGGGTCCAATAGAGACCCTAAGGCTTCCCTGTGATTATATACATGAAGGGAACCCATACCTACATTAATAGGAAGTCCACACTAATCAAATTTATACACTACTTATTAACCTTAGAAAGTGGTCTCTAAATTATTATTAACACCTTGAAATCACAAAGATATTTACCTTATCTTTCTTTGCAAATTGGAGAATTTACCAATTTTGCATTTAGTATGTAGGACCTATGAAGAAACAACTAGCTGCCTTACATGAAGGGACCTCTACCTGCTTCAATATAGACCCAAAGGCCACCTTGTGGTTATATAGATTAGGGCATCGATACATGAATCAATAGGGATCCACAGTAATTATATGTATGCACTACTTATGTATCTTACAAAGTGGTCATCGAAATTCTTAGTAAACACTTAAAATTACCAAGTTGTTACCTTCATCAATGTGTTGATATGTCGATCAGGAAAATTCTAGACAAACCAGATCAAGTCACTGAAGCTAGATCTCACATAGCATACATATGTATGCAACAAGATAAGGCCACAATTACCAAATGTATTCAGCAACCAATTAGAAATTATAACCTTAAAAAGTAAACACAACATATAAAGAACTCCTATGGCCGACGCATACCTCATGGAATCTATAAATAGAGACCTTTATCAAAAATATTATTAAAGGCTTATAATCATCAAGTTGTTATCTTCATAAATTTTAATGTCAAAGACTATTGTTGAGATTACAAACAAAGCATAACAATACATATTGTCATATAGCAGATTAAGTGCAAACTTAAATAAGCCCAAGAACAGTATGACATTGCCCACACAAGCATATTCATACCAAATTAAGACACTCGGCTTCCCAATTCAGATGGTGGTATGGGATAGAACAATATACGCTCAACATAGGATTTCCCATTCAATCAAATATATACCTCACCAATTTCAAGCAAACAATATTTTTTTTGGTGAACGTAGGGTGTTCTTTATTTTGATTTCTCTTTCAAGCAAACAATATTTTTAGATGCTTAATAAAATTACTACAATTATTTCTAATCACCTTGCTTATTATAGGGTAGTATAACATAAGCATGAGCACGTTAATCAACAAGACATGCACAACATTTTGATCATGTTAAAATTAACTCTACACAATATCTAAGGACATAAATGATGGCCACATTCACATAAAGAAATTTACATCACATGCATAGAAATTTACGAGATGACATTGCCAACACACAAGCATATTCATACAAAATTATGACACTCAACTTCACAGTTCAGATGGTGTTCTGGGATAGAACAGTATAAAGCTCAAAATAGGATTTCCCATTCAATCAAAATATACCTAGCCAAGTTCAAGCAAACAATATTTTCAAATGCTTAATAAAATTACTGAAATTATTACTAATCACCTTGCATATTATAGGGTAGGTATAACACAAGCATGAGCACGTTAATCAGCACCACATGCAATAGCTCAGATTGACCTAAATTTGATATATTTTCTATAGCTCAGATAGACCTAAATCAGACATGCACTAGCTCAGATTGACATAAATCAGATTGTAAATATACCTCGCCTAAAATGACTTATCTTCTTTGTATCAAAATCATACCAAGAAATCCAGCATACACATACAAAGTAATAGCTCATTTCAAGCCAAAGAAGGAGCAACACTAAAGATATCTTCAGACCCGTGAGCACCATCAAACTGAAAAGGCGAACATAGCCTTAGATACACGAGCATCAGTCGACCAGAAGAGAAAATAATTAGGGCTAGGTTAAGGAATGAGAAGGAGTGAGACATGGGCTGTGCATGCAGTAGATCTGATGAGATCTGCTCTTGGAACCACAAATCTAGGCATATATAATTAGGGCACAAAGAAATTGGGCTAGGATCGTGATGCATGCCTGTTAGAAACAGAAACCATGAAGAAATCAATTGTTGGAAAACAAATCAAACCAGAGGGAGGAAAGGGAGGATTCTTCTCTCAGGTTGCGTCACCGGAGCAGTCCAAATCATCGTTCCTGTGATTAGGGCATGAAGAAGCTTGGGGGTCGGGGAGTGATAAAATGAAGAAATCAGTTTTCAAAAACACAAATGGAACCGGAGGGAGGAAAGGGAGGACTCTACTATCGGGTTAGGGCACCAGAGCAATCCAAATAGCCACTTCTACGATCAGGGCACGAAGAAGCTTGGGGGTCGGGGAGTGCTAAAATGACGAAATCAGTTGTCAGAAACGAAAAATGAAGTAGAGGGAGGAAAGGGAGGACTCTGCTCTTGGGTTAGGGCACCAGAGTAGTCCAAATCACCGCTGCTGCAATTAGGGTACAAAGAAGATTGGGGGTTGGGGAGTGCTAAGATGTCGGGATCGGTTGTGGGAAATAGGAAATGGAGCTGGAGGGATGAAGCGATGTCAGAAGGGAGGAATATGTTGTTAGATTAGGGCATCAGAGCAGAAGGAATCGTTGATGCTGCGATTAGGGCACAAAGAAGAGAGGGGGTCGGGGAGTGAGGGGTTTGGGGGGTCAGGGAATGAGGAATGTGGGGTCTACGGTCATGGGTCGGGGGTTGAGGAGTGAGAAATGGAGGTTGTCGGTCCCCCTACATCTTGTTGCCCCTGTTTGGTTCGGGATCCCATCTGGATTTTGGCTTGTCTTCTTGTGCCACATCAGCACAATCCAGTACGGATTGGCAAGATGCATGTTTGGTTGAATATCCTGAAATGGACCCATTTTGGGTTCCGTTGTCCTGATATCTGGATTAACTATGTCCTGCTAGCAGCGGGATTTTGGGAACCCAATCCGGATTTCGCTCTATTTTTTGGGTATTTTGTTTTATATGCCAGACTAAAAAACACAAGTTATGAGGCCAGTCCAATTTAATGCTGGGATTACTTTTCCAAATAGAAAAAAGATTGACTCCAGTCCAGATTATCTTGATATATGCACTAACCTGGTCTAATCCAGTCAGGATTTCATAATCTCCATCTCGAACCAAACAACCCCATTAGGTTTAGACTGGATCCAACGACCAGTATCAGACGGTTCAAACAAGATAGCAGATTGGGTGGTATCCGATATTAGAAAAAGGAATACGATACTTGGACCATATTGGGGTTCGGTAACAATTGTTGTAGACTAACCATCGTTGTCTGAAAATATAGTTAGACCATAATCCTTGCTGTTTTGCCAAATGCTCAGATGTCATGAAAGATTGATAAATTTTCCAATTGTCCACCTGAAACATAGTTGGATTTCTATTTTGGTCAATCTTATCAAACTTGAAACTACCACAAATAATGTATTTCATATAGATTATAGGATTCATAGCACTGCATATATAATCTCTCTCATTCTTTCAATTTTACTCATTGAATTGAAGGATTTTTGCAAACTATGGAGGAAATATGCTTATCTTCTACCACGAAATCTCAAATTTGCAACACACATGCATCGTGTCTTATTTCAATAGAGTCACGTACATCTCAACAAATTCAAAGTTGTACTTTCCATGATAATTTGAGATCCACTCAATGGATGCATAGATACCATCGTTGAATGGTTATTAGAAGCAGACAGATGCATAGGTGTGCAAGATCTGAAGGAGGTGGAGAACTTATTGCAAGATATTATGAAATTTATAATAGTTTGCCACCCTATATGAAGATAAGATTTGATATGCACCTATATTTTGAAGGGGTCGATGAAGTTAATCAAGTTCTAAATGAAGGCATGCACTCAACACTTGGTCAAAGAGCATTGTTTCAGCCTTTTATCTCAAATGATGACAACTTCCAGTATCATGTGGATAATGTTGTCAGTAGAATTCATAGGCGAGCAAGGCAATGAAGATAGTTGATCAAATTCATGAAACGATGTGCATCACAGTTGAACGATGTTGCAAGAAATTCATTGGAACAACCAAGCACTTCCTATCTTCCTCGGACTAACATTGTGCATGATGGAGATACTGTTGATATTCATGTTGTCTCGAACCCTACAATTTATGATAGTACCTTTGATGAGTTCCACAATCCTTTTGAGGTTGATGATTTGACAGTCCCGTGTAGTGAAGGTAATGGTTACAAAACCTCATGCATTATTGTATGAGTTAACTTTCTTTTCTCATCTTGTGTTATAACCAAATAGATGCAAGTATTGTGGATGAGACGGATGATTTATATATATTAAGCATGGATCAAAATGTAGTAGATCCTTCCAATGATGATATCTCTAATCCTATTTTTGAAAATCTTCTCAATGAACCACATAAGTTATCCACACATAGTTTGTGCAAATATAGTGGCGCCAAAAGCTTCCAATTTGAACCACCATGTTTTTGTTTCATGAAGGGAAAAGTACATTTAGTTATCAATCCTGTTTCGAGACAACTATATGATTTGTATACATCACAAACATAAGAATCTTTGGAGTTTCTAAGGTCCATTCGAAGTTACAATAGTCACTTTGCATTCACATCACACGGTATCCATCTGGATGAAAATTTGTGTAGTATGTGGAATGGCATATATACTTTTTGAGTGCAGGGTCAAGTATATCATTTCATAAATAGATTACTACCTGGGAGTGATGAACCCAAATACCTACAACTCTATTTCTATGACACAGAGTGTGATATACATTAAAAAATGAAGGCAACTCCTTCACTAGATAGTGAATTACTTACTAAATTGATGTACGTATTGTCAATAAATCCGTATTCTCAATTTTTTTGAAGCCTCAAGGATATTCCAATGTCAGATAACTTTAATATTGCCATCAATAAAGATGTCCGTCTAGATCAGAGGACATATAATTCTCCAACTGCTTCACAAGTTGTGGGTATTTGGATTGAAGGCAACAATGTCACTTGCGCACAACAATGAAGCATAGTTGTTTATGCCAATTCAGGTGAACCACATATAGTGCAGTCATATTTAGGATGTTATGATCCTCTATCATATCCCTTATTGATTCCTAATGGTGAATTCGGTTGGCATCCACACCTCCCCAAAGTTGGTGTGCCATGGGATTCCATGCTATAAAATTCACTACATTCTGTTGAAGATGTAATGGGCTAGAACTTAATAGGTTAGTGGAATATATATTCATATAAATTATGTACCAATATCAGGGAAATTGTATTTAACATCAATTTTCTTATTATTTTTAGATGGTGGTAGTAGAAATAAGATATCTTTGAGAGAATACTATTGTTATAAGTTACAATTCTTGTACTTGACAAATCAATCTTATTGCATGTGGGTCATCTCCTTCAACAATATGTTGTTGACATGTACATCAAGATAGAATCAACACATTTAAACTATATCACAAAGGAGAAAAAGCAAATACGTGCTGATTTGTATCAAGGAATAACTGATAGCATTAGGTCAGGGGAAGTCCATAGTAGCATGGTAGGTAAAAGAATTGTGTTACCTTCATCTTTTATTGGAGGACCCCGTGATATGCATCATAGATACATGGATGCCATGGCATTGGTACAACGATATGGTAAACCTGATATATATTTGACAATGACATGTAATCCAGATTGGGATGAAATAAAATCATAGTTATTCCCTAGACAACTTGCTCAAAACAGACCTGATTTGACAACTAGGATTTTTAGAGAAAAATTGGATGATCTAAAGGATCAACTATTTAAGAAAAATGTATTTGGCAACGTAGAGGAACATGTTCATGTTATCAAATTTTAGAAAAGAAGACTCCCGCATGCCCACATTATTATCATCATGAAGCGTGACTATAAGATCATCAATCCAAAATGGTATGATCACATAGTTTGTGCTGAAATCCCAGATCCTGAACGATACCCCATACTACATGCATTGGTTGTCAAACACATGTTGCATGGACAGTGTGGTGTCCTAAACCCTAAAAATGCTTGCATGGTAAACAAGGAGTTCCGCTTCTGATATCCAAGGAACTTTTATTCCAATACCATGTAAGGCAAAGATTCATATCCAATTTATAGAAGAAGAGACAATGGAGTCACTTTTGATGTAAGAGGAGCCACACTAGATAATAGGTGGGTGGCACCATATAATTTGTATTTGTTACAGAGATATAGGTGTCATATCAATGTATAGGTATGTTTGAGCATCAAAGCAGTCAAATACCTCTTCAAGTATATATATAAGGGTCATGATAAGGCTTTAGTCAACATAGCTCCAGATAATACAGACCAGTTGGTCAATGATGTGAATCAATTTTGAGATGCTCGGTGGATATCTCCACCAGAGGCAATGTGGAGGATATTTGAGTTCAAACTTAGTGAGATACAACCATCAGTAGTTTTCTTACAACTACATCTACCTAACATGCGTAGTATCACATTCTTAGAAGATGATAACTTGCACAATATTATGGACCCAGATGGTGTTTGTAGGACAATACTCACTGAGTATTTTTCGAAAAACTCACATGATGAAGAATCTCATCAATATATGTACAAACAATTCCCCGAGCATTATGTCTAGAATAACTCTGGTAAATTTTGGAATAAAAGAAAGCAAAGAAAGATTATCGTTCGTATTGTTACTGTAATACCTATTGAAGGTGAGAGGTATTATTTGAGGATATTGCTAAATCATGTAAAAGGTTCAAACTCATTTAAGAGTTTGAGGACCGTTAATGGTGTTATCCAACCAACATTCAAACTTTCAGCTGAACATCGAGGTCTAATTGAAAGTGACGATACAATTTCTGAATGTTTAAGTGAAGCAACACAGTTTGAATTCCCAATTTCGCTATAGAGATTATTTGCTACAATATTAGTGTATTATGAACCAATATATGTAAGATCTTTGTAGGATGCAAACCTCAATGATATGGCAGAAGATTTCTATAGGATTGGAACTACTGATGAGCATCAGTTGGAGCAGAGAGTGCTACAAAGTATTAAATCAGTTCTTGAGAGCATGGGGAAGAATATAGAGGATTATGACTTGCCAATGGTTGATGAAGAATTTTCAATGAATACTGGAGAAAACATGTCACGTGAAATTGCTGAAGAGATGAATATACAAGTAAGTGAAGAGGATCTATTGTTTATTTCATCACTAAACAACGACCAACAATATGCATTCAATGAGATATTTAGTTGTATAATGGGAAATCGGCCTGGTGTATTCTTTGTTGATGGTCCTGGTGGAACTGGAAAGACATTTCTATTCAAGGCATTATTAGACAAAGTAAGGTCAATGGGTTTCATAGCAATTGCAACAAAAACATCTGGGGTTGCAGCATCAATCTTACCTGGGGGGAGAATTGCTCATAGTAGATTCAAAATTCCTATTAAAGTTGAAAACAATTCAACTTGTAACACAAGAAAACAGAGTAGTCTAGAAGAACTTCTTAGATCGTCAAAATTAATTATATGGGACGAAGCATCCATGACAAGGAGACAAGCCTTTGAAACCTTAGATCGCACCTTACAAGATATCATGGGATCAAGCCTACCATTCGGGGGGGAAGTGGTAGTTTTTGGTGGTGATTTTAGAGAAGTATTGCCTGCTGTTCGACGTGCAACTAGAGGTGAGATAGTTGATGCAAGTTTAATAAAGTTATTTCTTTGGCAGAAAATGCACAAATTGAAATTAAAGCAAAATATGAGAGCTTTGTCAGATTCATCCTTCTCAAACTTTCTACTACGCATAGGACAAGGAACAAAGCCTGATACTGATGACGATTATGTTCACCTCCCACACAAAATTGTTCTTGAGTATATAGATCACGTGACCTCTAAGAAAGGGCTTACACAACATGTCTTCCCATCTCTGGGTGATAATGCAACATCGAATAACTACATGATGAGTCGTGCAATATTGTGCACAAAGAATGAATATGTTGATGAAATGAATAATGATCTCATACAACAATTTTCTAGGGAGGAGATCACCTATTATAGTTTTGATAGTGTTGTTGATGATGAAAATCATAACTACCCTGAAGAATTCCTTAATTCACTGGTTGCCAATGGTTTTCCCCCTCATGTATTGCGTCTAAAGAAAAAATGTCCTATAATGTTGTTGTGAAATATTGATCCGGCAAAATGGGTTATGCAATGGTACACGACTAGTTTGCAAAGGGTTTCAGAAAAATATAATTGACGCAGCTATTACAGTTGGTCAAGTACAGGGAAAAATAGTTTTCATACCTAGAATACCTCTTATCACGCCTGATAATGATGGTTTTCCATTTGCTTTTAAAAGGAAACAATTTCCAGTGCGTTTGAGTTTTGCAATGACAATAAACAAGTCACATGGTCAAACTATTCCCAATGTCAATATTTATTTGCCCCACCATGTATTCTCTCACGGACAGTTGTATGTAGCACTATCAAGAGGGACATCCCAAAATACAACGAAGGTCCATGTTAAACTGGGAGAGAAGAAGTTCAATGGTGGAACATTTACAAAAAATATTGTATACAAAGAAGTATTAACCTTTATTGATGGTATCCTTCTATCTTTAGTATTTCATGTTGATTACTTGTAGATACTATTTTTCTAAACTAACTTTGTTACATGTGATAACAGGATGACAAAAGATAATTATCCCCACTTTTGATATATAAATCGGTTCCAAAATAACTGGAAATTAAAGGTTCGCTTGGCATTTAAATGGAAAGCACATGAAATATCAAGGGGAAGAAAGAAGCACAAATTGTTGTTTATCGATGAAGAGGTATATTAAATTATAATTGCTAATTTGTTCTTACTAAAATATATTTATGTGTCCATGTGTTTGTGCGTTTATGTAATACTTCAATATTGATTTTTTCTTCTAAGGGAGAGGGGATGGAAGCCAGTTTAGTCGATGATGCGGTAAACCAATTCAGTAATACTTTTGAAGAAGGAAAGTGTTATATATTGGATAATGTCTGTGTCCAAGAATTCTACAATGACTATAGAAATGCAAAGAGGAATGCGGAGTGCATAATCAACAAAAAATGTGTAGTTGCTGAAACATCTGAAGATTGTGAAAAAATACCTATGTACTCATTCCGGTTTACAGAGTTTGATGACTTTCAAGGACTTCAAGATAAGAAGTCATTTCTTATAGGTAATTCTATTTTATTTTTTTTTTATATTATAATTTTTATTTTTTTTATAATTTTCTATTTAATTACATATATCATTGGAATGATTATCAATGTTGATGAGATTCATATCATTATGAAGAAATCAGGTCAACAGGTTGCCAAGTGTGACATCACATTGCAAAATGAAATGTAATTAATAAAGATAATTTTAATTACTCCATGACTAAAACAAAGTATTTATTTTCTAACACTTATATTTATCCTTGGTATTTAGGAATATTATGGCTAAGTGTGCATTGTGGGGTGAAATAGTTGTCATGTCATATGACAGCTTAAAAGAAAACTATCAAATGAGGAATATAGTTGTAATTATTGGATTGCAAGTTTGATCCTTCTAAGGTAAGACATTATTAATATTTTTATTTTTATTTTTGATAGAGTTATTTATAATTTTAATTATAGGTTTGTACCGTTCAAGCACTTACACAACTAGAATTATCTTTAACCCCCTGTTGGCACGAGCTGAGGAAATGAAGACAAGGTAGTCATTTACATAAAGTTGACATTCAAACGATAGTTCATATATACCTTTTTCAAACTAACATCTATAATTTTAATAGGTTGTCTAACAGCGGTAATAGTTTTTCATCACCTATGAATGTGCCTATGCATAAAGAGAATATAGAGCCAATAAGGATCACTCTTGTCATCTTACATGAATCCTTACAAAGTGGGATATTACACAAAATAAGTAATGGTAGTTTGTAACTTATTTAAATGTATATTATCAGAATAACATGTGAATTTTTTTAGGACCATGTTTATGAAATTAAGGCAACAATTGTACGGAATTATCGTGACCGAGCACTTTGGTACAATGCTTGTGTGAAGTTTAGAAAGAAAGTATATGATAAAAATGGTCAGGCAAAGTCTGCACCAAATGTGGAGCAAAAGATAGTATCCTCAGACAATTTTACCTTATTTTACTATTTAATATGTCTATATTTTATAAGTTCTTGTAATTTAATATTACAATTTGTTGATTATAGGTACATTATGAAAGTTGAAGTCATGGACGTTTTCCATTCCATCCAATTAATATTATTTGGCACAGCTGCACACCATCTCCTGGGTTATACTGCTGTAGAGCTAAACCATATCTACACACATGTACTTTATTCTTCTTACAAGTAAGCAATTCATGGTCTTTATATTTGATTGAAATAAATAAATTTAAATTGGTCTAATACTATAGGAAAATGGTAAAGAAATGGTGGATGTCATACTATCTAAAGTGAAATGGAATCAGATGCTTTTTCATGTCAAAGCACAAGATGCCCAACCATTTGTACTTGAAGCACAAGGGACGCCAACAACAATGAAGCAAATGGTCAAAGTCTTAGATGTAGTTCCTTTAGATATTAAGCAAGAATGTAGGAGTCTTTTATTTGATATCGACAACAAAATTACTTTTTGATATTTTTTTAATATCTATCCTAAATTTTGAATTGGTACTTTTGTTTCCCTTTTAATAATATTCATGTGTGTTTTATGATACCATCTTTTTAGATTTATATTTTTATATATTACAACAAAAGTCATTCCAAAGCTTCGTGTGACAACAAATACAAATTTATCAATTATTACAATTGAAACACAACATTTTGCCAAAATGGACACTAGAACAATAAGTAATTGGAATCCAACTATAATTATATTATTAATTTTCTGAATATTTGCGCTAATTATTTTTTGTGTGTGGAAGATTCAAAATTAAATTATAAAATATATAGGATTAAACCACCAAAATGTGAGCATGTGCATTGATAAAAAGTGAGATATTATTTTATTTTACTTGTTATTTATTTATTTCATGATTGTTAGTGCATTATTAAATTGATATTTTATTCTTCAATCAGGTATCTATCCCACTTTGATACATCATATGAGGATGAGCTCATTAAACTTCAATATTGGATGGGAAAACAAACTATCTTACGTCCCCTGTAGATTATTGTCAAATAATGAAATTTCAGTTACAAAATGAAAATGTATTTTCATTATATTAAAAAAAATTGTCTTTACATACTATACATTTATAAATCTATTTTTTCTTATTTAACAATATTAATATTATAGTATTTTTTCTAATACAATTCCAACAAAATTTATATGTCACGTGCATGTGCACGTGTGGTTCAGTAGTATATATATATATATATATATATATATATATATATATATATATATATATATATATATATATATATATATATATATATATATATATATATATATATAGAGAGAGAGAGAGAGAGAGAGAGAGAGAGAGAGTCAGCCTAGAATGCACTCGAGTGTATCCGGAGCAGAATACACTCAAGTAGTTTTTCATGATGTAATTTTTTTTTTGAAAATCTAATCCGTTGATCTTATTAAACATATCGTGAGCAACTCATACGTAAAATTTGAGCACATTTGGATATGTATAGCTCATGTTATGAAGACCGCAAAAATTATACATTTCAAATTAGTTTCACGCGTCAATTTTATTTTCCTTGGATGCGTGACTTACACTCAATCAAATGAACTCAAAATTTGTATGTAGCCTAGTTATAGTATGACGGTGAAGATCAACGGTTTACATTTTGCAAAACACAGTCTTAATATGCAAACACACTTGAGTGTATTCGTGCGATCCGTACACTCGAGTGTATTCCAGCCTGATTCTCTCTCTCTCTCTCTCTCTCTCTCTATATATATATATATATATATATATATATATATATATATATATATATATATATATATATATATATATATATATATATATATATATATATATATATATATGCCATTCATTCATTGCCCGGTATTTAAAAATAACTACCCGCTCCGGAGTCACGGTGGCATAAGTTAGTAAATAGATCGATATTATCTTTGCCGCGGCTATCGCTTCCCCTGATCCCATCCCGTTTCCGGCCTTTTCTCCGTCTTCGGCTTCGAACTCGCTGTCGTCTTAACTCCTCAAATGTCGTCCCAACTAAAAGCGTTGCCTCCGCATAAATTTGAGTTTGTCATTAAAACTTGGATTTGATCCACTAAATAAAGTAGTCATGCTTTAAAGGAGCAGTGCGGACATCATAGACGGGACATTTGACTGTCGCAAGGGGGGCGGAGGGGACACCCATCAAACTGGCCTACGATGGGAAGGTCACGTTTGAGTATGGTTATCTATCATCCGTAGGATGTTTTGAGATTTGCTTTATTATATGGTTGTGGAGCAGACATACTTTATACAGACTCATTTCCTCTTCCGCATCTTCTCCCTGTAATTATTTGCTTTCACCGATGGTACATGTTTTGAAGGGATGGGTTAGTGTGGATATATGTCCGCAGGATGCTACTGTGCTATTGTTAGTAAAAGCGACTGACTGATGAAATGGGATACGTTATATCAGATCCATTGATAGAATGGGTGTTTTAAGTGGCTTCAACCCAGACCTCAAGTACATATCGTTGCTCAGTGACATGAAGTTCTTGTTCGTGGATGGTAGTGAACTAGAATGAGGTGTATTTCGGGACTTGATCCTAGGCCTGGAGCTGATATGTTCGACATATTGTCACTTAGTACTGCAATATTCTAATAGCACGAAAATGGTTATGTGCTCACCATGTCTTGCAGTTTCTATGATGAGTAATTTTTCTATGTGGAATCGAGCAGAAAATATTGGTGTTCCTGTTGATGAATCATCTGATTTGATTCTAATTTAGAAGGAACAGTGGCCAAAGAAGCATGAAGACAAAAAGTAATGCTAATTTCCTTAATATATGCTTGTATGGTTACTAAAGGCACAAGGTGCTGGGCAGGGATGCGTTACCAGTAGCACAATAGGCTATAACAAAAGTGTTGCAGCTGGCAGAAGTCTGAGAAGGAAAATGTGACGGAGGAAGCAAAAAATTATTGACACTCATATCAGTCCCTAAGGGAAAAGAGTGGTCTGTAATAGAGATCATTATGTTGTGTCCCTTGATCGATACAAAGACAATTGTAACAATTGCAAAAAATTGCAATACAAGATTTAAGAACCGACTGGCCAGTGCTAAGGAATGTCAACGAATTGGGTGGAGAATGGAACATCACTGAGTTTAATGCTTGATTTGTCGTTGGCCATTGTTCAAGCCTTGAGGAACAACCACAATATGGGTTGTGTAGAACTGCATAATGTGTATCATCTCAATGATGATTGCTATGAACCGCCAATTCCCAACAAGAGACTGAGAGGATCTGCCCTCTTGCAGCATATGTATCACGTTGCTGTTGCACATTTCAGTTAATATGAACTTATCTGTGTTCATGTAGTTATTTTCTATGACTAATTGTTACTTTTTGTGTGAAATAATTACTCTTTATGATCAAATGTTACGTTATATATTACATAGTTACTTTTTAAAATAGTTTAATTACTTTTTGTAACACATATTTACATTACATGCAGTAAGTTGTCCTCTCATATGCATCGTGATTACTCTAACAATGTTCAAAAGAGGTTGAGTTACATTCCCATTCTTTAACTAAGAAGCCAGGATTATGAATACATGTCAAACATTAGTGGAGCCCTTTGCAATCTGTCTGCAGAAAAAGTATCTTAATTTCCTCAACAAATGCCTTCTCGTCCCCCTGCCTATCCAATGAAGGAGTTTTACTGTTTCTGATAAAGACTAATGATTCCTAAAAGAAAAATAAACTATGCGACCGGATCATGAGCATGCCTATTCTCTACGGCGTGATGTAGGTACCTCTCCAACTCCAGAACCCACCCTTGAGGACTTCATGCTTCCCCTATCCCCGCCCTCATTGCTGCCCCTAGCAGTACCTACTTCACCTCCCAGCCTGCAGATGCACTCGTTCTGCATCGAGTTCGTCGTCGTAGAGGTGCAGGAGCCGCCTCATCAACGATGATGACGACAAAGACACGGCAAGCGGTCCCGTAGCTTCCTGGAGGAGCATGAGTAGCTAATTCCTTGACAGCGAAGGCGTCGCACCATCTGCAAGCGTGGGGAAGGAGACCAGCGCCGACGGGTAATTCATCCACATGATGTGTTGGGCCTGAAGCACCGGAAATTTGCAGCAAGCTCGTGTCCAAACAATTGCACGATTTAAGTCCAATGTCAATATTTTGCTGGTATGAGTATAGAGGCACTGATTGGTTATGACGCTAAGAGCATGACGATGGGGAAGAGCAGGTCAAAACCGAATTCTTCTAGGAACATGGTCCCTCTTCTTCCTTTTTGTTTGGATGATTGTTTAGATTACGACAAATCAGGAACTGTAAGCGTTCTTGTTCTATAGGAATGCACGAAACATGTTTGACAAAATGTGAACACTGAAAAATTTATCTACATCATATGAATCTAGTTTGTGACTTACATTTAGCATTCCGATAGTTATCTTTTTTCGGCAGAATATTACTTTGTGTGTCAAATAGTTACTATTTATGACCAATAGTTACTTTAACTGAAGAAGTTGGTTCTTAATGAACTTGGTCTAAGACATTAAGATAACTACATATACATATAACCGAAGAACTGAATTGAAGTAGTTCGTTTGTTACTTTTGGTGACCTGGAGTTACTTTTCGTGTCAAATAATTACTTTACATACTAAATAGTTACTTTATGTACTACTTAGTTACTTTTTGATGAACTTTTGTTAGAATTTGGTTCTTAACGAACTTGGTCTAAGACATTAATATAACTACATATACATATAATCGAAGAACTGAATTTTAGTAGTTCGTTTGTTATTTTTGGTGAGCTGGTGTTACTTTTCGTGTCAAATAATTACTTTACATACTAAATAGTTACTTTATGTACTACTTAATTACTTTTTGGTGAACTTTTGTTAGAAGTTGGTTCTTAACAAACTTGGTCTAAGACATAAAGATAACTACATATACATAAAACTGAAGAATTGAATTTTAGTAGTTTGTTTGTTACTTTTGGTGACATGGAGTTACTTTTCGTGTCAAATAATTATTTTACATGCTAAATAATTACTTTATGAACTACTTAGTTACTTTTTGGTGAACTTTTGTTGTTCGTTTTAATAATAAAAAACATTGTTCTTTCATATATTATTTTTACCTTGTATTTACTTGTTTATATGTCTCATTACACATCCTAAAATTACATTTCCTATGTATAACATTAAGTTTATTTATTACTTTACATTTACTATGTAAGTTGTATTAGTAGATGATATTAAGAAGGCTAAAGATGATTTGGCATAGTCTTAAGGGCACTGAAAGATTTTGAGTGCACGTAGTTCAGAGTGTAAGATCTGTAGTGGGAGTTACGACCACCCAAAGACAGTGGTCTACTTCAACTTCTCACTACGAATGTTCTTAGGTACCATGTGTTTGAGTCCATTCTGGTGGATGTTTTAAAAAATATATCTTTTCATCTTATAGTGTGATGGCTGCACATTTTTCACCGGCTCGGTGATTAGTTTTGACTGTGTATCCTTATTATGTGCACCATTAGTTCATTAACACTTTTGACTTCTTACATCAATTAAATCATATCGAATGAATACCATCATCTTTGTTAAACCAACAATAGTATCTATATAAAAGCCAAATTAAGATATTGACCATGAAAACATGACGCTTGTATGACTAATGGAAAAGGAGTCGAATCAAATGCGTAGGATGCATATTGTGTTTCATATTTTCAAAATATGAAACACGGTGAATCTATAATGTTGTGATTGTAAAATTCTGGAACGGTGTTTCCATAGAAATACATATACGACTCTGTAACTTGTCTAGGTAAAATGAAAAACAGTTTAAGTGCAACCAAGATGAAGAACTAGTAAAATAGCTCACTCACAACCATGGATATTACTGACACTGTTGTCAGCATCAATCTCAACAAGAACTGACATTCTTAGTGATCCACACACCAAAGTCTATGTCATCCATTACTTTGTCAATTCTTTGAGATTGTCTCCCTATGTGGAGGATGGTTGTTTAGCCTGTTTGCAAATCAATCCCATAAGAATCTGTAGCTACTCAAGAACAACAGAGACGTCCAATCCTTGAACGAAGCCCCAAAACTGTTCCACACCATAATTTCTTTTGTTATTATTACAATGATCAGTTCACCTCCTCCGTTGTCTCTTCTCTACAATTCCACTACTGTTGCAACTTCTTCTTCCAATTAATTTCCTTTAAACTAGTCATCATCTTCCCCTTCCCCTACTGTTGGTTGTTTACACAAACGAGTTTCAATCCAAGTAATGGATAGTTTACTCAACTTAACCAAACTCCGCAAGTATACGGAGGTAGTATAGTCAAGGTCGAACACAAGGAGCTGAGATAATTTAATTGAACGCAACAGTACTAAAGTTCAACAATCTAGACCGATTTTAAAGAGTAGAAGAGATTTGTTCTAAAAGCATAAGAATTAGGTTTTCACTACAGGAATTTTAGATTTTAATTAACAAGCAAGGATTACAAGGAAAATTCAATTTCAGAAAGTTAATAAATCTTGGACATTAGGATTTCACTCACATACCATAGAAATCAAGAGAACAAGATAATTTAAACATACATAAGATCACGTTTCAAGGAAAAGTTGTGTTACATTTCACCTCCCAGTGTAAATGTAATGATCACAACTCAAAACAACACTCTCGTGCTTGAATTGCGTTTATGATCACAAACAGTTCCTCAACTCATTCCTCTCTACTCTCGTAGAAGAAGAAGAGTTGCCAAGAAAAGTGCCTCCATACATTCCTACTTGTCTTCTCAAACTAAGCAAGAAAGTAGAAAATATGCATATAAGGTGGCCAACAATACATGCAAGGAAAGAGTAAACCGACACTCTCAAGGTAAAGAAACAAGAATCAAATGCATTTAGTACGAAATCACTTGTTCATTACATGCTATGACATGAGAGTTACTCTCCCATGCCCAAGAAAAAGAGGTCTACTCATCCATAACAATGTATAACAGATTTGCTATAGAAATTTTAGTGCTAGATATGGTTTAGAGAAGAAAAGACAAGGAGAACTGAAGATGTAACCACAAGAAGCAAGAATTCCGGCTTTAGGATGAAATTCCCCTCCTTTAGCTGCTCCAAGTCGGGCTAACTCCTCTCTCAAGAAGTTGCTCAGAGTTGGGGACGCTTGGCTGCACCTTGAAGAAGACAATGGATAAGTGGAGAAGAAGAAGTAGTCTCTTTATGCAAGAAACCACCTTAGATTCCTCCCAAATCGTCTTCCTCTGCTCTCCTTTGGCTTTGGGACAAGAGAAACTCTCCAAATGGCCGAACGTAACTGTCCCTTGGCTTCCCTCTTTCTTTTAAAATCGTATTCTGAAATTTCGGATTTCTGAAACTGCCAGGTGCACGTCGTTCACCTACAGTGCAGTTGACATCAGGATGATCCGTGCACGGCGTGCGCGGAGGAATTGCACGCCGTGTGACTTTCCAGAACTTTCTTCAGCAATTTGCGCTCCAGGTGCACGCCGTGCATTTCGATGTGCACGACGTGCCTTCATTTTTTGTACATTTCTGGAATCTCGCACGTCGTGCGTTTTCACTGTGCACGCCGTGCATTCTGTTGGATAAACAGACCGAATTTTCTCTGGAATGTTGCACGCTGTGCACTTTACTGATTCAGCGAACCAGTCTTTTTTTATGGAATGGTGCATGCCGTGCGTCTGAGTTGCATGACGTGCATTCTTCTGTTTATGTAGAAATAACATCTAAATTTAGTTATTTTTGTGGCAAATTTGCAGTCCAAGTTATGGGGAGAGTAGAAAAATGAAAAGATGGCAAAACCAACATGAAAGAGACTGAATTAAGTAAGAAAGAACCAAATTTGTGTGTGATAACATGTGAAAAGATGATATATAAATCACACAACAAATCCCCCTAAGCTTAAACCATTGCTTGTCCTCAAGCAAAAAGAGCATAGAAATATAAATGAAGAACTGGCAAGAACATGAATAGATCAAATGAAATGAAAGATGTGTATAAAACCAAATCAACCATGATCAACATGTTTATGATCATAGCCATCAATTCAACTCAAACACCCAAGAAAGAGATTTTTAGTTCAGTAGGGGTGGCATCAATTTAATGAATCAATCAATTAAACAACACTAGGTAGAATTTGGATGACCAAACCAAACAATTAGTGGATGTGCAACTCAAACTCTCAACTATTAAGGATACAAAACATGAAATCTTAGTTAAAAATTGACAATTTTTTTTTGCTGTACTCTCCTTTTCCCAAAAATGATATAACAAAGGATTATGGGTTCCGACACTCGGCTGCTAATGTAGGCTTATGCACACGTGGAATATCGGTTGGGGTATTTTACCCTCTTTTTAAGACATACCACCTAACCATCGTAGCCAGATCGGACTTACACTAGGCTAGCATGATATGTGGGCGGTTTAGCCATCTTTAAAGGGGTATTAATCTTTCCAAAACATAAGAGAGTCAACTGAATTGCAACATTAACTAGATTTCATTCATCTGTTTTGAAATTTTTTCATTGAAAGAGTGTTTGCAAATGCACTAAGAGCTTGTCAAGGTCATCCCGTATTCTAAATGATGTTGTAAGTTGATTTGCTCACAAAAATTGAAACCATTACATGTTTTAAGCAATCAAGGATGTGAAAGAATGAATGTTCAGGCTAGAAGCATAAACCAAAGTTAAGCACAAGTTGATGGTCAAAAGGTTTCATTTGATTAATGCATGCTTTTTACAACTTCTTCAAATGATATTTCTCATCGAAAGAGGACAAACAGTTAAGCATAGGAGTTCTTTCCACATATAAAAGATGAATCTCATATCATACTAGACTTGCCATCTGAAAAGAAGAGCTGAAAACAACAACTGAAAAGTGAAAACAAAACAAGAGTACAAAAGCAAAAGACAAGAAGCAAATAACATGAAAAACAAAAGCTAAAAGAACTAGGATACCAATACCATCCGGTTGCTCCCCCCTAAGCTTGAAATCAGCAGTGTCCTCACTGCATCAATCAAACTTTAGGAGTTCACAACCGGATACCTGTCATGAACAAGTCAGAAAAATGATCTGCCGCCTCCCTGCTCAGGGAAGAACTGACTAATGATGTCAGGAATGTCCATTGGCGTTGCAGATGATTCTGGCTGCTGCTGCTGGTGGTCCTGGGGCTGTTGTGGAGCGTCTGGAGCTGTGGTCTCCTGGCGGGAGGGGGACTGGAAGGACTGCGGTGCTGGGTAGTGGCTTTGTGAGATGTGCCACACATCCATCCGGTTGACCATGTCGTACATAGTTGAGTATTGTGCACTCAAATGGTCAAACCTGGTGTCATACTGCACGCCCATCTGGTCTAGGCGGGTGTCCAAATGATCAAATTTCCGCTGCATGTAGCCGTAAAGGTGCTGAACATCCGGCATTGTCCAGCCGTACTCAGTCTAAGTACCAGTGGACTGTGGTAGAGGGGTAGGGGCTCCTGGTGTAGGCCTTGGAGTAGAGCTGCTGGCACCCTTGGTAGGTGTCTCCTCATCAGTTTCTGGCTGTAGCTCTACTTTCCAAGTAGCCTTGTTCTTTATGTCATTCCGACTTGCATCGGGGATTGTGATGAACTGTTTCTTTGTGATAAAAACCTTGAACTTTGACGTGCTTCTGCCATGTCTGGAGATCAGACCGCAAGAGATGAGATAGTTTATATCCACAAGGTTCTTCCCCGGTGCAGGTTCAAGGGAACCTACATCCAAACCCAGCTGCATAGCGAGGATGCTAATTAACCCGCCACACATGATGTCGCCTACCTCCCTTTTCTTTTGCTTCTTAGTATCAAGCAGCTTGTGTACAATGTAATATCCAGAACTTATTTGCTCATTTTTCACCAAACACCATAAGAAGAAAAGATCAGTTTTTCCCACAACACCCTGAGTTTCGTTCTTTGCAAAAGGTCCTGTGCTAAGAAGGTGATGAATAACTCGGAAAATAGGATTGTGGATGCTAGAAGCCCGAGAATTCCTTGCTCTATGCACTGTATCAGAAGTAATTTCAGACCAAAATAGATCACTGTTGAAAGCTGGAGGATAATCAGTATAACCACCAAGGTTGCATTTAAGCAAAGTGCAAAACTGCTCAAGATTCATAGAAAACGGTTTGTCCAACAGGCGGAAATTGATATTCTGATAAGGGATTTGGTGGCGTTGTAGGTCACTCTCAGCTTTAAAAGTAGTGAGAAACTTGTACACAAGGAGAGGGTAGGTCTTAGCAACCCGGGTGTAGAGATAGTGTAAACCCAAAAAAGTTAAGTGATTTACTACCTCATCCTTGAAACCAAGCTTGGTAACAGCTTCTTCACACATGTACCGTGAAGGCAGAACACGCCTTGTAATGAGAAATTGGTAGTCGACGTCTTCTTCAAGCTTGACCCTGAATTGTGTGGATGGTACAAAAGATTGCGGTGTTGGTGCGGAAGAACCTGCTTCAGCTGTAACGTAATATCCTGGGCGGCTACCGGACTTCCGCTTGATTGGTGCCACCAGTATGTAAAGGTGCACGATGTGCCTTTAGGATGCACGGCGTGCAGATGGACTGTTTGTCTGCTTCAGACAGGTAGACGCACAACGTGCAGATTCAGTGCACGGCGTGCGCCTGTAGATTTGGGGCAAAAATCAAGATCTGCACAGACGGCAGCTAGGATGCCCAAGATGGATGCTGCCGGCGGTTTGCTTGGTCGACTGAGAAGCTTGTTGTGGCGGTGGGGCGACACGTCGGCGGCTGGCTTGACTACAGCAATGCGCTGCTGTTGTGCGGAGAAGAGAAGAACGAGGTGGAGGTATGTCAGCGAAGGCTTGATGGCACTACTGGTAGCTAGAGGCGGCGATGGCAGATCGGCAGTGGCTTGATGGCGGCGGCTTGATGGTGCTGCGCACGGCTGAAGGAGCAGCTGCTAGGCACCGGGTGGAGAAGGGCGGCAGTTGCTAATATCTGCTGCTGTGGTCGAACGACAGCTGGATGTTGGTTGGAGCTACTGGCTGAGCGGAGGAGGCGGCGATGGCACAGAAAAAAACAGTGGGGGCTCGAACGGAGAAGGGGGCCGAGCTGCGCATGGCTGCAGGCAGAGCGGCGCACAGCTGTAGACGGAGGTGCACGGCTGGAGACGGCTGCTAGGGTTTGGTTGCATGACTGGCAGGCGGCTGCTGGGGTCGGGGTGCACGGCTCTAGGGTTAGAGTGATTAGGTCGTGCACTCCGACCCTTTTTGTCTAGACTTCACTTAAAAGTGCACGGCGTGCGTTCTGAATGCACGACGTGTGCTTCTGTAAAGTCCGGTTTCAAACTTCTCCTTTGCGTCCAGGTGCACGGAGTGCGTTACTGCGGCGCACGCCATGCATGTTTCCAGAAACTTAACAACAATCTCAAAGATCAGGTACACGCTGTGCATTTATTAAATGCACGCCGTGCACATTTCCAGAAAGTTGCCGAACTTTTTATTTCCCAGGTGCACGCCGCGCATGTTGAAAATGCACGACGTGTTAGTCTCTAGAAAGTTTTCTGCAGATCCCGCATACCAGATGCACGACGTGCAGATTGGAAATGCACGCCGTGTCAGTTTCCAGAACAAAATCTGCTGTATTTTGTATTGAAGTGCACGCCGTGTCTTCGAAAGACACGCCATGCACTTTGCGATTTCTGTAGAAAATTGCAGTTAGTCAGCAGTAAACTATGACAGATTGAGTAGAAATCAAGTCTAAATTATTACATTCATCCATGACAAGCTTATTAACGAAATTAAAGAGTGTTTTTTATTTGAAAAACTTAAAAGGAATCTATCCTAATGTGGGGTCAACTCCCACGAGGTCCTCCATTTAAAGTCCGGAGTAAGACTTCTTCTAAGACTTCAAGCATCTTGTATGTAGTAAGAAGCTCCTTTCTCTACTTCTTCTCCGCTTGAGTAGCGTTTGCAACGTTGTCCATTGACTTTGAAAGTTCCATCTTTGCCTTGGAGTTCTACAGCTCCATATGGAAAACTTGAGTACTAGGAACGGGCCGGACCACTTGGATTTCAATTTTCCTGGAAAAAGCTTCAATCTGGAATTGAATAACAATACTTTATCTCCTTCTTGGAAGTCCTTCCTGCGAATTATTTTATCATGCCAAGATTTTGTTCTTTCTTTATACAACTTTGCATTCTCATATGCATCAAGACGAAGTTCTTCAAGCTCATGCAGATACAACAGACGCTTTTCTCCTGCTCTCTTCATGTCGAAATTCAAGAACTTTATTGCCCATAAAGCGCGGTGCTCCAATTTGAGCGGAAGGTGACATGACTTGCCATAGATCAGCTTGAATGGAGTAGTCCCAATGATGGTTTTGTAGGCTGTGCGATATGTCCATAATGCATCATCTATCTTTAGTGCCCAATCTTTCCTTGAACTAGAGACAGTCTTTTCAAGAATAGTCTTCAGTTGCCTATTTGAAATCTCTACTTGCCCAGATGTTTGGGGATGATAGGGCATAGAGATTTTGTGAGTTACACCATACTTGGAGAGAAGATTGTTGAATTGTTTTTCAGCAAAGTGTGTGCCTCCATCTGAAATAACGACACATGGAACTCCAAACTGAGGGAATATAATATTTTGAAAAAGCTTAATTACAGATTTGGCATCCGGTGCTTGGGTTGGAATGACTTCAACCCATTTAGAAACGTATTCACAAGCAACAAGAATATATTGATATCCGCAAGAAGATGGGAATGGTCCCATGTAGTCCACTCCCCATACATCGAACACCTCAGCCTCTAAAATAGAGTTGAGTGGCATGTCATCTCGGCGGGATATACCTCCTGTTCTTTGGCACCTATCACATGATTTGACGAATAGATTGACATCTTTAAATAATGTGGGCCAATAGAAACCGGCTTGAAGTATTTTTGCAGCGGTCTTTTCTCCTCCAAAATGACCTCCATAAGGAGAGGCATGGTAATCAGCAATGATACTTGTGACTTCCTCTTCAACAACGCATCTCTGGATTAGCCCATCGCTTCCATGCTTGAATAGCAACAGGTCATCCTAGTAATAGAACTTTACATCATGAAAGAATTTCTTCTTTTGTTGATATGTCAAACCCGGAGGTAGCTGTCTAGTAGCAAGAAAATTAGCAATATCTGCAAACCATGGTGCTTGAATGGATGACAATGCATAGAGTTTTTCAATAGGCAAAAGATCTTCAATAGGCAATAGATCTCCAGCTTCCGTGGTCAATCTAGAGAGGCGATCAACAACACTATTCTCGGTACCCTTTTTGTCTCGGATTTCAATATCAAACTCTTGCAGGAGAAGTATCCAGCGAATGAGGCGTGGTTTGGCATCTTTTTTATTCAGCAAATACTTAATGGCGTCATGATCAGTGTATACAATCACTTTTGATCCTACTAAGTACTGTCGGAACTTGTCAAATGCATATACAATTGCAAGCATTTCTTTCTCCGTGGTTGTATAATTGATTTGTGCTTCATCGAGAGTTTTGTTGGCATAATAGATGGCATGAATCTTCTTATCTCTCCGCTGTCCCAAAACATCTCCCACTGCATAATCACTTGCATCACACATGAGTTCAAAGGGAGAATCCCAATCTGGAGGCTGGATAATTGGGGCTGAAATGAGAGCCTCTTTGAGTTTGGAAAAGGCTGCTTAGCAATCATCATCAAATACAAATTATGTGTCTTTTGCAAGAAGGGAACATAGCGGCTTTGCAATTTTGTAAAAGTCTTTAATGAATCTTCTGTAAAAACCTGCATGTCCTAAAAAGCTGTGAATGTCTTTTACTGAAGATGGAGTAGACATCTTCTCAATTGCTTCGACCTTTGCCCTATCCACTTCAATACCCTTGTTAGATACCACATGTCCTAGCACTACACCGGATTGTACCATAAAATGGCACTTCTCCCAGTTTAGCACTAGGTTAACCTTTTTACAGCGGGCTAAGACAAGAGACAAATTTAATAAGCATTGATCAAAAGAATCACCGTACACGCTAAAATCGTCCATAAAAATCTCCATTATATTTTCAATAAAATCGGAGAATATGGCCATCATGCACTGCTGAAAAGTAGCGGGAGCATTACAAAGACCAAACGACATATGGTGATAAGCATATGTTCCATAGGTACATGTGAAGGTGGTCTTTTCTTGGTCGGGGGGATAGATGGGAATCTGACAAAAACCTGAATACCCGTCCAAGTAACAGAAATACGAATGTTTGGCAAGACGTTCAAGCATCAAATCAATAAAAGGCAAAGGGAAATGATCTTTACAGGTTGCTTTATTCAAACGCCTATAGTCAATACACATACGCCAGCCGGTAACCATGCGTTTTTGTATTAACTCATCATTATCTCCTTTAATGACAGTTGCACCCCCCTTCTTAGGTACCACGTGAATGGCACTAACCCAAGGGCTGTCACTTATTGGATATATGATTCCAACGTCAATTAACTTGAAAATTTCTTTCTTTACCACCTTAAGCATATTTTGATTTAAACGTCTAGGTGGTTCAACAGTTGGTTTAGCATCATCTTCCATATTTATTCTGTGCATACAAATTGAAGGATGAATGCCTTTTAAATCCTCTATGGATTAACCAATGACATCTTTGTACAAACGCAATTCGGCAAGCAATTTATTTTCTTTATCATTGGTTAATTCACTATTTATTATGATAGGAGATGTAGAATTTGGGTCAAGAAATGCATACCTTAGCCCAGGTGGAAGGGTTTTTAATTCTACCTTTTTGCCTGTCGTACTTTCATCAATTTTATCTTCAACAAGTGGAGCATCTTCATCAATAGCTGTTGCTTTAGAAATAGAAAGTGCTCCAGAAATTTCAGAATTATTGAATTCAGTTGCATCATCATCATAAAGATCAACCATCAAGTCAACATCATCTTCACTAACATTCTCAACAGGATCAACAATATCAAGCAAGCATATTTCTTCAACACGTGCGGGTGATTTCATAGCTTCATAAATAGAAAATTCCATAGCCTCTCCCCCAACACATAAATTGAGCTTCCCTTCCCGAACATCAACAAGACATCTGGAAGTTCTCAAGAATGGCCTCCCAAAAAGAACAGGGTTGGAAGGAACTTCCTCCATGTCAAGAACAATAAAATCACAAGGTATATAGAATTTCCCGATTTGTACAAGTACATCTTCCACCATACCTTTTGGATATTTAATAGAGTGATAAGATAATTCAATAGCCATCCTTGTGGGCTTCAAATCCCCAAGATCTAATTCTTTCCATAAGGTAAATGGAATGAGGCTGATACTCGCACCGAGATCTACTAAACCTTTGTCAAAAGTGGTGTCATTAATCTTGCAAGGCAGTGTGAATGCTCCCAAATCATCAAGCTTTTGAGGGAGACGATTTTGAATGATATAACTTACTCGTTCAGAAAGCATTACAATTTCTACTTGATCAACCTTTCTTCTTTTAGTCAGAATGTCTTTTAAGAATTTTGCATAAGAAGGCATTTCGGCAATAACTTCAGCAAAAGGAAGGTTTACATGCAATTTGTTGATTATGTCTACAAATTTCCTGAATTTCTGGTCTTCCTTCCTATTAGCTAATCTTTGAGGAAAAGGTGCATTGGCTTTGAAAGAAGGTGGTATTTCAGCTTTACCTTTCTCCTCGCTGCGATTTGGAGTGTTGGATTCTTCTTCAACAGTTTGCTTCATGTTCTTCTCCTCAGGTGGAGAAGATCTTTCAATCTCAGCTCCGCTTCTTAAGATAATTGCATGGGCTTGCTGCCTTGGATTTACTTCCGGCTGGCTTGGAAGAGAACCAAATTTTGGAGTCCTTTTTTGATTTAAAGCTTGTTGCGCTATTTGATTTTCCAACATCTTGGTGTGGGTTGAAATTCCATCCACTTTTGCAGAAAAGTTGCGCAATAACATCTTAGTTAAAATTTCTTTTGGCTTATCTCATCTTTATACTCCATAAAAGATGGCTACACTACCCACATATCATGCTAGCCTAGTGTAAGTCTGATCTGGCCACGATGGTTAGGTGGTATGTCTTAAAAGAGGGTAAAATACCCCAACTGACACTCCACGTGTGCATAAGCCTACATTAGCAGCCGAGTGTCGGAACCCATAATCCATAGAATACCACTTTTGAGAAAGAAGGAGAGTACAAATAAAATTGTCAACTTTAACTAAGATTTCATCATTTGTATCCTTAATAGTTGAGAGTTTGAGTTGCACATCCACTAATTGCTTGGCTTGGTCATCAAAATTCTACGTAGTATTGTTTAATTGATTGATTCATTTAATTGTGACCACCCCTACTGAACTAAAAATCTCTTTCTTGGGTGTTTAAGTTGAATTGATGTCTATGAGTATAAACATGTTCATCATGGTTGGTTTGGTCTTATACACATCTTTCTTTTCATTTGATCTATGCATGAACTTGACAATTATTCATTTATGTTTCTATGCTCTTTTTTGCTTGAGGACAAGCAATGGTTTAAGCTTAGGGGGATTTGATGTTCACAAATCATATCATCTTTTGGATCATGTTTGGTTGCATATTCATATTGTTTTGACTCAATTATCACTCTCATTCATGCTAGATTCCATATTTTTAGCTATTCTTACTTGTCTCATGATTTGGATTATAGGTACTATATTTTGCAATGAAATGATGAGGAATATATCATATTATATCTTATTGGATCACTCCTCAAGTATCTACATGTTTTGGGGTTCACAATTATGCAAATACCACTTTTTACAACATGTAAATCGGACCTATACACTGAAAGTTATGAGCAGAATACACAACAGCCCAGAACAGCCAGGTGCACGCCATGCACCAAAAATGCACGTCGTGCAACTTTCCATAAACTTTCAGCTCCCAGGTGCACGCCGTGCAACTTTCCAGAAACTTTGGTCTGCTTGACGCTCCCAGGTGCACGGTGTGCATTTTTGGTGCACGGCGTGCACCTGGCTGTTCTGGGTTGTTGTGTATTCTGCTCATAACTTTCGATGTGTAGGTCCGATTTACATGCTGTAAAAAGTGATATTTGTGTAATTGCAAACCCCAAAACATGTAGATACTTGAGGAGTGATCCAATAAGAGATAATATGATATATTCCTCATCATTTCATTGCAAAATATAGTACCTAAAATCCGAACCATGAGACAAGTAAGAATAGCTAAAAATATGGAATCTAGCATGAAAGAGAGTGATAATTGAGTCAAAACAATATGAATATGAAACCAAACATGATCCAAAAGATGATATGATTTGTGCACATCAAATCCACCTAAGCTTAAACCATTGCTTGTCCTCAAGCAAAAAAGAGCATAGAAACATAAATGAATAATTGTCAAGTTCATGCATAGATCAAATGAAAAGAAAGATGTGTATAAGACCAAACCAACCATGATGAACATGTTTATACTCATAGACATCAATTCAACTTAAACACCCAAGAAAGAGATTTTTAGTTCAGTAGGGGTGGTCACAATTAAATGAATCAATCAATTAAACAACACTACGTAGAATTTTGATGACCAAACCAAGCAATTAGTGGATGTGCAACTCAAACTCTCAACTATTAAGGATACAAATGATGAAATCTTAGTTAAAATTGACAATTTTAGTTGTACTCTCCTTCTTTCTCAAAAGTGGTATTCTATGGATTATGGGTTCCGACACTCGGCTGCTAATGTAGGCTTATGCACACTTGGAGTGTCGGTTGGGGTATTTTACCCTCTTTTAAGACATACCACCTAACCATCGTGGCAAGATCGGACTTACACTAGGCTAGCATGATATGTGGGCAGTGTAGCCATCTTTTATGGGGTATAAAGATGAGATAAGCCAAAAGAAATTTTAAAATTTTTCTAAAACATAGGAGAGTCAACTAAATTGCAACATTAACTAGATTTCATTCGTTTAATTTGAAAGTTTTTTTTCATTGAAAGAGTGGTTGAAAATGCACTAAGAGCTTGGCAAGGGCATCCCGTATTCCAAATGATGTTGTAAAGTTGATTTACTCATAAAAATTGAAACCATTATATGTTTTAAGAAATCAAGGATGTGAAAGATGAATGTTCAGGTTAGAAGCATAAACCATAGTTAAGCACATGTTGATGGCCAAACATTTTCATTTGATTAATGCATGTCTTTTACAATTTCTCCAAATGATATTTCTCATCAAAAGAGGACAATCAGTTAAGCATAGGAGTTCTATCCACACATAAAAGATAAACCTCATATCATACTAGATTTTCCACAAGAAGAGCATGATTGAAAACAAAAGACTGAAATGTGAACACAAAACAAAAGCAAATGATAAGAAGCAAATAACATGAAAGGGAAAAGCTAAAAGAACTAGGTTACCATCCGGTTGCTCCCCCCTAAGCTTGAAATCTGCAGTGTGCTCACTGCATAAATCAAACTAAAAAGGTTGCAACCGGGTACCTCATCATGATGGAAACATCAAAGTCCATGGAGGACCGGTGCTCTGATTTGCAGCTGGAAATTGTTGTGCTAAAGATTTATGCCTCCTTGCAAATATGTCCTTGATTTGGGGCAAGTGAAAGCACCTATGAGTTGTAGCAAGAATAGTCTTTTGTATACCAATATGATTTGTCTTTTCATTCCCCTTTCAAGCATCATCAAAATATGAGTTGGGAAGAGTTTTCTCATTATAAAGAAATGTGTCATCTAGAGTGTGAGGAGGAAGGACATGTGGCTTGCTTGAAGAATCAACATGTAGAGCATGTGTTGTAGCTTTCTCCCCTTTAGTTGCAACTTCATAATCTTCATGGGTATCAACATCATCAAACTTTGAAGGATATACCTCTATAACAACTCCATTCTTCAATGTCACTGGCCTGAAATACGTAGGATTAATCTCCGGTGGACTAGGCAAGAAAGGCGGAAATGCTTCTTTGCTAAAAAGAGCTTGTTGGGTAATTTGTTTCTCCAAGATGTGTGCATGAGTGGCAATATCGTCCACCTTAGAAGAGAGTTGGAAAATGGCACCCTTCATTGATTGTCTTTGTTTTTGGAACTCCTCATTTTGCTGCATTTGAGTTGAAATAAATGTTGCAAGAATGAACTCTAATCTAGGAGTTACTTGCGGTTGTTGTGGCTGAATGAAATTTGGGTTCACATTGCTGTAGAAGCCCGGTGGAGTGTAGCCCATTGGAGAATAAATAGAAGAAGCATAACATGTAGAAGATGAGTGTCCAAGCAACCCACATGCATCACAAATATTGTTGGCTGTTTGAATTAGTTGTGTGCTTAGATTCTCAAACCTTTGTGACAAAGTGTCTATCCTTGCTGCAATCAAGTCTATAGCATCAACCATGTGATCTTCCACTTGCATTTCAGAAGTAGTGTGTGAAAAGGATGGGTGGTAGCTTGTAGCTGAACTCCATTGGCAATGATTTGTTGCAATATCTTCAATAATAGCATAGGCTTCTCTATAAGATTTGTTCATTAGAGCTTCATTTGCAGCTGCATCAATAAACATCCTTGTATTGTAGCACAAACCATTATAGAAAGATTGCAATAGAAGCCAATTGCTTAGACCATGATGTGGACAAAGATATTGAAGATCTTTGAACCTCTCCCATGTATCATATAAGGTCTCTCCATCCCTTTGAGAATAATTGATGAGTTGAATCCTTAGCTGCAAAGTTTTTCTAGGTGGAAAATATCTTGCCAAAAAGACCTTTAGAAGCTCCTCCCAAGTGCTGATTGACTTCTTTGGCAAAGTATAGAGCCATGCATTGGCTCTATCTTTAAGAGAGAATGGAAAAAGAATTAGGCATATCCCATCAGTAGGAACACCATATATCTTTATGGTGCTTAGCAACTGCAGAAATTCAACAATGTAGAGGTTTGGATCCTCCATTAGTGTCCCTCCAAATGCATTCAGCTGTAGCAATTGTATGATGGATGGGCTGATAGAAAACTCCTCTGCCTCAAATTCTGAAATATTAATAGACCCACTCATGTGCATTGCAGCTGTACCAAAGTAGTCCTTAAGAGGAAGGTCATCCTCCTTGACTAGTTCTTCATGTGAATCCAGAGGATTAGGTAGATGTGGCGTAGATGGTGGTGGTGTATGTTGTATGGATGTTGGTGGTGTATATGAGGGTGTGGAAGAATGCGGTATGGTTGTTGGTGGTATATATGATGGCGGTGAATTAGGTGTGATTGATGGTGGTGTGGATGAAGGATGTATGGATGAGGGTGGTGCATATGATGGTGACGTGGATGATGGTTGTGTGGGTTGTGATTCCTCCATACATGTTTGGGATTCACTCCTTCTTGCTCCATGAGGGCTGCAAATAGTGTGTTCATTTTATAAATGTAGAGATATGCACGGTTCAAGGATCTTTTTATGAACACCCCATATGCTCCTGCAAATAAACAAGGTGAGTGAGATACAAAAACAAATATGGAAGATACAACAAATTATGATGATCATGATGAATTATGATTTATGGATATGAAGGTTGTGATCTAGTCTCATTTACTTATCAACAACTCTTACTCTAACAGGAATACCGATGCTCCCCGACAACGGCGCCAAAAACTTGTTGGTTATTTAGACTAACGAGTTTCAATCATTAAGGATGATCTTTTACTCAACCAGCTATATCCCGCAAGTATACGAGAGTAGTTGTAGTCGAGGTCGAACACAAGGAGTGTTGGTTAGTTAGGCGCAAGAGTTATGATTTTCAATAATCTAGATCATTGTACACAAGATGATTGGATTCAAACAACAAAATTACAGATTAAAAAAAATAGTAAATTATCACTTAAGAAAGGTTAAGATTCAGATTTGGAAGGATCTTAGACTTGGGATTTCACTATCACATCATAGTTTATATTAAAATACGAATTTAAACATGTTAATTAACTTGCAAAGGAGGTTTGTAGTCATCACTCACCTCCCGGTGAAGTGATGACGATTTTAACTCCATACATCACTCTCGTGTATGTATTTCATTTCAAATCAAAAACCTTGCTCCTCAACATAATCCCAGCCACTCTCGCGGTCAAGGACAAGTTGCCAAAAGAGTAACTCCATACTCTCAAACACATCTTCTCAGATTATGAAAGAAAGTATAAAGCATGCAAGTATGATGGCCAATCACACAAACAAACATTTCAGATCTGAAACAACTCTTGGAATATGCAAGAAACTAACATTTAGTATGAAATTCATATGTTCATACAAGCTATGACATGGGAGTTACTCTCCCATGCCCAAGCAAAAGAGTCTACTCGTCCATGATAGTGTACAACATAAAATGTGCAGAAATTTCAGAGTTTAGCATGGTTTAGAGAAGGAAAAGCTAAGCAATCCCAAGGTGTAACCAAAGGAAGGTAGAATTCCGACTTGAGGATGAAATCCCACTTCTACAACTGCTCCAAACCAGACAAACTTCCCTACCGAGAAGCTTTGCGGAGTGAAGAAGCTCTGCTGCACCTTGGAGAAGAAGAGAGGAAGAATGAGGTTTCTTTGGCAAGAAACCACCTCCTTTCCCCTCAAAATCGCCCTCCTATGCTCTAGGCTTGCTCTAGGACGAGAGAACTTCCGCAAATGACCAGGCATAACTGCCCATTAAGTTTCCACTTCATTTTAAACAAAAACTCGTATTTTTCAAAATGCTGAAACTGCCAGGTGCACACCGTGCACTTAAATTGCACACCGTGCAACTTTCCAGAAACTTTCAATTTGCTACAGAATGCACTGTGCACGGCGTGCACTGAAGAAATGCACACCGTGCAACTTTCCAGGAACCTTTATCTCCTAGGTGCATGACGTGTGCTGAAGAAATGCACGCCGTGCAACTTTCCATAAACTTTCAGCTCCCAGGTGCACGCCGTGCATTGCGTGCACATCATGCAACTTTCTAGAAACTTTGGTCTGCTTGACGCTCCCAGGTGTACGGTGTGCATTTTTGGTGCACGACGTGCACCTGGTTGTTCTGGGCTGTTGTGTATTCTGCTCATAACTTTCAGTGTGTAGGTCCGATTTACATGCTGTAAAAAGTGGTATTTGCATAATTGCGAACCCCAAAACATGTAGATACTTGAGGAGTGATCCAATAAGAGATAATATGATATATTCCTCATCATTTCATTGCAAAATATAGTACCTACAATCCAAACCATGAGACAAGTAAGAATAGGTAAAAATATGGAATCTAGCATGAATGAGAGTGATAATTGAGTCAAAACAATATGAATATGCAACCAAACATGATCCAAAAGATGATATGATTTGTGCACATAAAATCCCCCTAAGCTTAAACCATTGCTTGTCCTCAAGCAAAAAAGAGCATAGAAATATAAATGAATAATTGTCAAGTTCATGCATAGATCAAATGAAAAGAAAAATGTGTATAAGACCAAACCAACCATGATGAACATGTTTATACTCATAGACATCAATTCAACTTAAACACCCAAGAAAGAGATTTTTAGTTCAGCAGGGGTGGTCACAATTAAATGAATCAATCAATTAAACAACACTACGTAGAATTTTGATGACCAAGCCAAGCAATTAGTGGATGTGCAACTAAAACTCTCAACTAATAAGGATACAAATGATGAAATCTTAGTTAAAATTGACAATTTTAGTTGTACTCTCCTTCTTTCTCAAAAGTGGTCATTCCAGAAAAAAAGACTGGTTTGCTGCATCAGTAAAGTGCACGACGTGCAATTCAGAATGCATGACATGCAACATTCCAGAGAAAATCCGGTCTGTTCAACCAACAGAATGCACGGCGTGCACGGTGAAAACGCACGACGTGTGAGATTCCAGAAATGTACAGAAAACAAAGACACACCGTGCACATCGAAATGCACGGCGTGCACCTGGAGCGCAAATTGCTGAAGAAAGTTCGGAAAAGTCACACGGCATGCAATTCCTCTGCACACACCGTGCATGGATCAGCCCGATGTCAACTGCACTGCAGGTGCACGTCGTGCACCCAAAATGCACGGCGTGCACCTGGCAGTTTCAAAAATCCAAAATTTCAGAATACGATTTTAAAAGAAAGAGGGAAGCCAAGGGACAGTTACGTTCGGCCATTTGGAGAGTTTCTCTTGTCCCAAAGCCAGAGGAGAGAAGAGGAAGACAGTTTGGGAGGAATCTAAGGTGGTTTCTTGCATAAAGAGACTACTTCTTCTTCTCCACTTCTCCATTGTCTTCTTCAAGGTGCAGCCAAGCGTCCCCAACTCCGAGCAACTTCTTGAGAGAGGAGTTAGCCCGACTTGGAGCAGCTAAAGGAGGGGAATTTCGTCCTAAAGCCAGAATTCTTGCTTCTTGTGGTTACATCTTCAGTTCTCCTTGTCTTTTCTTCTCTAAACCATGTCTAGCACTAAAAAGTTTGTAGCAAATCTGCTGTACATTGTTATGGACGAGTAGACCTCTTTTTATTGGGCATGGGAGAGTAACTCCCATGTCATATCATGTAAAGAACAAGTGATTTTGTACTAAATGCATTTGATTCTTGTTTCTTTACCTTGAGAGTGTCAGTTTACTCTTTCCTTGCATGCATTGTTGGCCATCATACTTGCATGTTTTATACTTTCTTGCTTAGTTTGAGAAGACAAGTAGGAATGTATGGAGGCACTTTTCTTGGCAACTCTTCTTCTTCTACGAGAGTAGAGAGGAATGAGTTGAGGAACTGTTTGTGATCATAAACAGAAGTTATGAGTAGCTAGGCCCCTTGGGTGGGCTATTTGGGGGGAAATATGTCACTTTGATACCATGTTGGGGGAAAATGACATGTAAACTTTGTAATTTCATTTGTTAATGATTATATTCTATTTCTATCTCTTTCTCCATGGATTGGTTGTTGGTTTGTGTGTGAAATCACCTAGGAATTTAGGCAAATTGCTTGTATGTGTGAATTTTGGGATTTGCCCCTAGGTCCAATTCTTGGATCCCTAGGTTGCCTCCTATCTTCCTACATCCTAATCAATCTCACTAAACCTAAGTGAGAGATCTAAGTAGCTAGATTAGGTAATTCTAGTGCAATTAGCATGGAGCCTTCTCAAGGCTAGAATGTGGGGGAATTGGGGTCCAAAACCCTAATCTCACCTCCCCATTACTACCCTCGACCCCTAATTGCCCTAGGAATGCCTAATCTAGAAACCTAGACTTGATTAGACTCTAATTAATTTGAACCTAATCCCTAACCCAATTGAGCCTCGTAAGGGTAGTAGGGGGTGTTAGGGACTAGTTCCCCTATACACAACCTAGCATACCCATGGCCAGTTAGTAGCTTAGGTTAATCCATTAGACTCTAACTTGTTGTTTGGTTTGGATGATCTAAGTTCATACCCCTAAATAGCCCACACATCTCTTTACTGCTTAAAACCCTAGTTTTGTGCTTTCTTACCTTAGTTAGTTCTTTTCTTGCTTAGTTAGTTTCTAGCCTTGCTCTTGCCTTGTTTATGCTAGTTTAGTTCTTTAATTGCTCTTTTGCTTTTCTCTTGCTTGCCTTAGCATAATTTGTCTTTTCATACCTAGCTTAGTCCTTTCTTTCCTGCTTAGTCTTAATCTAGTCTAGGGTTAACATAGATTTCATTCCTGCCTTTGATTGCTTTCTTGTTCATCCTTAGTTAACAATCAAAACAACCTTTAAACCCTTAACCCTAGTCTCCGCAGTAGGAACCCAACAAAACTAACCTAGCTCTAGCGCCCCCTCTTTTCCCTATGGATCGACCCTATACTTGCCACCTTCCTATACTACGACACGACCCCGTGTGCTTGCGGGTGTAGTTGTTTTAGTAGAAGTAGGTGTGTTAGTTAGGTTTATAAATTTCGAAAGTGAATCCCATCCCGTGCGTTCCGACCTCGTGGGGCGCATCTAGTTGAGTCAAATCGGTTAGTGTGTTGCACCTCTAGCGGAATCGCACCACACAGGTATTAGAGATAATCCCATACACATATATATGTAAATAAATAAATAAATATATATATATATAAATATATATATATATATATATATATATAAATATATATATACATATATATACATATATATACACATATATAGGGTATATATTCACTTCCCGTGTGAGTAACTAACTTCTGTTACCCATGGATCTATTTTATAATAGCAAGGCACCTAATGGTAATGAGACAACCAAAATTGTAATACAAAGACTCATTTTGTTAATACAACGTGAAATTTTTATTCTCCCTCAGAAAATAGTAAAAATGATATTTATGATAACAGTTTACACAGTATTACAAAATGAATCTTTGTATTAAAATTTTGGTCATCTCACTACAACGTTGGTTGTCTCATTACGAATATATGCCTTCCTATTACAAAACAGATGCATGGCTCATCATTCCAATTCAATTTCCTTATTTTATCTCAATAAATCACATCTCATGCATAATACTTCCTATTTGTTTCAACTCCAACATTTATGATGTTTAAATGGTAACCTAACCAAACAACATATAAAGCATTCACGTTACTTACATCTAATGAAATTCTATAGTATGTCAATTAATTTACTAAATCCTAGAGCAACACCAAATTCAAGAACAACTAAGCAAGACTTCTCTAAAATTTGTCAAAGTGATTCACATTTTACCGATTTGAATTAGTTAAGCACAAATTGTTAATATTTAATTTAAGTTATATAGGACATAAACCACTCACCTCAAGTTTCAAACACCATAATCTCATATCCCAAGTATTTAGATCCTTGAAATCAAATTGTACTTCAAGTGTTTAATCATTTTCTTCCTAGTTTAGGTCAATAATCTTTAGAAAGGAGAACTAGAGTGAAAACATGAGAAAAGAGAATGATTTGAAATGATATTGATGCAAATTAGAGGGAAGGTAGTGATTAGATATAATAAATAAGAAAAAACACAATATCCTAGTTAGAAACGATGGATTTACTTAATTTCACCAACTTTAGGAAGATGGAACTCTAGGTCTCTCCTTCAAATTTAACTTCTTCAAAACCCTAAATCCCTTTCTTTCAAAAGGATTTTAGAGGAGTAAAATGTTTTTTTGTGATGAATATGGCTTCACACTAACCAATCAATGTGTTTGGGATGATTATTTTCAATCCCTTTACACATTTTTTTTACAATTTAGTTCATAAAGAAAAATTCTTACTTCGTGCAGAAAACCTTGAATCCAAAACTCGTGGTCAGTTGAGTTTAAGCCCTTTGCACTTTATTTTTATGATGTTGTGGATTTATACAAAACAATTTCATCTGACCTTGTTATTTTTCATGGATAAAATCTAATCGTTTAATGTGTTGTGATTAACATTCTTCTTTTAAAACAAGATCATACCTTTATGTACATTTCATTATACATTGAATTAGTTTTATACCACCAAATAACATTACTTTACAACTCATATTACATCAGTTTTAGTGTTTCATAGTCATTCAAAATTAATGCAATTATATTCATATATACCCAAAACCTTTATTTCAACCAATTAGGATTTCCTATCCAACCCTTTTTAACTTATTATCTTTTTAGTTAAATAACAAATCAATTTAATATTTCAAGTAATATTCCTTGCAAATTAAACAAAGTAGACATTGTCTAATGACTCGAAGAAATATTAAATCTAGAGTTTCATTTATCTTGGGAATCGGTCCTTATAATAGCAAAACTAGAGAAGGTCAAAGTGTAATATCTGAGTGGAGACCCCCAGAATCCTTGACATCAACTAGTTGGTTTGGTCATCCCTTGATGATTGTTCTTCAAGTGGAGCCTTGGTGAGAAGATGCTCTGGTAAGGTAGTCTTTGAGTAGGAAGATGTAATAGTAAGACTTGAAACAACTGGTTACCCATGACATCCCTTTGTCTTTAAAAGGCATGAAGAGCATCACTATCCCTTATAGAAACTCACTAAAGTCTCACTTTCCCACCCTATCACCTTGGTTATAGTCGCTTGAAACCCAAGTTCATCATTCCCCTTTGGACTGAAGAACAAACCCAACTCTATAGCTCCACTCAATTAAATGTCTAGGGGACTAACAACAAAATCTAGTGAGGTCGTTTATGGCCTCAAGAATACACCAGATGTCCCAAGCTAGGTATGAAAAACCCTATCGAATTCACTAGTAGAGATTTAAACCAAAGCACCAATTATGATCATGCCATCTACTACTGAGGATCATAAATGCATAAGGGAGACCCAAAAATCATGTTTGAAAGTCCAGATCTTAAAAAACCACATTTACCATCTCTAGTCATACCTCTTTCAAAACTGTAGAACCTTAGATGCCCTACTTTTGACCACCACAGACCATGTTGCTAGGCTGACTAGATCCAACATAGCCAAGCGAAGGTGGTCAAGACTTTAGTTGGGTCTCATAAATCATGAAGGAGAAAGTTAACCCCTCGATTGACCCCGTCATGGTTGTAGAAAGCACCAACATGGTCTGTGAGAGGTATGAACAATCCATGAGGAGATTTTACATGTATGCCCTTCTAGTACAAGTCGTCTAGTTCATAGAGCATGGGCAACACAGTCATTTCCCATCTCCATGTGTCAGACCCATGTGTTCACAAAATTGGATAAAATGATTAAGCCACACTAACTCAGTGTTCTATGATTAATTTTGAAGTAAATATATGAATTTATCAAAGGCTCAAATAATAACATATATATACTTGTATGTTTCTTAATAAGAAAAGAAACAGGAATTCAAAGGACATGTTCTCAAGACCTAAAATTTTTAAGAAATGCAAAGTACCTTTGGCCTCCTTAACATGGTTCAATATATGCAAAACAAAAACCCTAAGTTTGGAAAAATATATGTTTGGTTTTACCCCTAAACCGTTAGGCCAATACTGTGGAAAAGATAATATCTATGTTAATATATTATTTTATATGGAAAGTATTTCATGAAGGAAAACCTTAATAAATGGTTCTAAACCTAAAACCATACCAAACCCTAATTATTAAGTAAATGCCTAGGCTTCACTTAACTTGAACCTACTAAGAAAAGTGTTCTTAGATGCCCTAGCAAGGGATGTCTGAAATCTTTCATAAGATTTTGATTGTTGTTTGACATTTTTGTATTAGAGCTTGGATAGTGGTTTCATTATTCTTGGTGCCATCTACTCTTCAATATCAAGTACATGTGTTAAATTATGAATATTCACTTTAATTTTTCTTTTTGGATTCCCAAGGTTTTCCAAATGTTGGATCAATATGATGAATGACATGAATTCTTTTATTCCCTAAAAATCTAAGGCCGTATGTTTATCACTAAGGAATATTAAGGCAACATAGTAATTGATACCCCAAAAGGGTGTTTGTGGTAGAAACTCACACCAGAGATATATTATAGAATAATCACCAAGATGGTGTTCTATACATCAATATTGAGTGAGGTGAAAGTCCAATTCTGGGATACACACATACGCACATGATGATATTACATACATTTTGGTATCCATCCATAGATCAATTATTGGTTCACCAAGTGGTCGAAATATAATGAAAATATGGAAGTAATGTTATCTACAATTACTTGACTTGAATTTCAGTACATATTGTTAAAAGTATATGCACACATTTTGGTTTCACCTATTTTGTAAGCATTACAATATGCTAACCACATTTTTGTCGACACTTTAGGTTAAGAATGATAACTTGTAGTTATGGACCTCCTTGCATGAAAAGATTGATGCTCAAGGAGAAAACAAGGAGGATTTACATAGTTTGAACTTTTGTCTCATAAAATTTCATCTTTCCCATACTAAAGAATAGTGTAACTATCTTTGAGGAGGCTTACCTTCCCTTTTGTAAGAAGTGTCTTGTTTTATAACTATTAATGATTAATTGTTGTTTATTTAAATTTGGATCCTTGGAATCATTATGATAACAACCCTTGCCTTCCTGGTCCACCTTTATGGGTGATAATGGAGGCTAGTGTCATTACAATTTTATTGGATTAGATACAATAATGACTTTATTTGATCAAAATTTTAACATATAAACCTTTTCAAATAACCCTAATAGTTTTATTTATATTTATTCTAAATATTTTTTTAGATAGTTAGACCCTCAAAACAATAAACTAAGTTCATTTTTGATATCCACATGTAAGAGTTATCTGGGATACCAAGTATTTTTGGATAACCATGGATGCAACAAATAATTATAGAAGGAAAACAATTAAAATCCAAAGAAAACCCTAGAATATATAAGGACCAACCTTATCATATTATGGGTCTATGAAACTAATCACCCCAACATTTTGGCAATTCAATTTTAATCATTCACAGTCCAAATCTTTTTATTGGTAGTGTGCAAACAAAGTTATAATCCAAACTTAGGGTTTTGACGAGAGGAGTAATCTCCCTCACCTAAAATTACATTTTTCTTCTCCAAATAGTTTTTAACCTCGTCTCTCCTCTCCATCTACCTCTCTAGAAACTCTAGTATTCATCTCTTGCTTTCATTTGATTCTAACCAACATGTTCCTATAATGATAAGACTCCATGGAGTTTTATACCCGAGAGATACATGATGAGTTGAGGCTTCAAGTTTCATCATGATCTCTACTACAAACCCCCTTCAAAACTTTAGATTTCATCATACTTACAAATAACCTTTACTTCACATTTGCAACACCACCATGAACGATTCTCCAATGCCCTCTTCTCTAGTTATTGAGAGACAATACCCCCCATCTCAACCATCTCTAGAAAACAACACAATTTCCCCTAACATTTAAGAGCATCACAATACATATTGGGGCTCCCAGTAAACTCAGTTAACACCTAGGAAGATCCTCAAAGTGATAATTTTCTTTTTTTTTGGATCAGGTAAAATAGTATTACTCATCAAAATAAAGTTACAAGTATAGGGTATCACAAAATCTCATATATTGCACACTCCCTACAAGAGTTCCCAATTCCTCAAGATGCTCTTCTCCATCTCAACAAGCTTCTTGCAATTATATCTATAGAACCCATGTAATCTACATATAATGTTATTTAAAAACCTAAGAGAGTTAGTACCCCCTTTCCCATGTAATCTCCCATTCCTCTCCTTCCACAGAGAGAACACCAATAGATTAAGGATGTTACCAACAAACCCGCAAATAGTCTCTCTACCATTTGATTTTAGAAAGATCCAAGGGATCACTTCATCAAGATTAAAGGGGGGTTACCCCCCAGCCACTCTTTAAGCTCATCCTACACCAGCTGTATTTTCAGAACTTGCAAGTGAAAAACATGTGGTTGTGGCTTTCATCTATTGTATTGCATAGACAATAGATAGGATTCCATCCCCCACCCCTGAAGCCTATATGCTATAGGTATCTTCTTGATAATGATCCTATACGTACACCTGGTTTCCCCAAAAGAACCTTCTCCCATTGAACATGGGGTTGGTTATAGTTGATCTCCCAAGGTCTTGTATTTCCATTAAGGCTCCATTCATCTCTGAACCATATGTAATCAACTTTATATTTCACCCAAACTTGTATAAGTGCTCTCCAGATCTTGGAGATATTAGTACTCTTGGTATCTTGACTATCTGAGTCCCCACTATATCTCTCCATCATCCACCTCATCCACTGTGACACTCTATTACAAAGGAAGCAATCCAGTCTTCTAGAGGTGGCAACAACTTCCATGTCCTCAGGATCCGTGAGGTCTAATCTATCACATTGGTATGATCTTCCTACCATCTTCCATGCAATAGCTTGATTCTTCCCCCTCCAAAGGAAACCAGCCAATATGGATCACATTTGAGAGAGGATGAAATGTGGAAGTTCATCTTGATGACACCATAACTGAATCTTTCTCTACAAAATAGGTCTGATCAACACCGCCCAACCTGTCATGGACACATTCACACCATCCCATTTCTTGATCATCTTCCTTAGGTCATCTAAGCAGTCTATAGAATTCACACTCTTCCCCTTTCCACCTGAGATTGGTATTCCCAAGTATTTAGTAGGGAATCTCCCTACTACCACATAGGCTTCTTCTTTGAGCCTCCCCCTTTTCCCATCGCAAGATTTAGATAGAAAGACTCTCAATTTGATGGTATTGATGTACAACCCAGTGAGGTCATCGAACTCTCAGAGAATCAGCCTCATCTTCCTCATGTGCTTGACATAGCTCGACAGGACAATCATAACATCATATGCAAAAATCAGATGAGACCGAGTTGTAACTCCTTTCACCTTAAACGTATTTATGAGGTTATTCTCCTCCTCCTATTTATTGATAGTAGAGAGCCCCTCCATGACCACTATGAACAACAATAGGGACAACATGTCCCCTTGTCATAGCCCATTACTGGATCTAAACATCCCCTTAGGACATCCAGTGACCAAGACCAAAAAAAAGGTAGCTAGTCTCAACAAACTATTATTAGCTCTAACTACATCTATTCCTAAACCCCATTAATTCCATGATCAACCTTAGGGCCTCCCACTTCACGTAATTGTATGCTTTCGTGGTGTCTAGTTTCACACAAGCCTTTATAGATTTGTATTTCTCCCCAAATTCAAGGAGAAATATGGTAGCAAGGAGTGTTTTTCCAGATATACATCTAGCCTTGATGAAAGCTTACTGGTTCTCAGATATGATGCTTGGAAAAATCACCTTCAATCTACTTGCAAGAATCTTGGCATACACCTTATACAGGACCAAGCAACAGGCTATTGGTCTGAAGTCAGTCATATTAATGACTTGGTTCTTCTTTGGGATTATCCTGATGAATGCATGGTTTACCTGTCATACCATTCTTCCTCCCACCATCATCCATATCATGGAATTACATAGGTCCTCCTTGATTATAGGCCAACCCCAGTGGAAGAACTTCGTGTTGTAACCATCGAGTCGGGGGCCCTTCGAAGCACTGATGGAGAAAAGTGCCTTCTTTATCTCTTCTTTTTCCACCAAACTAGAATTAATCTCCACTGTAACCCTTCTATGTGGGAGGTCAGTGTCCCTATTTACAAGGGGTCCTGGGTTGGTTGCACATTTTGAAGAAGAAGGAGACTCCAATTTCAGCAACCTTCTTAGGACCTTCTTTGACTTCTCTGTAGACATCAATGAGGGTATGTATCTCATCCCTCATATTGTTTCTATTTAGGGAAGCATGGTACACCGTGGTGTTATTATCCCCATCTCTTATCCACTTCATCCTACTTCTCTTCCACATAGATTTTTCCTCAACTTTCTTCAGTTGTAGAACTTTGACCACCAATGACCTCTCTTCTTCAATCTTACATTCATCCAATAGGTCCTGCCTCAGCACGACAACAACAACCTTGAACTTCCTTGTAAGGACCCTGACCTTCGTTTAGGGTTTACCCTGTTTGTTTTGCTTAACCTTGATGCTTTGGTGCTTGCTAATCACCTTAGTGGTGATTAGGGTTTGGTTGTGCTCTGTTGAGAGTTGGAGGTGCTGCTTGCAATTAACCCAAGTCTAGGGTTTTGTGGGCAAGTCTGCCACCTTGTGAGGTGTTCCTCTCTCTTTTCTTCCTCTAGGGTTGAGAGGAAGGCTTGGGCTCGTTGCTCGAGTTTTTTTGGGCCTGGTTGAGTTTGTTTGGGCCTTGAGGTGCCTTGTTTTAGCTTGGTTAAGCTTGTGTCGCCCAAGAGAAGTGAGTGTATCGCCCAGGAGGTGAGTGTGTCGGCTTGGATGAGTGGCTGTGTCGCCCATGGTGCCTTGTTGTGTCGCCCATGGTGTTTGACTCCGCTTTGACCTCGTTTGTGTCACCACCAGTGGACACTTGGAGCTTGATGCATGCATGTGGCAAAGACCTTGGACAAGTGTATAAGGCTTTCTAGAGTGGTGGCTTGAGCTCTAGGACAAGTGTCCTTTGGGTGGCCAACACCTTGCTTGGACCAACCTTGTTTTCTCCTCCCTTTCCTTCTATATATGGGGTTTCCATCCTTGCTTTGTGTCCCTTTTGGTTCTTTAGTTTCCTCCTCTACCTTGGTTGCACGACACAACCCTCTTCCTTGCTGGTGGTGGCCGATACCCCCCCCCTAGAAGGAGCAACTTGGTTGACGATATCCCTTGAAGCTTGGAGCTCTTCTTCTTCCTTGCTCAAGGCGGGTTGCATAACTCCTAACCCTAGCTACTTTATCTCCTTTTTTCTTGATCTCGTTTGCATGTTGTTGCTAGTTTTGTGTCTTGCTTTAGTATCTCTATTGGCCGATCCTCTTGTGGTTTAGAGTTCTTGGTGAGATGTGTCCTTGAACCACTAGGGTTTTGGTTGCCTTGTGCATGAGGTAGAAGATGACCTTGTGGGAGTGTACCTTGGACGATACCTCTTGACCTAGCTTGTGGGGCGACAAGCACCTATGACGGATGATACACCTAGCCTTGTGATGGGCGTCACACTCCTATCTTATCTTGTGACGGCCGTTAGGCCTTGACCCATTTAGTTGCATGATATATGGAGGGGCTACCTACCTTGAATGTTATCCTTTGTGGTTGGATCTTGGCCGATAGCTTCCCTGCTATGATGGGTGTTGCTGAGCAGTGTGTGACGGGCATCACACTGACCTAGGGCGGACGATATACCCCCCTGCTGTGATGGGCGTCATGCTGCTCGTGTATCGGCCGATAAACGCTGCTATAACGGGCGTTGCCCGATAAGAGAGTGCACGACACACCCCCTTTGATGCACAATACCTCCCCTTGTAACGCTGCGCCGCACGCGCTTGGTTGCCTTAGTGGCAATGCAGTGTTGCTGCTAGCTTGTGTGTTTGCCGTTTGGTGCGTTATGTTTGGGTGAGGGGAGGTGGCCGTTACACCCCCCTTTAGTGAGGGTTGTGGTGATATATAGTGAGAGTTCTTGTTATCCTTGTTGACGGTTCCTTGTATCATGGAAATAAACTAGTTGTACACATATACACCCTTGCCTAAACGTTGGTGACTCCTTGCTCACTTAATGATAATGATGATGGTAATAGTAATGATGATGATAATGATAGTGGTAATGATAACGCTTGTTCTATATATTCAACATGACTATATGCATGAAGTAATCATCTTGATTATCTATATAATGATGAGATAAAGATAAGTACATAAATAGTTGCTTAATGATGTATCTTATGCATATGATCACCAGATGATGTATAACTGATAAGTATAGCATCTTGAATGTCATCTCATGATAGTAAGCATAGTCCTTATGTTGAAACTATGATTATTGCGTACACTAACCATGCAGGTGATGCTTAGCCATGATAAGGCTATAAGATACACGTGATGAGTAACATCACTTGGATAATTACTCTGGTTGATGAGATTTCATATATGATGTGTTTGTCCCATGATGATGATGTAAGCCTTGAGGGGCAGTGGCAATACATGATGAGGGATTGAGATCCCATGGTATGTGATGATCCTTGAGATGGATCAGGATTGATGTGATTACAATAAAAAGCATAATGTTGAGTTTTATGTTGTTTATTCTGTTATAGTTTGCATGTTATACAACTTGGTTGACTCTTCCAATCCATCTAAAAGATACTAAATAATTACAGTGGAATATATCATGTAGTTTACCCTGGCCATAGATCCATCATCGTCAGGAGCTGGTGATGGTGAAACGGGTTCTCCTGTAGGTTAACCTGGAGCACATATTGTTGAATATGTGAGATTTCTCCTAGCCTAAAGTGAGGAGGTAAGAGTGCAACTTCAGTTGTAGACTCGGTTATATGATGAGCATGGTGAACAGGCCCATGACTCTGGATATGTGATATGAAGAGCATGAATGCGTTCATGGCTTAGAGCACGGTGAATAGGCCCGTGGCTTAGTTTTACTAGCGCCGTGACCTGTACCAAGGCGGGCTAGAGAAAGGGTAGCATGAGGAGCTGACCCTGTGGTTGAGGCCACTTAAGCATGAGACTGCGGTCCTGCTTGTGTTGTTCTCGTACACTGACTATGAGGGGGAAGGTTGTGGAGTCCGGCTCTTCCATTAACCTTGTATGGCACCGGCTATGGGCTTCGCAGCCAAAGGTTGGATTTGAACGGTACGGTTCACTTCCTCAGGGCATAATAAAATATGTAATTCAGCCGTATAGTAATTACTGCTTAAGGAAAAACACGGAACATTGGTTGAGGCCTTGTTTGTGTAGTTAATCTGTTATATCTTACAGTTACTTCTATATACCTCATGATATGTGGCAATGTATATATCTTATCTTATTAATCATGTTCCATTGAGAGATGTTGGTTATATGCCTTTTGTATAGCTGGTAAGCTTGTCGGTAAGAATAGCCTTGTTTTACATATGCTGCTCTTGTTATACATGTTATGAGATATCTACTGTTATAGATTTATCTTCTTGAGGTTCTGTAGTTATGGTGGGGAGTTATGTTTCTCGCTGGGACAATGTTCAATTGTCTCACCCCGCTAGATTTTTGGTGTTCGTGCTAGACGTGTGGTCTCGGAGTTGCGGCTGAGTAGCAAGAAGAGAAGTAGAAGGCAAGAGATGGACATGTTGTTGTTTTGGTGTTTTGTAGTAGCGTCTAGAGTCATCCCTGTACTCTCAGGTCCTTGGCGATGTTTTGATGTTGTTTCACGATGTACAACTGTAGATGTTTTTGTATATCCTGCTGTTGGCCGGATGCGGGCCTCTATATGTATGAATAGGTGATGAACTCATGATATGACAGGACAGCTGTTACTCTAAGTTGTGGACGTGTATCCAGGCTTGAATGAATGTATATAACCTATTTTCTTGTAGGATATGGACTAGAATGTAATAGTTTCTCAGTTTATCAGCTTTCCGCAATCGGCTTTAATTAACCCGTGTTTTCGATAATCTGTGGTTATTGTGATTTCCGCATGTTTTCAGGTAACACATCGCTGTCTGTGTGATAGTGGGATGTGTTGCCACAAGTTTTGGTATCAGAGCCAGGGGTTCACTGAGTCTACAGGGATTTAGGACTAGGTCGTCTGTTCTTGTGTGTTGTCCAAATTTTCTTACAACCGTCTTCTGCCCTCAGCGGAAGAAAAGTTAAGATGTCTGGAAACCATGAAGAACCCTCAACTGAGTTTAGTGATGCTGCTTCAGCTGAAGGGCAGGTACATGGAGATCGGGTTCCTGAGGTCCCCCAACCTGACCCAGCCGTTCTTGAACACCCTGCCTATCAACATCTTATGGGGCAGATGATGGCTACGATGAATCTCATAGTTGAGCGATTTCCAGTGCCTCCTCCGCGAGCATAGGTTCCCCATGGAGAAGCATCGGGTATTGGGAAGACCTTTGAGCGGCTTCGCCGAGTCGGAGCTTCAGATTATGCTGGAACGGCTGATCCAGCGGATGCAGATCTGTGGCTGACAAGTCTTGAGAAGGCTTTCCGCATCCTCGACATCCCCGAGGCAGACAAAGTAAAGCACGCTGTCTACCTTCTGAAGGGTAGTGCTGGTCACTGGTGGACCATCGAGGAAGAGAAGAGGCATGGTGAGGTGATCTGTTGGGAAGTTTTCCGGCGCGAGTTTGTCAGCATATACTTTTCGAAGACATATCTGGATGAGAAGATCAGTCAGTTTGAGCGGTTGCGACAAGGAACGATGAACATCACCAAGTATGAGGCCAAGTTCATGGATCTGTTGAGGTTTTGTCCTCATATGGCAGCAACAGATGAAGAGCGAATCGAACATTTCGAGAAAGGTTTGAGTTCTAAGCTGACAACACCTGTGTCTGCGTTGGAGAATCGAGAGCAGTTTCCTAAGTTTGTGGAATCCGTCCAGAGGTTTGAACGATCATTAAGGGAGAAAAGAGAGACCATGTCTCACAAAAGGACTGCTCAGTTCCAGGGACAGAGGTTTGGTGGCTTCAAGAAGCCTAGGTTTTCACCACCTTCAGTAATGAGAGGTTCTGGTGTACCTTCGCAGTGGTCTCCAAGTAAGGGAAGAAGTTATGTTTCTTCGCCGTCTAAAGCACACAGTACAGCTTCAGTGGCAGTGACGAGGACATCTAGGCCAAGGTTTGAAGATAGGGCATGCTATCTTTGCGGACAGACCTGGCATCTCAAGTTACAATGCCCGAATAGAGATGTGGAAGTGACGCAGCAGTCGAGGCAGAATCAACAGGGGTCAGATCGACAACAGCCCAGTGGTAGCAGAGGTCGAGGATGCGGTCAATCGTCTCAAGCCAGATCATCTGCTCAAGGAAGTAGAGGACGTGGACAGCAAGCAACGACTCGATTCTACACTATGAATCAGTCGGAGGCGATAGTCAACCCGCGAGTGGTGACAGGTCAGATGGAGTTATTTCATTCTGATATGTCTTCTTCTTGCTTTATATCTGTTCTAGTTGACCCGGGTGCTACACACTCTTTTATCACCTATAGTATGCTTGAAAACTATCGTTTACCTATTAGTTGTAAGAAATATAGCCTGTTGTTAGAAACTCCTCTTGATGGTTCTTCGTTGCTTTGAGAAGAGTGTCCATCTTTTGTCTTGTCTTTCTCGGGACACCGCATCCAAGCGGATCTTATACCGCTTGATATGCATGGTTTCGATGTTATCCTTGGGATGGATACCTTAGAGAAGTATAAGGTTGTCTTGGACTATGGTTCCAAGCAGGCAGTGTTTGATGATGCTGGAGTGAAGTGGATCTTCCAGGGAGATAGGAAGATTCTTCCGACGTGTCTGATATCGGCTATGGTGGCAGAGAAGTTGCTACGGCAAGGATGTGAGGCGTTCTTAGCTCACGTGATGGATACTGTTGTGGTTACTAAGGAGAAAGGTCCTAGTCTTGAGGAGGTGCCAGTTGTCCGAGAGTTTGCAGATGTGTTTCCTGAGGAGTTCCCTGGTGTTCCTCCACACTGAGAGATTGATTTTGATATCAATCTGGTTCCAGGAACGTAGCCAGTTGCACAGACATCTTACAGGATGGCTCCGTTAGAGATGACAGAGTTGAATAAGTAGTTGCAAGAGTTGTTGGAGAAAGGTTTCATCCGACCGAGTACGTCGCCTTGGGGTGCTCCGATGTTGTTTGTTAAGAAGAAGGATGGATCAATGCGGTTGTGTATAGATTACCAGCAGTTGAACAAGGTCACGATCAAGAACAAGTACCCATTGCCAAGGATAGATGATCTGTTTGATCATTTTCATGGTGCTACAGTGTTTTCGAAGATCGATCTATGGTCTGGATATCATCAGTTGAGGATCAAGGAGGAAGACATACCAAAGTCAGCTTTTCGGACGAGGTATGGTCATTTCGAGTTTGTGGTTATGTCGTTTGGGTTAACCAATGCACCTGTTGCTTTTATGGACCTGATGAACCGAGTGTTCCGCCCATTCTTAGATCAGTTTTTTGTAGTCTTTATAGATGACATCTTGATCTATAGTCGGGACAGGCTAGAACATGAGCAACATCTTCGTCGAGCGTTGACTCTTCTTCGCCAACATCAGTTGTATGCCAAGTTCAGTAAGTGTGAGTTCTGGTTGGAGGAAGTGACTTTCTTAGGTCATGTGATATCTACTGAAGGAGTCAAAGTAGACCCAAAGAAGGTGGAATCTGTTGCAGATTGGGAACAACCAAAGACGCTGATAGAAGTTCGCAGTTTTCTGGGTTTAGCAGGGTACTACCGGAGGTTTATCAAGGATTTCAGTGCGATTGCTTTGCCGATGATGAAGTTGACGAGAAAGGATGTACCTTTTGTTTGGGATGATCAATGTCAACAAGCTTTCTAGAGTTTGAAGGAGAAGCTAACCAGTGCTCCAGTGTTAATTCTTCCAGAGTCTGGGAAGGGCTATGTTGTTTTCTGTGATGCTTCCAAAAAGGGTTTAGGTTGTGTGCTGATGCAGGAAGATCATGTGGTTTCTTTTGCATCGCGACAGCTTAAGAAACATGAGGAGAATTATCCGAATCATGATTTGGAGTTGGCAGCAGTGGTTCATGCGTTAAAGATTTGGAGACACTATCTTTATGGGGAAGTGTGTTAGATCTTTACGGATCATAAGAATCTGAAGTACATTTTTTCGCAGCACGAGTTGAACATGCGACAATGTCGATGGATGGAGTTGATCAATGACTACGACTGCACTATCGAGTATCATCCTGGTAAAGTGAATGTGGTAGCTAATGCGCTTAGTAGGAAGTCTTCTTCTCTTTCTTCAAAGAAGGCACAGTTGAGTTCTCTGGTATGCCATAGGCGAGATATGTTTGTTTCTCTACGGCAGATGAATGTGCAGATGGAAGTTTCTTTGTTATCTGGTCATTTAGCACAGATGCAAGTCAAGCCTACGCTGAGACAACAAATCAAAGATGCACAACAGATAGATGATGTGGTACAGTTGATCAGATCAGAGTTCAGAAGCGAAAAGCATGATGGGTTTCATGAGTCCGAGGATGGACTGGTTTGCTTTCGTGATAGGATGGTGGTTCCAGATGTTGATGATCTGAGGAAGTTGGTGCTCGAGGAAGCACATATGTCAATGTATGCTATGCATCCAGGTGTCACCAAGATGTATCATAGTTTGAAGGACTTGTATTGGTGTCCCGGTTTGAAGAAAGATGTAGCTGAGTTCGTAGCGAGTTGTGCGGTTTTCCAGCAAGTGAAGGCTGAACATCAGAAGCCGGCAGGTAAGTTGCAACCCTTGCCGATATCGCAGTGGAAATGGGATCATATAACCATGGATTTCATAGTTGGTCTACCCCGGACAACTAGGAATCATGATTCTATTTGGGTGATAGTGGACAGATTGACGAAGTCTGCCCATTTCCTACCAGTGAAGACGACATATACAATCGAGAAACTTGCTCGAGTATATGTGGATGAGATAGTACGTTTGCATGGTGTGCCAGCAACAATAGTTTCTGACAGAGGTCCTCAATTTATGAGTCGTTTCTGGGAACAGTTGCACAAAGCGTTGGGAACACAGTTGAGGTTTAGTACATCTTTTCACCCATAGACAGATGGGCAGTCTTAAAGGACTATTTAGACTTTGGAAGATCTCCTTCGAGCTTGTGCTTTGCAGTTTCTAGGCAACTGGGACGTACATCTTAGTTTGATAGAGTTTGCCTACAACAACAGTTATCAGTGGATCATTGACATGGCTCCTTATGAGGCTTTGTATGGGAGGAAGTGCAGATCTCCTCTGTGTTGGTATGAGTCTGGTGAGTATCAACTGTTAGGTCCTGAGTTAGTACAGCAGACAACAGAAAAGATCAAAGTGATACAACAACAGTTGAAAGTGGTACAGGACAGGCAGAAGTCTTATGCAGACAATCACCGATGACCTTTGGAGTTCCAAGTAGGAGACAAAGTGTATCTCAAAGTCTCACCATGGAAAGGTGTGCTGAGGTTTGGCCGGAAGGGTAAGTTAGCACCCAGGTATATGGGGCCTTATCCAGTCATAGCACGTGTTGGCAAGGTGGCTTACAAGTTAGAGTTGCCTCTAGAGTTGCACAGGTTACATCCCGTGTTCCATGTCAGTATGCTGAAGAAAAGTCATCCAGATTCGGGAACAGTGATACAGCCAGTTGAGGTTGAGCTTGATGAAGATGTGACCTACGAGGAAGGTCCTATGGCGATCCTTGACAGAAGGGTCAAGAAGCTGAAGAGGAAGGACCCGGTTCTTGTGAAGGTTCTTTGGCATCACCGTGGCATTGAGGAAGCCACATGGGAGCTTGAGGAAGAGATGAGGAGGAAGTATCCCACACTTTTCTCTTCAGATTTCAGGGGCGAAATCCCTTGAAGGGGGTTAGCTTGTAAGGACACTGACATTCGTTTAGGGTTTACCATGTTTGTTTAGCTTAACCTTGATGCTTTGGTGCTTGCTAATCACCTTAGTGATGATTAGGGTTTGGTTGTGCTCTGTTGAGAGTTGGAGGTGCTTCTTGCAATTAACCCAAGTCTAGGGTTTTGTGGGAAAGTCTGCCACCTTGTGAGGTGTTCCTCTCTCTTTGCTTCCTCTAGGGTTAAGAGGAAGGCTTGGGCTCGTTGCTTGAGTTCTTTTGGGCCTGGTTGAGCTTGTTTGGGCCTTGAGGTGCCTTGTTTTGGCTTGGTTAAGCTTGTGACACCCAAGATAAGTGAGTGTATCGCCCAGGAGGTGAGTGTGTCAGCCTGGATGAGTGGCTGTGTCACCCATGGTGCCTTGTTGTGTCGCCCATGGTGTTTGACTCAGCTTTGACCTCGTTTGTGTCACCACCAGTGGACACTTGTATCTTGATGCATGCATGTGGCAAAGACCTTGGACAAGTGTATAAGGCTTGCTAGAGTGGTGGCTTGAGATCTAGGACAAGTGTCCTTTGGGTGGCCAACACCTTGCTTGGACCAACCTTGTTTTCTCCTCCCTTTCTTTCTATATATGGGGTTTCCTTCCTTGCTTTGTGTCCCTTTTGGTCCTTTAGTTTCCTCCTCTACCTTGGTTGCATGACACAACCCTCTTCCTTGCTGGTGGTGGCCGATACCCCCCCCCCCTTAGAAGGAGCATCTTGGTGGACGATATCCCTTGAAGCTTGGAGCTCTTCTTCTTCCTTGCTCAAGGCGGGTTGCATAACTCCTAACCCTAGCTACTTTATCTCCTTTTTTCTTGATCTCGTTTGCATGTTGTTGCTAGTTTTGTGTCTTTCTTTAGTATCTTTGTTGGCCGATCCTCTTGTGGTTTAGAGTTCTTGGTGAGATGTGTCCTTGAACCGCTAGGGTTTTGGTTGCCTTGTGCATGAGGTAGAAGATGACCTTGTGGGAGTGTACCTTGGACGATACCTCTTGACCTAGCTTGTGGGGTGACAGGCACCTATGACGGACGATACACCTAGACTTGTGACGGGCATCACACTCCTATCTTATCTTGTGACATCCGTTAGGCCTTGACCCATTTAGTTGCACGATATATGGAGGGGCTACCTACGTTGAACGTTATCCTTTGTGGTTGGATCTTGGCCGATAGCTGCCCTGTTATGACGGGCGTTGCTGAGCGGTGTGTGACGGGCGTCACACTGACCTAGGGAGGACGATACACCCCCCCCCTACTGTGACGGGCATCATGCTGCTCTTGTATAGGCCGATAAACGCTGTTGTAACGGGCGTTGCCCGATAAGAGAGTGCACGACAAACCCCCTTTGACGCGCAACACCTCCCCTTGTAACGTTGTGCCGCGCGCACTTGGTTGCCTTAGTGGCAATGTAGCATTGCTGCTGGCTTGTGTGTTTGCCGTTTGGTGCGTTATGTTTGGGTGAGGGCAAGTGGCCGTTACACCCCCCCCCTAGTGAGGGTTGTGGTGATCTATAGTGAGAGTTCTTGTTATCCTTGTTGATGGTTCCTTGTATCATGGAAATAAACTAGTTGTACACATATACACCCTTGCCTAAACGTTGGTGACTCCTTGCTCACTTAATGATAATGATGATGGTAATAGTAATGATGATGATAATGATAGTGGTAATGATAACACTTGTTTTGTATATCCAACATGACTATATGCATGAAGTAATCATCTTGATTATCTATATAATGATGAGATAAAGATAAGTACATAAATAGTTGCTTAATGATGTATCTTATGCATATGATCACCAGATGATGTATAACTGATAAGTATAGCATCTTGAATGTCATCTCATGATAGTAAGCATAGTCCTTATGTTGAAACTATGATTATTGCGTACACTAACCATGCAGGTGATGCTTAGCCATGATAAGGCTATAAGATACACGTGATGAGTAACATCACTTGGATAATTACTCTGGTTGATGAGATTTCATATATGATGTGTTTGTCCCATGATGATGATGTAAGCCTTGAGGGGCAGTGGCAATACATGATGAGGGATTGAGATCCCATGGTATGTGATGATCCTTGAGATGGATCCGGATTGATGTGATTACAATAAAAAGCATAATGTTGAGCTTTATGTTGTTTATTCTGTTATAGTTTGCATGTTATACAACTTGGTTGAATCGTGCAATCCATATAAAAGATACTAAATAATTACAGTGGAATATATCATGTAGTTTGCCCTGGACATAGATCCGTCATCGTCAGGAGCTGGTGATGGTGAAATGGGTTCTCCTGCAGGTTAACCCGAAGCGCATATTGTTGAATATGTGAGGTTTCTCCTAGCCTAAAGTGAGGAGGTAATAGTGCAACTTCGGTTGTAGACTCGGTTATATGATGAGCATGGTGAACAGGCCCATGACTCTGGATATGTGATATGAAGAGCATGAATGCGTTCATGGCTCAGAGCATGGTGAATAGGCTCGTGGATCAGTTTTACTAGCGCCGTGACCTGTACCAAGGCGGGCTAGAGAAAGGGTAGCCTGAGGAGCTGACCCTGTGGTTGAGGCCACTTAAGCATGAGACTGCGGTCCTGCTTGTGTTGTTCTCATACACTGACTATGAGGGGGAAGGTTGTGGAGTCCGGCTCTTCCATTAACCTTGTATGGCACCGACTATGAGCTTCACAGCCGAAGGTTGGATTTGAACGGTACGGTTCACTTCCTTAGGGTATAATAAAATATTTAATTCAGCCGTATAGTAATTACTGCTTAAGGAAAAACACAGAACATTGGTTGAGGCCTTGTTTGTGTAGTTAATCTGTTATATCTTACAGTTACTTCTATATACCTCATGATATGTGGCAATGTATATATCTTATCTTATTAATCATGTTCCATTGAGAGATGTTGGTTATATGCCTTTTGTACAGCTGGTAAGCTTGTCGGTAAGAATAGCCTTGTTTTACATATACTTCTCTTGTTATACCTGTTATAAGATATCTGTTGTTATAACTTTATCTTCTTGAGGTTCTGTAGTTACGGTGGGGAGTTATGTTTCTCGCTGGGATAACGTTCGATTGTCTCACTCCACTGGATTTCAGGTGTTCGTGCTAGACGTGGTGGTGGTCGCGGAGTTGCGGCCGAGCAACAAGAAGAGTAGTAGAAAGCAAGAGATGGACATACTGCTATTTTGGTGTTTTGTAGTAGCGTCTAGAGTCATCCCTGTACTCTCAAGTCCTTGGCGATGTTTTGACGTTGTTTCACGATGTACCACTGTAGATGTTTTTGTATATCCTGTTGTTGGCCGGATGCGGGCCTCTATATGTATGAACAGGTGATGAACTCATGATATGACAGGACAACTGTTACTCTAAGTTGTGGACATGTATCCAGGCTTGAATGAATGTATATAACCTGTTTTCTTACAGGATATGGACTAGAATGTAATAGTTTCTCAGTTTGTCAACTTTCCACAATCGGTTTTAATTAACCTGTGTTTTCGATAATCTGTGGTTATGGTGATTTCCGCACGTTTTCGCGTAACACCTCATTGTTTGTGTGATAGTGGGATGTGTTGCCACATTCCTCCTTGCATCTTCAATGATATGTGGTAGGTCAATAAGATCTATGGACCAGACCTTAATAAGATTCTCTATTTCTTTGAGTTTCTCCATCACAATGAAAAGTGGGTTCCCATCAATCCTAATGTCCCACACCTTCTTGACAACCCCCTCAAAGATGGGCTACGACAGCCAATGGTTTAGGAATCTAAAAGGGCCTATATTCCTTCACCTTGTTAGAGAGATGAACTTTTAACCATGAATAATTGTTTTTGAGGTGTACCCCTAAGAAGATATCTGCATCATAGAACATGTCCAACTAGGTTGTATTGATTAACCCCTGACCAAGATTGCTAGCAATGCATCGATCAGGATTCCTGTTATTACTCCAGATGGTGATGCCACCCCTCATGTTCATCTCAATGAGGTTTGCAACATCAATGGTCTCATCAAGCCTTCTCAGTACAAAGGCCGATATAGGTAGGCCACCCCATTTCTCCATTTCTTGTCTGACATGGTTGAAATCCCAGATCACCATTTGAGGTATGTCATTCTGTACCCTCTAGACCAACACTTCCCAAAGCCTTTTTCTACTCATTTCTGAGTATAATCCATACACTACCGACCCAATGCAAGGTAGACCCCCATGATTGATATAGCTGAGATTTATCAACTGGTCCATGGAATGTATAGGTTGTACATCCGATACCCCAGAATTCTATCCCACCACTAATCTACCACCTTCAATGTGTTCGATGTTTGAAGTAAACTCCCACACATTAGGGAACAGACCCTGCATTCTTTCCTTCACATCCCTTCTAATCCTGGTTTCACAACATATGACCAACGTTTCTTTCTATTTTAGTTTCACCATCCTCAACCTTCTTTATCTATCAGGCTGAGATGCCCCTTGCATGTTCCATGCAAGGATGGTCATTAGAACTAGCTCCTCCCACCACCTTTTGTAGGGGTGGTTCCTCCTCTGCCTCTTCCTCCCCTAACTAATGACGCCAAGCTTCTGGTTTCCCTTTTATAGATATGAATGATTCCTCATTCTCAAGGCTATCCAGCACCAGTAATGTATTTTCCAGCTCAACCCCTTCACCTAAGGTATCACCAACCAGTTGGTTATAATTAACACTTAGACCAGCTCCCTGTTGCGTTATCTACCCATCTCTAACATCCTCATCAGGTGGATTATCTTAAGCTACCCTCTATGCTTTAGAGACCTCCATGGCTGTCGCAAACACCTCTACCTCATGTGTTCTTCCCTCAACTATCGGTTGCACAGACAGTCCTAACGATATGTTATCAACCCTCTTTCTCCATCTACAAGGTCCCATGTTGGTAGAGCGCCCCCTCGAGATGGCGGCAACAACTTCATCACGAGAGCCCATAAAACAGCCCTGGTTGTTCCCAAAGACTTGGAATTTCTCACACCTATCTGACAAGGCCTCATAGATGACATTCACCTCCAGCGTGCTTCCATCCGACATCTCCACCATTACCACCCCTGGGGGGGATCTTGTCGACCTAGATTTCCACATAGATCCTCTCCACCCCAATATGTTGACCCACGATAGCTAAGTCAAAGGCTTTGGGCATGCCAATGGCATAGGCAATAATGTTTAGTGCCCTACAAGTCCAATGGCACCCAACTTCGGGAAGACTAATCCAGACTGGGGCCGTTGTAAGGGCTACTCTTCTCAGATCAGAGAGGGGACACCACTTCCTAGTGATGACGAGCTTACAGTCAAAGAACCATGGTCCTTTTTCCAGAGAAGTCCTCATATCAACAACATTGGGGAGCCTCACCTAGAATAATCCATATTTCATAGTGAACAACTAGAGTTCCCCTTTCAGCTTCCAATTCCTCAGCATACATCCATAGAGTTTCTCATAGGTGCATTGTTGTCCCAGGATTTTTAGAATGATGGTGAATTGATGGTAATCATCCATCTCGTTGACAACCTGCTCAGAGAACTTGGTCCAGGTTCTCTCATCCCCTTCTTTGTAGAAAGGTGCTTTGGGATCGTTCTCCACTTCACAAGGCTTGCCACTCCTGACGGACACTGGTTCTCCTTGTGCCATGTCTAACATGTTGACTTGAGAGCTATACATTGTCCATATTTTGATAATGACTTAACCATTCCATTCCTATGTATCTAATATGTTTGTTCAAGATTGATTTTAGGTTTAGGTACATGAAAGGATCAAATTAAACAAGCCCTAGCTTGTCCAAGTTCAAGTCAAAAGCAATGCAAGTGTGCCTTTTGGGAAATCACTCCAAATACTCTTAGATTAATTTTGTAATCACTTGTATTGATGATATGACTTGTAACTAAGATGAGAAAAAATCAGGGACACTTAATTCCAACGTTTGGTCACTCAAAAGTCAAATTGGAAAATTTGTCACAGACTATTTATCGATTGAGTTGGAAACTCCACTGATCCAGTGATGGATTTTCTAAAATGACCAATCTGTCGAGTTGCACACTCATAGAACTCAACCAATCGATCAACTAAGAAAAACTGATTTTGACTCATCGGTTGAGTTTATCAGAACAAATTCGACCGATAGTTTGAAAATTAGCTTTGTCCTTTAATGGATCAATCGAGTTATCTTTATTGAAACTCGACCAAATGTACTGTATGGAAAACACAAAAAAGTGATTATAACTGTTAGAGAGTTGTTGTGAGAGAAAATAGATTCGTTGCAAGTTGTAAAATGGCTATATTTTGTTCTTAAGTGATCCCACAATCAAAGGAACACCCCCATCTATAAATAGGACCCCTTGGAGTTCATGCCAAGTTTGCTCATTCATGCTATTCTAAGTCCTTGCTATTGTTGAGTGTGTTTCAACCCTTTGAGCCCCTTTCTCTCTCTCTTTTACAAATCATTTTGTGATTATGATTGAGATAGGTATGTTGTAAGAGAGCTACCTCCATGTGCTTGTAAAGATCTCATTCCTTCCATCTTCCCAACCCCCTTTCTCAAAGAGGAAAGGTTGAAGCAAGCTACTCTTAGTGAAGGTGAAACTGTTTCTAGTCTTCTGTAAGGTTGAAGAAGAGGTGAAGGTTTTCTCCATGTGAACAAGAAGGGCAAGGCCAAGATTCAAGAAGAGTGGGTAATTCCTTCAAGGACAAAATCTTGATGCAAATGTGGGTAAGTCCTTGTTGAAGGCTGAAGATATCTTGATCAAGTGGATAAGTCCTTATGTAGGTGAAAGACTCTTATCTTGAGTAGGTAAGTCCTTGGAAGTATGGTAGTATCCTTGTATCTCTTATGATGGAATATAAGTATACACATATTGAAAATTCCTAGAGGATGACCTCTCTAGGTAGTGGATTGACTATCTCATGGTTTGGAGATTGGAACCACTCCAAACCACCTTGTCCAAGTGCATGTTTCAATTTCTCTCATCCTTGCTATTCTTGCTTAGATAGGACTTCAAATTGATCTTAATTATTGGGTTTCAATTGATATAATTTGAAGGTATAACTTTTCTTGTGAGAATTTTGAACCTCTATTCACCCCCCTCCTCTAGAGCCCAAGATCCAACAAGTGGTATTAGAGACAAGGATCTTCTCCAACAACCTCCCATGAGAAGAGAAGGTGGGTGACAACCTACTTGGTGTTGGCTAAATCGGACATTATTATAATCCCTTTGTTTTGATGATGATAATCATTTCATTCTTGTGGATCTAACGTGCTACTTGAGTGTTGTAGGAATTAGGTGGATGAAAAAATACTTGGAAGATCTATATGCTCAAATTGCTTTACATGATTGTAATCAAATGTAAAAAAAACTTGTGCAAATATATAATGTACAAGTACTTAGATATCATGTACATCAAGCATTTAGATCTTCCCTAGTCAATCACAACACTTAGATAGGTCATCCCCTACAATAGTGTCACAACTGCACACTCATACACACACTTAGTATTTATTTCAAAACATTGAAATAGAGTCATTCTAGGTCGACAAACTCCTCGACCGAGACACTCTCGGTCGACAACTTCCTCGACCGAGAATGACCCAAGTAGCCGTTAGACACAACAGATAAAGTAGTTGGGAGTTGGATCAGAATGTTATATACACTTGCTCTAGACAGTCCCTCGGTCGACAAATCCTCGACCGAGAAGGACTCTCGGTCGATAAATCTTTGACCGAGAATGTCTCTGTCTGCACTTTTCAGAATTAATTAACTAGTCATTGTTAAACCAACTAATGGATACCTAACGGCTAGTTGAGCACTAAGAACCCCCTAGAAAGTGTCTAGAACGTCCTTAATCATATATAGGCCATTCCTATAAATAAGACAAGCCATAGGACACCTAAAACACACTTGTGCAACACTTGAGCATATACTTGCAATTGGTTATTCATTCTTGTGAGCAATTGAGCAACTCCAACATTGGCTATTCATTCCCATTGCTCCAATTTCGTGTCCTATAGGCTAGCATATCCTACCCACTAACTTCCATATACATTGGTTAGGAGATCAAAATGCTTGATATAGGAAATCAAGCCTTGTTCTACAACAATATTGTAATTTTTATTTTTCTTTCTTGTTCTTTTATATCCTTTGTACTCTCCTTGCTACTCCTAGGGTTGGAGGTACCGATTGGAGAGAGTTTTACTTCTCAGGTGGAGAAGGGTCTTCTCGGTGGAGAAGGTGGACTTTGGACTACTTCAAGAAGGTTGTCTCAATGGAAAGCTACTTCAAGAGGAAGGCTACTTCAAGGGGGAGCTTGAGGTTACTTCAAGGAAGGCTGCTTTGAGGTTGGTGAGACTACTTCTAGGTGAAGGCTGTCCGAAGGGTTTGGTGAAAGTATTTGTAATTTTATGTAACATTCTTGTGGGGTAATAAAATTGAAGTACTTTCGAAATCCCGATTGGGTAAGCAACCGGGTAGTGGATTGACTGCCTTAGTATTTGCTAAGGTTGGAACCACTCTAAATCCTTGTCCCCTTGTCCAATATTTTTGTGTTTGCTTGTTTTGGTTGAATTATTTATAAAATATCCATAAAACCCTATTCACCCCCCCTCTAGTGGTTTTTCACTTGGTTCACTCAACCTAGAGGGAGGCTTCTCCATGCGTCCTACGGTTTTTGACGACACCAACTTCCTCTATTGGAAGAGCCATATGTAGTTCTACATTCAAGGGATGAACTTAATATGTGGAAGGTGATGGTAACACCATACAAGGATCCAACCGGAGTTGTGTCAATATGAAATGAAGATGCACTAAAAAAAGCCCAACTCAATGCCAAATCTATAAGCATCATCTATGCATCCCTCACCCCAACGGAGTTCAACCGCATCTCCTCATGGGATACAACCTATGAGATTCGGGATAAGTTATGCATAACATATGAGGGCACAAAGCAAGTTATGGAGGATAAGATCTACATGTTGAATAGCCTTCTAGAGAACTTCAAGATGGGAAAGAAAGAAGGAACTGCCGAGATGCACTCTAGGATCATCATCATCATCAATGGACTAGCTACTTTGGGAAACACTTTGGATAGAGGAGTAATCAACTCCAAGATCTTGAGGACTCTACCAAGGAGATGGGAGTCTAAGGTGACCTCCATTAAAGAAGTGAGAAACCTTAGTGACATCCCAATCGAAGAGCTCATTGGCAATATACAAGCTCATGAGCCAAGGCTTGACAAGCAAGAAGAAGAAGCCAAACAATAAGAGAAGGAAGCAAGAAATATCAAAGATGGTACCTTTAAAGCTCAAGTGGAGGTTGTCATCCTTGAACAACAACTTTCTTTCCAGACCTCTCCCTCCTCCTCTAGTGAAGATGATGGTCCTAGTGAGCATGAAGCCAACTACACCAAGGGCAAGCACTTCAAGGGAAGGCAATCCTCCTCTACTCCAAGATGCTACAAGTGTGGCCAAAAGGGACACTACCAGAGTGAATGTCCTAAATCAAGAAATCCACACCACAAGGGGAGCTCCAAGAAGGAAGAAGAGTACAAAAAGGAGAGCAAGTACAAGAGGAAGGGAAAGAAGGAGAGAAGATACAAGAATGCATCTCATGCAGCTTGGGAAGCATCATCCACAAGTGGCTCTAGCTACGATGAAGATGGAGAGTGCCACATTGCACTCATGGCTTCCAAAATTGAAGAAATTGATGAGGCAAGTGAGGTAAGCTTGCATGAGTTATCTAAAGAAACTCTTATTTACATGCTTGTTTCTACCCATTCTTCTTTTGCTAAATGTAAATCTAAAAGAAAAAGGTTAGTAAAAATCATTGATGATCTGTATGCTAAACTTGAGATTTTTAAATAAAATGGGAAAACTCATCATGAGAGAACTGATAACTTGCAAGGGCAATTTTTGGATCTTGAGATCCAATACAATGGAGTTGATGTAGAGAATGGTGTTTACCTTAAGAACACTGAAACTCTTAAGGAAGATAACCAAAAGTGCCTAAATGAGCTTGAAATTCTTAAAATTGAAAATGCTAAATTCAAGCTTATTGTTGATGCTCGTAGAGATGAGAAAGATGTTTATCTCAAGGAAATTCAATTGCTTAAATTTGAAAATGCTAGGTTTCTTGGTCAAGTTAATGATTTTATTCTAGATCTATCTTGCCTAGTAATGATGTTGCTTCTATTTATCTTGAGTAAGATTCTTATTTGACTAAATCCCTCTGTTTAGATGTCGACCTTATTCATGGTAGAGATGATCTTGCTAGTTTGTCTTCTACTATCAAATCTCTTAATGATGATAATCATAGACTTAGAGCCTCTCTTAAAAACTTCCTTAAAGGGAAAAACTCCCCAAATGAAATCCTTAACCATTCTACCAAACAAAGTGCTACTAGTGGTTTGGTATTTGTAGGGGGAGCACCTAAGGGAAAGAACAAAGCCAAAGGTAAGAAAAAGAGTAAGGAAATCTCCATTTTCATTGGAGAGTCTTCTGTCACTAAGAACCCTATGATTTGTTCTTATTGCACATGTGATGATCATTATTCTACTTATTGTCCTTACAAGCCTAAGGGGACCAACCCAAAGATGAAATGGGTCCCCAAGCTAACTCAGGATCCTAAAGTTTGAGTTGGGAATTGACACTCCCCTTTCTTGTAGGAAAAAGGTAGATGGATTGTTGATAGTGGCTGCACTAAGCACATGACAGTTGATATAATCCATTTCAACAACTTCACTAAGAAGAAAGGAGTTCAGTTACTTTCGGGGAAAATAAGGAAGGTAAGATAAAAGGTGAGGGAGATGTATGTGAATCCTTGTGTATCAAGAATGTTCTCTTTGTGGATGACCTACATCACAATTTAATAAGTGTAAGTCAATTATGTGATAATAGTTACCATGTGCTATTTACTTCTTTTAAATGCTTGATTATAGATTCCCTCACCTATCAAGTCATATATAAGGGAACTAGAAGTGGTAATCTTGATGTTATTGTGCTTGAATCTATTAAGCCTATTGTTTGTAGATGCCTAGTAGTCAATTCAAATGATATTTCTCTTTGGCATCGTCAGCTTGGTCATGTAAATATTCATCACTTGAAGAAGTTGAGAAAAAATGACTTGGTCAAGGAACTTTCCAAATTGGATTTTGAAAAGGATGAGGAATGCCAACCTTGTACCCAAGGAAAGCAAACCAAGTCCTCCTTCAAATCCAAAGGAGTCCTTAGTACTAAGAGATCTCTTGAATTTCTTCATTTTGATCTATTTGGACCAATGAGAACTCAATTGCTTTGTGGTTCCAAGTATTGCCTTGTTATTGTCGATGATTTCTCTAGGTATACTTGGACCTTCTTTCTCATTTCCAAGACTGATACACTTGAAGTTCTCTCTAGTTTTTGTAAATGAGTTAAGAATGAAGCTTCTTGTCGCATTGTTTCCATCCATAGTGATCATGGGGGAGAATTTGAAAATGATCTTTTTGAACATTTCTGTGAAAAATCTGGATATGCACATAACTTCTACTCACCTCGAACACCTCAACAAAATGGGGTTGTAGAGAGGAAGAATAGGTCACTACAGGAGATGGCTAGGACCATGCCTTTAGAGTATGACACTCCAAAGAAGTTTTGGGTTGTAGCCGTTAGTACCTCATGTTTTTTGCAAAACTGGGTTTTTACACATCCTTCTTTAGAGAAAATCCCCTATGAGCTACGGTGTGGTAGGAAGCCTTCTATCGAGTATTTCCATGTTTTCAGATGTCCTTGTTTTATTTTGAATACAAAAGATTCTCTTGACAAGTTTGATCTGAAATCTTACAAGGCTTTCTTTCTTGGCTATATCACTACTAGCAAGTCTTATAGAGTATTTAATGTTGATCTTGCTAAAGTAGAAGAATCTATAAATGTTAAGTTTATTGAGACTAACCCCTCTATTCCCAAAGATATTGTTCCAAATGATGATGTTGCAGGTGAGGTGATGCCCATCCAAAAAGAAAAGGGAAAAGAGATAGTCACTCAAGAAGAAGAGAAAGATGAAGAGAAGAAGGATCCAACTCCCCTCCTTTGAAAAGAATCATCCAAAAGAGCTAATTTTAGGCGACCCCTTTAAAAGAGTGAAGATGTGGGCTGCCTTCAACAAAGAACAAGCCAACAACGCCTTCATCTCACAACTCTAGCCAAAGAACGTCAAAGAAGCTCTTAGGGATGATGAATGGATCCTAGCCATGCAAGAAGAATTGGAGCAATTAAAAAAACAATGTGTGGACCCTAGTGCCAAGACCAAGTGATATAAAGATCATTAGAATTAACCAAGTGGTTCTACCACAACAAGCTAGATGAAAGTGGCAAGGTGGTAAGGAATAAAGCAAGGTTAGTGGCTTAAGACTACAATCAGCAGGAAGGTATAGATTTTGATGAAACATATGCACCTATAGCTAGACTTGAGTCCATTTATGTGTTGCTTGCTTTTGCTAGTTATAAAACTTTCTTCTTTATCAAATGGATGTTAAAAGTGCAATTTAGAATGCTATAATTGAGGAGGAAGTGTATGTTGCACAACCCCCAGGCTCTGAACATGATAGTTTACCTAACCATGTTTATTTGTTGCAAAAAGCTTTCTATGGACTCAAACAAGCACCTCAAGCTTGGTATGAGAAATAAAAGAAATTTTTATTAGATCATGGGTATATCATGAGAAAAGTAGATTCTACCTTGTTTCTCAAACACACTTCAAACAATTTTCTTATCATTCAAATATATGTTGATGATATCATTTTTGGTTGAACTAATCATGATCTTTGCAAGGAGTTTAGTGATCTTATGCAGAGTGAGTTCAATATGAGCATGATGGCGAGCTTACATTATTCCTTGACTTTCAAATCCAGCAAACTAAAGATGGAAACTCCGTCAACCAAGACAAGTACACAAGTGAGATACTTAAGTGCTTTGGAATGGAGAACACCAAGCCAATGGACACACCCATGTTAAACACTGCCAAACTTGATAAAGATGAAGAAGGTGAGAAGGTAGATGAGAAGCTCTATAGAGGTATGATTGGAAGTTTACTTTACTAAACTGCCTCTATACCTGATATAATGTTTAGTGTTGGCTTGTGTGCTCACTTTCAATCAAATCCCAAGATATCACATCTTATAGTTGTTAAGAGGATTTTAAGGTACTTAGCCAAAACTCCAAATTTTGGACTAAGGTATCCCAAGTAAAGGGAATTTACTCTTATGGCTTATAGTGATGTGGATTATGCAAGATGCTTGATTGATAGAAAGTGCACAAGTGGCACTTGCTTTTCCTAGGACCATGTTTGGTGTGTTGGCTCTCCAAGAAATAGAGTACACTGGCATTATCAACTACTGTGGCTGAATGCATTGCAGCCGGGAGTTGTTGTGTCGAGTTCCTATGGATGAAGAAAATGCTCCAAGACTTTAACACTCATTTTGTTGCTTCTCCTATCCATTGTAATAATACTAGTGCAATTAATTTATATTACAATCCTATATTTGATAGTAGAGCCAAGCATATAGAGGTTCATCATCATTTTATTCATGATCACATTGCCAAAAAGGATATTTATATCACGCATGTGGACACAGAAAACTAGTTGGCAGACATTTTCACTAAACCTCTAGCTAGAGAGTAATTTAATTTTAATAGATCTAAACTGATCATAACTTGTTTCAATGAATATGATATGCCTACTAGCTAGTTTCCATCTATCCTATATGCTTTGCTTATGTCTTAATCACTCTTGCTTGCTATAATGCTAAGTTTTTCATGTTCATTTGCCTTTTTTTGCTTGTTTTGGGTATTTTTCACAAACGCTTATTTTATTGCAAAATAATACCCAATGATGAGTGATATGTGCCTAAGTATGTTTAAAATGCAAAATGGACTAGAAAAATAAATTTAATTTGCACTCTAATGGCTAGAAATTAAAATTTCTAAAGTTGGTTTAGGTTAACCATCGGTCGAGTTGCCAACTCAACCAATTTGTGGTCGAGGGCATTTGTAAAGAGCCATTTGGTCAATTTTTCTAGTCATAGAACTTGACTGATAGTCGGGCAAGAGAAACATGTGTGTATGGTTTGACCGATTTTTCTCCCTCTCCACTAGAGAAAAATCGACCGATCCACTCTCCAACTCCCACAAGCTCTCAACCCTAGCCCCGACCGTCCTCTCCCTAGCCCTAGTTCAACCTAGCTCGAACTCCCTTGACCTCTTGCTTATCAATCCTAGGTGTTTGGTCAGTTTGTGGTGGTGTTTCCTACATTTTTAATCTTTCAATCATCTTATCTCACATCCATGGTTTCCAATAGGAGAAAGAGAGATGCCCCAGATGGATTACCATACTCCTCCAACTCGCACCTTATACCCTATAATGATACCTTCTTTGTCTCCAATGATGCTCTAAATAGGTACACGGATCTCCTTCTTAGGAACCGCTTTCCTTTTCATGCCCTTTTTGAGTCACGTCCACGTAGACAAAAGGTTATTTATCAAGTAGTTGAGTTGTTGTACGACCATCACCTCTCTGCCTTGAGTGTTGAATGTACATGCTGCCACAATTCCATCACAAGCACTAAAGTCATTCACAAATTCTATGCAAATTTGCAATGGAATTACGAAACTCTCTTACCCCCACCTAACACTCAAGTAGTCCTTAATTCCATGATAGCTGAGAAGAAATTCCAAGTTTCTGAGGATACCTCGAATATCCTTTTCTCTGGTATCGAGGTGGCTAACACTTGGAGGAAGGATTACCCTAAGTATTTTGGCCTTATTGACCCTAAGGCCTTCTACGAGCAATATGATCTCACTCTTCCTGATATTCATAAATTCTTGAAGAAGCCTCAGTTTCCCTATAGGAAGAAGTCCACCGTTCCCTCCTCAGACTTAGACCACAAGAATCACATACCCACCCTAGTAGTCAACTACAATATTAATAAAGAAAAACCAAATTGAAATTATAGAGAATAATGCAGTGATTATGTTATGTATCTTGAAGAACGTCATAGTCAAGTGGGCAATATATGTTCTCTACCACATGGCCTACTTTGAATCTGGTAAGAACACCTGAGGAACCCACCCACCCACCCTACCCAACCTTAATTTGTGATCTCCTTCAGAATGCTACTGGCAAATCTCTTTTCCATGACCTTCATTACAAACCTACCCAAAAAAGAGTTTTCATCAGTGAGACAACACTTTAGAAGAGTGTTCCTACCCCTTTCTCTACCACACCTGGAGCCTCAACCTCCACCTAGGCACCTCCACCACCTCATCCATCCCGACCAGCCCACACCTCTTTCCATGTATCAAATTAAACCCTCATGGGTTACATGATGCATCAGCAGGTGTATAACCTTCATATTTAGGAGCTTATGCATCAAGATCTCTATGCCATCATGTCTACCATGAACCTTTCCTATGCACATCCTTACCTTGCCTACCAGCCCTACCCAGGAGGTGACTATGCATCCTATGCATATGATCACCCTTACCCTGCCCATCCACTTTCTGCTTCCTCTATTACACCCTCTGCTGCTAGTGGATCTACCCCTACTATGCTACTACTCCATGTTGGTCCTATATCTACCTTGCTTGCAGGACTTGGCACTTCTTCTCCTTCTTATCCTTAAGCCCAGGAGTTACATGACCTTGGTATGTCTTGGGTTGAGCAGAATACCAGGTGGCCCGGTCATGGTTTTGGTTCCTCTATAGATGAGGAGATGCCAGATCAGGCTGATGAGGAAGTTGTTGCTGTTGATGAGGAGGCATCTGAGGAAGATGGTGATGATGGTTCTGATGGCTTTGTTGGTGAATCTGGTGATGAAGGTGGTTTGCTATCTCTTTTTCACCTTCATACGGAGATGATGACTATGAGACAGAAGCCTCTACTGATGTTGTTGTTGATGATGATGATGATGTCATGGACATAGATGACCTAGATGTTTAGATGTTTTAGTTTTAGTCTGTAGATGTTGATCATATATATATTTCTGGACTATTTTGTACTAAAAACATTTGGGCACATTATATGAGATTTATGATTTTCATCATCTTGTTGGTCTTGTCATTTTGGTTTGTAGTTGTTTTTGAGGACATGCTTTCTGTGTTATAATCTTAATCATTTGTACATTACTCTTTGACTTACTATATCTTAGGAGTTGGTGACATGTTTCCCATATTTTTTTATTATGACTTATATTGTTTGTTTCTCTCTTGAATCTATTTGGTGTATGCTTTGAGATTGCATGTTTTTATCTTACGGATGTTTGTTTGGTGTATGCTTTGAGATTGCATGTTTTTATCTTTTGGATGTCTGTTTTGGTTGTGCTTGGAGAAGACCCATTTTTGTGCTCTTCTGCCCCCTTCCTTTTTGATAATGTCAAAAGGGGGAGAGAAGTTCAATTTTTTGAAGCTCAACCATATTGCTTTTATTATCTATGTGATCCTTTTCTTGTTCATTATATGCTTTAGCATGTGACTTGCTAAAGGACCATATAGTATACATGTTATATTGTTTTGTGTAGAAAGATTAACAATTTAGGTAAGAGTAAGAATAGATTGAGGTGGAGCAATTCACAGTGTTAAAATCTTGAATCCCCCTTCAATTCACAAGGCTAAGGTATAACTTTATATATCCTTTTCAATATGATTGAGGAATGGTTTGTCATATTCAAAAAGGGGGAGAATGTTTACTTGAGAGTTATACATTGTCCACATATTGATATTGACTTAACCATTTCATTCCTATTTATCTAATATGTTTGTTCAAGATTGACTTCAGGCTTTAGTTACATGAAAAGGATCAAATTACACAATCCCTAGCTTGTCCAAGTTCAAGTGAAAAGCAATGCAAGTGTGCTTTTTGGGAAATCACTCCAAATCACCTTAGATTAATTTTGTAATCATTTAATATTGATGATATGACTTGTAAATAAGATGAGAAAAAAATCAAGGACACTTAATTCCAACATTTGGTCACTCAAAAGTCAAATTGGAAAATTTGTCATAGGCTATTTATCGATCGAGTTGGAAACTCGACCGATCTAGTGATGGATTTTCTAAATTACCAATAGGTCGAGTTGCACAGTCACATAACTCGACTGATCGATCAACTAAGAAAAACTGATTGTGACTCATCAGTCAAGTTTCCCAGAACAAACTCAACTGATAGTTTGAAAATTGGCTTTGTCATTTGGTCGATCGGTCGAGTTATCTTTGTTGAAACTCGATTGAATGTACTATACAGAAAACACAAGAAAAATGATTATAACCATTGGAGAGTTGTTGTGAGTGAAAATAGATCTGTTACAAGTTGTAAAATGGCTATATATCATGCTTAAGTGATCCCACACTCAAAGGAACACCCCTAGCTATAAATAGGACCCCTTGGAGTTCATTCCAAGTTTGCTCATTCATGCTATTCTAAGCCCTTGCTATAGTTGAGTGTGTTGCAACCCTTTGAGCCTCTTTCTCTCTCTCTTTTACAAAGCATTTCATGATTATGAGTGAGATAGGTATGTTTTTAGAGAGCTACCTCCATGTTTTTGTAAAGCTCTCATTCCTTCCATCTTACCAACCCCCTTTCTCAAAGAGCAAAGGTTGAAGCAAGCTACTCCGAGTGAAGGTCAAGTTGTTGCTAGTCTTCTTCAAGGTTGAATATCATCTCCAGGTGAAGGAGAAGGGAAAGTCCAAGATTCAAGAAGAGTGGGTAATTCCTTCAAGGCCAAAGACTTGATGCAAATATGGGTAAGTCCTTGTTGAAGGCTGAAGAGATCTTAATCAAGTGGGTAAGTCCTTGTGTAGGTGAAAGACTCTTTTCTTGAGTAGGTAAGTCCTTGGATGTATGGTGGTCTCCTTGTAACTCTTATGATGGAGTATAAGTATACACGGATTGCAAAGTCCTACAGGTTGACCTGTCTAGGTAGTGGATTGACTATCTCCTAGTTTGTAGATTGGAACTACTCTAAACCACCTTGTCCAAGTGCATGTTTCAATCTCATCCTTGCTATGCTTTCTTAGACATGACTTCAAATTGATCTTAAGTATTTTGTTTCAATTGATATAATTTGAAGGTTTAACTTTTCTTGCGTGAATTTTGAAGCTCTATTCACCCCCCTCTAGAGCCCTAGATCCAACATGACCATGTCCTAGCCTTGGTGACATCTTGTCTAGGGTCCGATCATGGCAAAGAAAACCATGAAGGACCATGTGGGGTATGTGGGGGTTGGTACTAGGTTGAGAAGAGGTTGGTGAGGTAGTAATTACAGTGGAAGAACCATTACTTTGGTGGTTTCCATCCCCACTCACCATAGTGAGCAGGTGGTGGCTGGGTTAGAGATTCTAGAGATGGATGGGACCTCGCTCTCTAGAGAGAGAGACAAGATATCTTTGATTAAGTTGTTCCAAAGTGAAAATTTTCATTTAAAGAGGTACCCTTCATATTCCTTTTTCTATGCGGTCTTAGTTTCCTTTAGCAATTAGAGACCATTGATGGTTGTATCACTTAATTTCTCCACAAAAGAACAATTTATCTTCCTTAACAACTCATCACACAGTGTTTTTGATTAAAAATAATTTCATTGTGTCCCTTATTCTTGCATTCATGGTTCCATGGTGGAGTTTCCATTTAAAACTTTCATCGACCAAATAACTTGTTTCAGTTCTCATAAAGCTTGGGCTTGCTTGAGGTACTCTATATTGGTGTTGGTGTGTGCATGTTTTTATTACAATATGAATATTTGACGTAATGAACTAGCATCTAATTTATAAATGTTATGCTCTCTCTAAATAAATAATCATAGTAATGAAGATATATCTTTGACCACATATCATACTTTATTTTATTTTTCACGTGTATTGTAGAATTTTAGGTAATAATGGGTCCTTTTTGTAGTTGGGTGCATCAACCAATATTTTAGAAAATACAAAGTCACATGGATTTTTATGATTTTCTGGTTAGCTAGAGTACGGTACAACATAATACATTTACCCTTCAAAAATAATTATGTAAAATACTTATTTGGAAGGTATTATAATATACTTACATGGTTTCAATCTGATTTTCTACCAAAAGCATTCATGTAATTCCTAATTACCTAAAATTAGGGTTTGATTCATATGGAGATACATGTTATATCATGTACATATGAATTAGGAATTAATCAGGATCACAAAACTTGAGTTTGACTTCTTTTTTCTCTAGGTAACATGGTCATTTGATTGTGTGAAATTACATGGTTGTTTAACATTTAAGATTGAATTATGGCTTTTGATCTCTTTTAATGCTCAATGTTATGGAAAATAATGAATAATATTCATGATACAATTAAATATGATTGATGTTTGCTTTTATGCAAAGTCATATAGTTACTATCATATACATATTATAAGTATGATTACATAGACATACATCATGTTAATAGAAATCATTTTTAATTTAAGACATCATGCAAAGTTCATATTATGTTCATAAATCATGTTCATCTTCAAGAGGGTGGAATATCATTATGTCCAGGTTAATAGTTATATAAGTGTTGTTTACTTGGCTCTCACTATGTTTATGTGAGAGCCTCAACATGTCTTATTTGCAATCTAGTGCAACCTTAATATTAGTGGGAGGAATCAAGTGGCCATTCCGGCCTTATGAGCATTGTGGGTACACGATGTTCAGGTTGAGCCTTCAATGGCCTTATGTTAACTTAAAGAAGACAATTAAATCAACTTAGTTAATGTATCCAAGTAATAATGTTAAAGAAATCATTGAATAAGGCTATTCCAAGTCTTCTTCATTTTAATTCTTATATTTATTTTTCCCATATATAATGTACACAATGATGCCTATTGGTGTATGCAATTATTTCTGCATTTCCATGGGATGAATGTAAAGTTGTAAGGGAAGGTTGTCTGGTGAATAACAAAAAAATACCCATGTTTCAGATCCATCATACCCATAAAATGTCACACAAAAATAAAGGCAATCATGGATATAAAATATACCTTGGTACACTCTAGTTGTCACACTGAAAGATACATTGTTGGTATTATTTGTTATCCTTCTATATTCCAATATAAAGTAGAGTTGTGTCGCAACAATGTCCAACTCATAATAGTAATAGGGAGAAAAGTGGCTTCCTTTGATGATGAAGACAATCCTCCAACCTATGCACATGTTACAAGGCATCTACATCATCCACATAGATGTCAAGAACCCTCAATAAACCACCACATTCTCCAAGGAGAACTACATCTAGACTATTGATGTGCCAGAATCTTCATATCCTCTTCCTCATGTAAGGTGTCTTATTTGGAGATTTCTTTCTCTCTCTCAAAGGGATAAACTTAGATTATGGTATTTCATTCCATAGGGATTACCCCCTTTATATGGGAGGGCCATAGGTTAGGGTTTCCAAAACCCACGTGACTTTCTTAATTGAATGGAAGTTGATCAACAAACTTAGTTTATTGGGACACCTTTTTAAATCAACCGACTAGCCACCCAGTCAGACAGATGGTGAGATCTGGTCCACCAAAGTTTCATCTTAGTAGATGCCTTAAAACTGCTAAGCATATTCCCCAAGATCCAATCATATGATGATTGTAATCACACACTTTGTAATGTATTTGTTTATGAATAAAGGAATTCAATTATTATGTTTACTTCAATATAAGATAATGGATAAAAATACTAATGTCCTATGAAATAATGAACCAATGACATGTGCTTTTGTTATGAAGACCTAAACATGAGAATATGTCTATTCTAAGAGTATCCATTCTTGTAAAGGTCCCTAGTCAAATATTATTTAGGAAATTAGGACAAAAAACACATTAAGACTAGTATGTGTGTAGAATAATGACTATGCCTCATTGGTCATGATATTGGATACCAATTCAAAGCCATAGATGCTTGTTATGAACAAGTGTACTAGACAGAGTCAACATGAGTATGATACATGGAAACCATAAATGGATGTCAAAATCATAGCTCATGTGATAGTGGTGATTTTGGTCCTTAGACATGAACTCACTACAAGGATCACATGTTCTTCGTTGTACTAAAATGTCACTCAACTTAACCTTGAATGAAAGTTGACATATAGGTAATGCTTGGGTGCACTACAACACACTTGGATTATTGTGAGTGATGTAGATGAAATTTTTCCTCCTATTAAAGTGATACCGTGGCCAATTAATGAGTGAGACTATGAAATGCTTGAACATGCTCATGTAAGTTAACTTGTGCTTTTGACCTCATATATATCTCAAATAGTGTAACCTAGATAAAGAAACAAAGATTGAACTTTAAGAGGATGTTGTCTCCGTGCCTCAGATTCAATCCATATATTAGAGACAAAGGGATTATACAATTACTATAATACTGGTCAGAATACTAGGTTGAACTTATTCTCCAACTTCTCTGATTACTTGGTTGGAAATGAATTCTTTCTAGATATCAATCATTTTATATGAAATAATAGATATCACTAATAGTGAAATTTAGATCCTATAGGGTCACACACATAAGATTCATAGAGAAGGAAAGTATAATAACAAACACATGATAAATTGGTTTCTAAAAGGTGTAGGAAATCAATTGAATAATTGATGAACATACATGAAGCCCAATTGACTACAGGAAAGTCCAGTCACCTGACTGGACATGTTGGGTGATCGCCTGGATGGTCTAGTTGATTGACTAAGCCAAGATTTGCCCAATCAATCTTCCGGATAGTCCAGTCTACCAATTGGACTAGATTAGTCAATCGATCAACTGATTGGTCCAGTCTCCTAATTAGAATGGATCAACAAATCATTCTATAGGTTTTGACCTTGTCCAGATAATTAACTATATTGGTCACTCGTTTGGATGGATATTTTGAGTGGACTATTGTGAATAGCCCATCCAAGCCATTAGGTTGAATGGACTAGTACAGACAATCAACATGCAATCCGTAAGAGGGTTGCTAAAAGGTGGCCACTATCTTTTCATTTCCCAATGTGTAATAGAAACTTTACTTACTTGTCTCTCCCATATGGAGGGACATGGTTTTCAAAGTTTTGGTTACACACTTCTATGGCACCCTTGGTCTAGCCATCATTATGCACAAGGAGAGAGAGAAGGTGATATTGTGAAAGACCATTACCAGCAAGAAAGATGCTCCCTCCTTATTAGCTCTTGGAGCACGACGTGGAGTTCTACTTGTCTTTGTGAACGATATAGATACATATATGTGTTTGTGTCTACTTTGGGAGAATTTCAATGACATTCTTCTACATCTATATTCTTGTGAGAACCATCGTTGGATCTATTATGAGAAAATTATAACTGACATTCCTTCCTTCTTCATACATTGGTCTTTATGAGATCTACTCATAGGATCATGGATATATCAACTTTTTGTTTCTTGCACTGCACCCATAACATCCACAGAACCCTATAGTGGTATTAGAGCCACGCCAATCTACTATATATCAAGATTTACAATTGATATAATCAGACTTATTTTATACAATTTGTGTTATTATGTGTGATGTGAGAAAAAATAAACGTGTTTAATTCCACATATTCTTCTTATAGTTTTTTGATATGGTAGATGGGGTCAACAATACAAATTTGTTATTTTTCCTAATTTACTGAAGAAAATTTTGTAGACCTTTTCAGGGATGTTCTCCCTAAGACCTCGTGAGGGGAGCGATCTCCTTGACTCCCGTCCATTGACCGAGTAGTAGAATATCCATATAGGAGCGCTACCCCTACATACCCCTCCTTTAAATGGATGTCAAACATTTATTCATGGCTATTTTCCTACATGAAAGAAGAAATCATTAATGTATATCTATAAGACATGATATATCTATAAATATTACATGTCATCATCAAAAACATCTCCTACTTGGTGGATGTGTGAATAGTGATAGAGAAGGACCCCTTTGTGTGTGCATGACGTGTATGTGAATGGGTGCTTTTTGTTGACAAGTATTCAACTTACATGTCGAGCATTCTATTTTATTTCACATGTAATGGTTTCTATTTATTCTTACTCTCCTCAAATGTAACCCAATATTTCTACATATCATGTAATAGATACAATAATAGAATAATGTTTGGAAGACTTGGCATGATAAAGAAACCGTGACGATCCAATGATCATCCATGGAGCCACTGATCTTGATTCAACATCAATGCAGTATCTTAGGTTAATGATGTATATGATGGAACATAGCTTATTTGGATAGTAATTCTTTGTGCCTTTAAATTATTACATTATTACGACCACAACCAATGGTGTATTACGACAGACTGTATATATTCAGATTTGTTAATAATATGTATATGATACATATTATAAGTATTTGGTATTGGATATGTTTATGTATATAAATACATCCCTCCAATAAAATATTAATTCTAAGATGTTTTTCCATGTAAAAAGCTTGATTGAAAAAGTGTCGGCATGCCAAATCATGGTGCATTGTCTATCATCTTGAAGTGTGAGAAAAGATATGTTGGTCTGCCAAAGCAGGGAGCATATTCTATCATGTTGACCTTTGGGTTAGACTTGGCTAGGCGACCTTAATTGTATTAAGTACCTAGAGGCATAAATATAGTTATGAAAAGTGTTACGCATCCATCTATAAAGAATTGCATTTGATTCAAAACATTTCCTATGGTAAAGTAATGGATGATTGACCAAAATTCACTCTTTATTTAATGAAATATGGATCTTGTCTTACTAGAAGATTGTATGATGCAAAACTTCCAAATTAATAGAGAGGACTATTAATTTGAAACAAAATAGTGATAATGATATTTAATTAAAGACCAAATTCATATTGATAAAACTTTTTCAAATTAAATATTAAAGCATGCAAATAACTCTTGTATACCAAATGGCAACCAATAGAAACAATAATGTTTCAATGCAACCGGTCCTTGATAAGGAGAATTGTTCTCTCACATGAGCATAACTTTATGTCCTCGACACATCAGTACCAAATGAACCAGCACTGAATGTGTCAAGGGGGGATAGGGGAGCTTACAAGAAGCATACTCATGACACCATGGACATCAAGTACCATATGCCACAAACCATTAATTATGAGCTTCAAAACAAAAATGAGAATATGGATTTTATTGAGATGATAACACATCTCAAGAATATGCACCAAGAACAAGCAAGGGAAGAGATTTATGATGTTTTCAAGGCATTATTTAAGTGCAAGATAGTGGAAGGTGATCAATTTGAACTCCATGTACGAAAGTTAATTGGGCATGAGGAAAGTCTAGCTAGACTGAGATTTACTTTAGGTCAAGAGTTGGCCACATATGTGAGTCTTCAATTGTTTCCAAATTCATATAAATAATTTTTCATGAATTCTAACATGAACATTTTTTTAACCACTGATGGAGATACTAGGCATGTGGGGTAATAGTTGAGGGACAAATGAAAGAGAAGACTGAATCTATGTTCATGGTATGCAATGGAAAAAGAAAGTCCAAGGACAAAGGCCAAGCCAAGAAAGGTTCTAAGGATAGCCAAAAGTATTTTACTTTTAAGGAAAAAGGAGGAGTGGGTAAGGGAGGAATTTGTCACTATTATCACAAGGTTGGACATTGGAAGAAAAATTGTCCTTCCACCTAGAGGAACTAAAGAAGAAGAAGAAGTAGGGGCTTGATATCTCCACTTTATGTATATATGTTATATAAAAAACTTATATATTTCTTCAATTTGGGTATTTGATATTGGATATGGATCTCACATATGCTCAAATATACAAGATAAGAAAAGAAATTGACTCTTAAAGAAATGGTAAGTGGTACTAAAGTGTTCAAATGAAGAAAGAGTTGTTTCTACTACTATATGCACTTTCCATTTATCTATGTCCAATGGGTTCATAGTAGAGTTAGAGAAGTGTTATTATGTACCTTCCACAAATGGAACATCATTTTTATTTCATGTTGGATAAGAATTGTTTTGATGTCATATCAAGAAGGGTCCTATACAGATGATATTTTAGGTTAGTGCACCTATTCCATATGGTCTTTATTTGTTAGATCTTGAGAGACATATATATAGGAAAAATATGAAGAAGCTTAAATTTGATGACTCAAGCCAAACTTATCTGTGACATTTTTTACTGGGCCACTTAAATAAGAAGTGCATTTTTAAGTCCATAAAGATGGATAACTAGACTCATTTCAGTTGAGATATGTGAGTCCTACTTCTTTACTTTGTCCACCTAGATGAGGGAGAACGTGGTGCACCACCTTATCCACCAAGTTGAGGCAACACATGATTTTTTGATGTTCTAGTCATCCCATAACTCCCTTACTTCTCTTACCTTGAGACCTTGTCTTTAGGTCAACTCTCTCTCTCTTCAAGAGAAATATGACAGTCAGTTGTCTCACAAGTTATATCAAGAGTTGTTTCTAACCTATGGGACATTCCCCTTTATATAGGAGAGTCATGGGATTGGAAAACCCTAATTTCTATACATTTCCATATTTCATTCTTAAAATAACCTCCATGTTTAAAACTCAGATTGGAATTCAAATTGGTTGATTATATTTCCCAATAAACCGACTGGGTCAATCCATATATAGATATGAATTCCCCATAGAATTAAAATCATCTGAATGGGTTTCCCAATCATCTGAATGGGTCAGTCCAAATCCAAATCTAAATTGGTTTCAAAATTGAAACTTTTCTTGTTAAAATTGAATTGACCGACTGGGATTCCTAATTGACCGACTAGGTCAGTCCAAAGTAAAAACTAGTTAACCAATTGAAAATAAATTGATCTGTTAACCCAACCAATCTAATCTTCTGATTAGACATTCTAGTCACCCAATTTGATAGAAATTCAGATTGTAATGATTTGAAACCATTATAGTTATTTGTTTTATTGCAAACTTCAATTCCCTTATGCATCCTTCCACGTGTGAAAGGTAGGCTTCTAATTGTATTGGTAGTGATGTTCAAAACCTCATAAGTAAAGATTGATGTCTAGACACACATGATTGCAGCCCAAGTAATAGGATGAGTTGGATAACAACTACAATCTATAAAGTGATCAATGCCATTATGACAATATAATCCCTTTGTCATGGATATTCATATTAAATCTTCTTAACATTCAATCTATGTTCCATGAACTAGACCAGACTATTCAAGATATTGAGAGCTTGATCATATATTGACTCACATGAGCATGCCCATGTATTTTGTTATCTTACTTATCAATTGATTGGGATATCACTCCAAAGGAGGGACAAATTCCATCTACATAACTCATAGTGATCCGCATATGTCACTGTGCACCCAATCACCACCTTTCTGGAAACCCTTATTTTATAGTTACATTGAGCTAGTGTCAATCTACATAGAACAATATGTGACTACTGTAGTGCCTTCAGGTCTAAGGATCCAATCACCAGTGCCACGTTAAGATATGACTCTAACATGTCATTATGTGACTTCCATGTGTCAATCTCAAGGTGGGTCTATCAAGTACAACATATTCTCTATCAAGTACCCATGTATATAACTTGATATCCAATATTATGACTAATGTGACACAACAATTACTCACCATGCATGCTAATCTTGTGTATTATTGGTCCTATACTATCCACCAACTAGGGACATAAGAAGAAAGAGTACTCTAGGTAGCATATGATCTCATGTCCACGTCCTCAACCCAAACCATATGCAATCGATTCATAACATTCTTAGGAGATTGTGACAAACATAGTAAGAGGAATTTCCTTTTATTAATCAACATATAAAATACAAAATATCCCTTTTACAATCATCACATGATGGCTCTCAAAGCATATAATGCACAATCTCCCACTTGCACTAGAGACAATCAACCGTGAATCTAATTCCAAGTGATCTAATATGTCCATCATGCTTTTGATGTGAAAGTATTTTTTTAACGGATCAAAAACATTGCTTTCAGTTGGTACTCCAAAATCTTTACATCTCCTCATTGTACTATCTCTCATATGAGATAGTAATGACTGCGTGTTTGGAATGTTTATGCAATTCAGATAACTTAACCTGTGTAATAGCTCCACTGTTTACACAATAAAGCTCGAATGCCTCTTAAATGGTTGGAACCCCCAAGTTCACTAATGAACTTTTTGATCCATATTCCTTCCTTTGTTACACTGGTAGCAGCAATGTACTCGAAATGTATTGTAGAATCGTCCACTCATTAGAACTCTTCTAGCTTAAAGCTTTGTCATTTAGGCAAAACACAAAACATAATTGTCTTTGGTTGTCCTCGACATTCTAGAAATTGTGTATCAATGTAACCTCTTACAAATAAATCTTTCTCACAACTATAAATTAGGAATTGGTCCTTAGCTCTTCTCAAGTACTTAAGGATGTTCTTCACAGCTATCTAGTGACCATCACTGAGATTTGAGTGGTACCTTCTCATCATGTTCAAAGCATAGGAGACATTTGGCCATGTTCATATTGTAACATACATGATATATCCAATTGTCATGGCATATGAGGTCTTACTCATGTGTTCTCTCTCTTCATAATTGTTGGGACATTATGGTCTAGAAAGACTTATTCCATTTAACATGGGTAAGTTTCCTCTCTTTGACTCTTCCATGATAAACTTCTCTAGCTCTTTATAGTTGTATGTACTTTGGCTTAAGCCAAGAAACCTTCTAGATCTATCTCTACAGATCTTGATTCCTAGTATACATGATGCTTTTCCTAATTCCTTCATGGAGAAGGTATTGCCCAATTAGTTCTTAACCAATTGTAGAGTAGGTATGTCACCATAAATAGTGTGTCATCTACATAAAATATGAGAAATGCATTTATGCTCCCACTAACCTTCTTATAAACATAAGGTTCATATTCATTATGAATAGAGCTATCATGTTTGATTGTCACATCGACATAAAGATTCTAGACGTAAGATTCTTGATTCAAACCATATATTTACCTTTATAGCTTACAAACTTTTCCAACTTCATTTGTAGCAATAAAGCCTAGTTTTGTCATGTACACATCATCAAGAATATTCCCATTCAAGAATGTAGTTTTAACTTCCAATTTCCATATCTTATAGTCATAATAAGAATCAATGAAAAGCATGTTCTTGTTGGATTTGACAATGGAAATGGGTGAGAAAGTTTCATCATGCTCAACACCTTGAACATGTTTGAAATGTTTTTCTATCAATATAAGTTTATAGGTTTGTACATCACAATCCATGTCAATCTTCTTCTTAAAGACCCATTTGTACCATATGGGTTCTACTACTAGGTGGATCCACCAAGGTTCGTACCTTATTGGTATACATGGAGTCCATCTAAAATTTCATGGATTCAGGTCATTTCTCATAATCCGATCCCTCAATACCCTGTTGTAGGTTTTTGGGTCATCATCCCCACTGACCAACACATATTATTGTTTGTCAAAATAAGTCTATATCTCTCTTTCATAAGACATGCTCTGATACACCTTCAAGGTTCCTATGTTATGATAGGGACTTGAGATTCCACAATATTGTGGTTCCTCTTGTTCCATATCGACCTCCATTGGTTAAATGTTATCTTATTGGACTTAAACTTCTTGAAGTTCTATTTTCCTCCCACTAGCTCCTCTAGAAATGAATTCCTTGTTAGGAATACGACATCTCTATAAAAAAATACTCTATTGGAATATAGATGTAGTAATCCCTATTTCCTTAGGCTATCCAAAAAAGAAACATTTATCTGATTTGTGTCCAATTTTTTCACAAAAAAAACATAAGCTTCACATTTCCAAGATTTCATGATAAACATATTAGGATGTTTCCCATTTCATATATCATATAGTGTCTTTTCAACAGATTTGGAAGGTACTCGGTTATCGAAACGTGACGGTTTCAAGCGAATTTTCCCATAAGGAAATAGGAAGATAAGCTAAACTCATCATTGACTATACCATGTTAAAAAAGGTATAATTCCTTATTTTTATTACACCATTATATTGTGGTATTCCATGTGGGGTCAATTATGATACACTAACATAATCCCTTAGAAAGACCTCAAACTCTTGGCTTAAGTATTCACCAATTTTATCTAACCTATGTGCTTTGATTCTTTTGACAATTTGATTTTGTACTTCAATAATTAATTCCTTTGAATTATCAAAGGATTTTGACTTGTGTTTCATTACATACACAAAAAAATCCAGTGAAGTCATTAGTTAAAGTGATAAATTACTGATATCCACCTCTATCATTTTTGCTAAAAGGTCCACACACATTTGTATATATGTGACCTAGTAAGTCACTGCTCTCTCACTATTTCTAGTGTAAGGGACTTTTGTCATTTTTCCCAATTTACATGATTCACGTCTTTATTAATTCAAAATTAAAAGAATCTAGATAACCCTTTTTATGGAGTCTAGAGATATGTCTCTCATTTACATGCCCTATATGAAAGTGCCAAAGATATATTTTGGTTGAATCATTGAGTTTTAACTTTTTGTAATATATGTTATTTACATGTTCCCCAATATCTAATATATAGAGACCATAAAACATAGGTGCACATCCATAGATGTTATTATCTTTAGAAATGGAAATTCTACCATTCTTTATTAGAAATAAAAAATAGCTCTTGTCACAATAATATATAACAAATTAATGGTTCCATTTATGGTAGGTACATAATAACATTTTTCTAACTCGATTACAAGCCCATTGGGAAGAGGTAAAAAGTGGTCATCTACAATAGTGGCAAGAACTCTTGATTCATTTACAACATGTTGTTCCACGTCCCCTTTCTTCAAGGGTTTACTACTTTTAAGATCTTGTATATTTGAGAATATGTGGGAACCACATCCGGTATCAAATATCCATGATGAATAAGTAGATAAGTTTTTTATATAGCATATATACCTAAAGTGGAGATCTTTACCTCATGCTTCTTGTTCTTTAGTTTCTTCAAGGCAGGGGGAAATCAATCTTCCAATGTACAACTTGGTGACAATTGTGACAACCTCCTCCCTTACCCACTCTACCTATAAGTGCATAAGACTTTTGGATAGCCTTAGAACCGTTCTTGTAATTACATTTTCCCTTGGAATTTCCTTTTCCTTTGATGACCATCTCATAGGAACATCATAGTGAAGGTATTTTTCGACCATGTTTTCACCAATTGTAGAGTAGGGATGTCATTTCCTATCAATAATATGTCATCTGTATACAATAAGAAATATAATTATGCTACCACAAACCTTCTTGTAAAGAAAATGTTTTTCTTAATTATGAATAGATCTGAACTTTTTGACAGTCTCATCAAGATGAAGATTCCATCTTCAGGAGGCTTAATTCAATTTGTAGATTGAACTTTGTAACTTACAGACTTTTTGACTTAATTTGGGGCAATAAAACCTTCAATTTGTGTCTTATACAAATCCTCAAGGAGATTTCATTATAATATGTAGTTTTGACATCATTTATCTCTATCTCATAGTCATTATAAGCATCAATAGCAAGCATGATCCTAATGTTTTGACTATGATAATAGGTGAAAACATTTTAGCATATTTAACATATTCACCTTGATTGAAACCTTTTCAACCAATCTCTCTTTGTATTTGTACATTACCATCCATCTTGGTCTTATTCTTAAAGACCCATTTCCACCCAATAGATTTAACCCTTCAGGTGGACCCACCAGGGTCCATACGTTGGTGGTATACATTTAATCCAACTTAGATCTCTTGGCTTCAAGCCATTTCTTAGAATTGTGTCCCTTAATAGTTTGGTGTTAGTTTTTGTCTCATGATAACAAATGACCCTATTATCTCCTTGTTTATTCATGAGAATCCAAATTTCTCTGGGTCAAGGTGGGTCCTACTACACCTTTGAGTTCTTATGTTACATGAGAAACTTAAGATTCTGCAACATCTTGTAATTCTTCTTGCTCCTTATCCACCTCCATAGATTCTTTTTTGTCTTATTGGTCTCTAACTTTTTGTGTTATATTTCCCACACATTGGTTCCTTTGGATATAAATTTCTTTTCAAGGAATGCAATAGTTGTAGCAATGTACTCTTTGTTGATAGATGTTATATACCTTGGTTCCATTAGGATATCCAACATAATTAAAATTTCCTAATGTGAGTCTAAGCTTTCCATAAAAATACTTCATGACATAAGCTTCACATCCTTAAATCTTCATAAAAAGCATATTCAGATGTTTCCTAGTCCATACCTGATATGGTGTATTTTGACTCGATTATGAAGGTATGTGGTTAAATTTAAATTCTGCAACTCCTAAAGCAAACACCAAAAAAAAGTTGGAAGATTAGCTAAAAAATCAAAGGTCATTCTATGTACAAATGAGTGTGATTCCTGTTATCTAATATACCATTATGTTGTGGTGTTCCATGTGGAGTCGATTGTTATACGATACCATGATCTCTCGAAAGGATATCCAACTCTTGGTTGAAGTATTAATTTCCTTGGTCTAATTGAAGTGGTTTTATATTATTTCTAAGTTTATTATGTACTTCATTCATGTGTTCTTTGAAATTTCCAATGGATTATAACAATGTGTTTCAATAGTACACATAAGATATATATGTTTAGTTATTTTTGTCTTAAAAGGTCCATGTATGTGAGCATCCAAGCATCCTAATAAGTCACTTTCCCTTTCTTTGTTACCATCTTATCTGAAGATAAAAAAATTTAATATCCACCTATATCATTTTGCTAAAAGTTGATTTTTTCATCTTTCCTAATAGCCAATATTTGCATGTCTTTGTGGATTCAAAATGAAACAAGTCTAAATATTCATATTTATGGAGTCTAGAAATGTGCTTCACATTTATGTGGCCTATGCTAGATGTCAACTTTGTTTGAATAATCAAGTTTAAGCTTCTTGAAATTTTTGTTATATGCACTTATCCAAAGATCTAACAAATAAAGACTAAAAGACATCAGAGTAATTCCATAAAATATATCATATTTATAAATAGAATATTGACTATTATTTATAATAAATTAAAATCCATTTTTATACAAAGTGGAAACATAAATAATGTTCATGTTTATGGCATGTATGTAATAGTGCTTCTCCAACTCCATTTTAAGCCCACTGAGTGCCTAAACTAGTGAAAAGAAATCTTCCTCCATTAGTAACACATAGAGTTGTCTCTCCCTTTTTAAGGGGTCTACTTTTCAGAAGATGCATAATTGACCACATGTGTGATCCACATTTAGTATCCAATACCATGATAAAGAAGTAGATAAATTTATCTCTATAACCTCTATACCTAAAGGGGGGATCCCAATCTCGTACTTCTTGTTCTTTAAATCCTCTAGTTAGAAAAGGCAAAATCTTTTCCAATGTTTATCCTGGTGAAAATGGTGACAATCAGAGCTCCCAAAAAACCAATAGTAAGCTTAGCTCTCTCTCTCTCTCTAGGAGATCTCCCATCCATCTCTTTCCTAGCGCTTCCATGGCGGGGGCTGGCCCCTCATCCAGTGGGGTTGGACGTGCGACTACTCCTCCACCACCACCAACTCAACCCTTCAACCCCCTCTCTTTTGCTTCCACTTTGGCTTCTGAACCCCCAGTGGTTGGTGGCAGGACTACAGCTAGAATGGCCTAGAATGATCTGGGTACTAATGTCACGGTGGTTCGAACTTGGGTGAAGACTCTAATGAAGCCCATGGAGGTTCCCAAAAGTTGTCGGTCGGTCCACATTCTAACTAACCCTAAGGTGCCCCTCTTCAAAGAAGGGGATAAGAGACCCAGAATGAAATTCTTTGCCCCAGTCTTGGCTGAGATGGATGATTTCAATAAGTCTACAATCATCATCCAGGTGTTAAAGAAGAGGTACCATCCGGAACAACTCTATGGCTAGATGATGAGGACATGGTGTCCCAAAGGTGAATGCCAAATGTCCCCAATGAATGATGGCTTATTTCTGGTCAATTTTGTGAATGAGAATGACATGAATGTCCCACTGGACATGGGACCATGGTTCTTCAATTCACAACTTGTCTTTACAAGGAGATGGTCTCAAAAATCAGATGTGAGATAGGTGTCTCTAACCACAGCTTCGGTGTGGGCCACACTCCCCGACATCGGGAGGCATTGGTCTAGGAGGGCCCTCACCATCATTGGATATGCAGTAGGGATGCCAAAAACATTCGAATTCACTGGAGGAGGCAAGAAGGATGGTGTGACATAGATGTTCATGGAGATCTATGTTGATAAGAAGCCACCACCACTGATTCTCATTGAGATTCTGGATGGGGAGGATCGTGAAATCTAAGTCCAATATGAGGCATTACCTGAGCGATGTGATGCCTACAAGGTGTTCGACCATCAGCATGGGTACTACCCTGGGGGAAGAAGGAGGCCAAAGGTGGAGGAAGGTTGAGGAAGACCTAAGAGAAGAAGACCCAGCCACATGAGGAAGAAAGGGTCAAAGACCGGGACCCAACAACAGGTGGAGGCTACTCTGGATAATGAAGACACTACTGGAGCCACCATCTCGATTGGTCTGGTCGTTGGTATCCCCATGGAGGAACCAACGATAGTGATTCAGGAGGTGGAGGTATAGAGTGAGCAAGAAATGGTTGTCCCTCTTAATGAGGTGGAGGACTAGAGGGGGAAGGGGAAACAAATGGAAGTGGTGGGAGAGGACCTAGATTTGACGAATCCATTTGGAGTCGTGGGTGATCTCAAGGATGACTTTACTCATGTATCAGTCACCTGTAGTGCTTCAAGAGGAGGTATGAATAGAGGACATAGTAGTAGAGGAGGAAGGGGTAGCTACTCTCGAGGAAGAGGTGTAACCTCTATCTCAGGATCATGAATATCCTCACATGGAACGTGTGAGGGGCCTCCCCGACTGCAAAAACAAAGGAAGGTCAAGGAGCTAATTAGGGAGTTTGATGTGTCCATTTCCATTTGCTTGGAAACCCAGATCAAATGTGAAGTCCAGGGGAACATGAGGGGCCTGTTTCTAGAGGGTTGAGAGTATATTTCTTACCATGATCACATTGAAGGAGGGAGGATTGTTGTTGGTTGGAACACTTGGGTGTGGTATTTCCAAGTGATCCATTCCATGGATTAGATGGTAACTTTGAGTTGCACCAATAATAGAGGATTCCACTGTGTGTTGTCTGCCACCTATGGTCTTAGTGCTGAAGGGTGCCACGGAGGGCAGTGGGAGTTTCAGAAGAACACCACACAACAAGCTTTACTCCAATTAGTTATTGGAGACTTTAATCATATCTGACAAGATCAGGAGAAGATTCATGGTCTGGGGGTTCTATATTCAATCCTTTATAAGTCCAATGAAGCAGTTGATTCTGCCAATATGATGGAGGTGAGTATGAGGGGTGGGTTGACCACCTGGCATAATAAGAGGATTCTTGTGAAATGTATTCCTGACATAATAAGGTCTTGTGAATGCAACATGATTAGATGTATTCCTGACAATGGTCATTCAATTGGGGGCTCACCCCAATAGCGATCATGGGTGGATGGTGTTGGAATTATTCTCTATTATGAAACATGCTAGGCCGTTCAGATTCCTGAACCATTAGATCTAGGATGTCTTTCTTGGGTGTGGTGGCCAAAGCTTGGGATTGGAATGTGGAGGGTAGTCTGATCTTTAGGGTTATTGAGACGTTGAAGAGGACAAATAGAAAGTTGAGAGAATGGTAAAGATGATTGATTAATTTACCCAATTTGATAAGGAAATCCAAGGTTGAGTTTGAGGTTTCTTCCTGGGAGCTCAGACTGAATCCTTCCATCCTGGAGTTAATGGAGAAGGAGAACACTACTACAACTCAGCTTCTTCAACTGGAAAAGGCCGAGGAGGTGTGCTTGTGGAAGAGAAGCAAAATCAAATGGTTGAAGTATGGTGATAGCAACACTAATGTGGATCACACTGTGATCAAAAGGAATGAAATGAGTGATCACATCCATTCTCTCATTGATGTGGATGGTGTGGTCATTGATGAACCTTCTAAAGTTGAGGAAGCTATTATGAATTACTTTAGCGAGCTGTATAACTAGGATTCCAGCCCAGTTCATAGAGATTTCCCTATGCCTTCGATGAGGGTGATAGAGGAGATGAATAGGGAATTATTGAGGCCAGCCTCAGAAGATGAAATTAGAAATGTGGTGTTTGCCATAGGTTCATCTAAAGCACTGAGGCCGGATGGACTCAATGGTAAATTCTTCCAAACTTGTTGGGTTGTCATTAAGGATGATATTTGTAGGGCTGTGAGGTGTTTCTTGGTTGGGGGACATATGGTACGACAAGACAACCAATCTTTTATTAGACTTATCCTCAAAAGAAACCCAACTTCCTTTATGGGAGACTTTAGATCAATAGCATGTTGTTTGATCCTATATAAAATTTTATCCAATCTGTTGTCTAACTCATGGCAGGCTAATGAGTCTCATGGCACTACATGTAGGTAGCCCAGTTTCTAACTCTTGGTAACCTAGACCTTGCTCTAGGATTACCCCTTTTTTTTAGCCTTTTTAAAACAATAGAGGTGGACCCGGATCTAGTCAGTTATATACGCACATTTAGAGTGATAATCATATTCACTTTATAGTTGCATGAAATAAATAAACATCCAATAGTTATTTTCGAGCAACCGATTAAACCTTCGGGAATCACCGTGAAACTAGAGCGGTTATTCATAAGCGTAACCACATACCTGATTTGATGAATCATGCAGATTATTGAACATATACTTCATGTATATACAATCAAGCCAATCAACAGATACAAGCAAGTAATTCAATCATCACATAATTCCTGAAAAGAATATGTACTCTATTTATTACACACTTTATCAAGAAACTACTTTATTGACTTAGATTAACTTTCTAGGATTTCTAATCCGCATTAAAGTTCCATTAATATTCATTAGGGTTTCTTAGATCAATTTCTCAAACTTTATTTCTTTTAGATCAACAAACCCTAAAATACTCTTTTCCATTTATATGAACCTTAATTGCTCAACTATTATTAATAGTCTTTTATACCCAAATTGACTTAGGATCATCATATCCCTATTCATTCATGGATTTGAACAATTAAAACAATTACAAGACATATTCACCTAAATTAGGGTTTTCAAGCTCATTAATGCATATTCGTGCACGAAACCCTAAATTAAGCTAATTATATAAAAAGATCATCTTTTTAGATCCTATTTTCACTTTTATTAACAATAGGTTAATATCAACTTGAATTATCCAAATAATGTCATTAAGACTATTTACCATCAATCTAAGGATTTTCCCTTAATTAAAATACTGAAAATGATAACTTTATGTACTTTTCCAAATTCAAGCATATAAACTCTAAATTAGACTAATCATGTGCAAAGTTCTTCCTTTTTGAACATAATGTACCTTTTTACATTTAACAGGTTAACATCAACTCTAATGATCCATTAAACCCTATTAAACACATTAATCATATTAAAATAGGGTTTCTTAATCATTAATTCATTAAAGATGATGATTTACACTACTTTTCGCATAGTAAGAGGAATTAGCTTCTGATCATATTTTTATTGAATTCTCCTCATTCTGAGGATCAATTTTCATATAAGATTTGTCTCAATCCGAGTTTCCTAGAATTAGATATGATTTTAGCAAAATCTTACTTACTTGGCCAATGGAGGAGTGCCACGTGTCTTCGTCCATGCAACGTTAGCTTGCCAATTCGGGAAACATAACGATTTGACTATCTTGCCCCTGCGTAAGTGGATGCTCCTTCACACCCCAGAGGGGTATTTCCATCCAATTGATTTCGATCGTCTTCAAGCTTCAGACAACCTTCCTGGCCGCCGACCGCAGCCCTACGTGGGGCTCTCCTTGCCTCCTTGGACCTCGAAGCTCCCCGCTGACTTCTTCCCTGAGTCCTCCGCCCCCTTGTGCACCTGGGGCACTGCCTGGTCACTGCCGGTGCAGCCGTTCTCCTGCTCGATAGGCCAAGAACTTGCAGCCGTTGCTGCAGCCTAGGTGACGCTACCGTACAGGCTCCAGGGCATGGTTTTTATGGCGAAGCTTCTCCTTGACTTCGTGGAACGACAGTCCTTTGTCGTACCCCTCTATTTCCTCCTCTTCTCTTCATGCTCATGGTGGTACAGGGGATTAGGGTTTAAGAAAGAAAACAAGGTAGGAGAAGAGAGAATTGTGTGGAATCTCTTCCTCAGATTCGGCCCAGGCTCCCTCTCCTTATATATATAAGGGTAGCAACATCCTATGATGCTTGCTCACGAAGAGATGGTATCCTTTCCTATTAGGAATTTGATTCCTTTACGAAAAGCAAGCTCTCTCTCTCTCTCTTTCTCATATCTCTTTAGTATTCTTTCTCCTTTTGATGTTAGGATTTCAAAGATTATTCCCATTATCTTACTTGTACTTGTGTTGGCACGAAATTATATACTTCCTTGAGTAGGAAGTTCTTCCTTTAAATCAATATTACATAATTCTTTAATAATGCAACACAGTATCCTCTTATTTTGCCTTTTTAGTATTTTCTCTTCTTTCCTCTTTATGGGGAATCCTTGGATCCCAAGAAACTCTATGATTTCGAAATTACTTTTTAAGGATACTTATTATCCTTCTAGATGCATCTAAATGCATTATTTCACATTATCTTGTTTATTTCTCATTAAATTATTTATTTGTGAGGATTTCTCTTTATTTCTCTTTTATTTTCCTTATTGGTATTCCTTTTATCATTAGGAATCTTTGGAATACGAAATTCCACCAAGAATAACTCAATTATACCTCTTTTCACTTATTTTCCACATTTTCTTATTGTTTTCAATTTCTTTCTTAATAAAGAAATACATAATTAATCTTTTCTTTTCTTATTGCTTTCTTTACGCAACTTTGGACTCCTTGGAACCCAAGGAACCCAAGAGGCACGAAATCCTCTTTGGATGTGCCTTCTAGAGGTTTCTAAATATTTCTTTTCTTAAGAATTCAATTATCCATTTACTAGATGAATTTCCTTGTTATTTGGGCCCAATAGCCAGTAAGGCCCACAACACATATATCAAGTCTATTGTAAACAAAATCCATGTACTCAAAACAAATTACACCATTCTTTGTTCAATTATTCTTAATATGAGAAATTACATTTCTTGATGAACGAACCCAAAATTGGGGTTGTAACATCCTTCCCCTCTTATAAGAATTTTGTCCTCGAAATTCTATCAAACAAACAAACAAACAATTCATGATAAGACTTTTCCATGTCCATCATTGGCCCCTATGTGGCTTTACCGTACTCATGGAGCTTCCACAGAACCATTTATCATCACATATTCTTTTCTCTGAGTCCTTTCATCCCGGCGTCTATAAATTGCACAGGTGACTTAGGCCATGTCAGCCTCCCTTGGGGCTCACTAGGTTCATTGCTCATCACCTGGTCGGGTACCTCACATAGTGCTCTGAATTTGACACATGGAACTCATCACACATTACTTTATCCTGAGGGGTATGGTCTTCTCCACCAAACCATGTCAAAAGAATCCATGCATCGGGGACTCAGCTCCCTTAGTTATAACTTAGAGGGGTCAGTTTTTCATGTATTCTTCCACAATAACTTGTACGTCAGTCTACTTTGCATCTGCTCACGACTCTCATCGTCTCTAGGCTCTTTTCAGCCCTTGCACAATCAAAGTAACTTTATCTACACGCACTGTGGTCCCTTTTCTAACCATCATGTGGTCCTTTTCTAACCATCATGTGGTCCTTTCACCAACATCACCTTACTGAAGTGGTGACCGACACAACCTCCCTTATAGAGCTTCTTATAAATCCCGATACTAGTTATGGTGGTTATCTTCACATCTTTCATAGGACAAAAACTGTCTCTAGCTATCACCCTGAACGAGCACATATGCTCTCATCAGACCCTTTAGTCTGGATCATACTAACCATTAGTTAGGGGTGATAAAATGTACTAACATCGAGTTCTTTATGTACCTACTTCCACCTTTTGGAAGGGAACCTTTAGGTCAAACTCAAAAACCTTTGAACTCGCTTCATAGTAGAACCATCTCTCTCTCATGGGTAGTTCAAACAGATCTGTCCCTTGACATAACTCCTTCTTTCTCATGTCATCTAGATAAGGCGAACTACCATAACCCACATTGCATCTTGACCTTCCTTGGTCCAGGGGAGACTTACAACATCCATAGTGATGAACTCCCTTTCTCTTTCGGGGACTTTTATCCTTTATATCAATGCATTGGGTTACTGGTTCTCGTCCTTTACCCTTGTCTTGCATGGCCATATACCACATGCAACTTTATCTTAGGTATTTAAAGTACCACTATCACTTATTATCTTGGTAGTACCACGGTATTAAGTCATGATCTCCTGTACTGTCATGATTCCTTAAGATAGATTCCTCAAAAACCCTAATTAAACTACTCTAGTCGGGGTTCCATCACCTTCTTTTCCAAATAAGTGCACTTGAGGTTCTACCACCATCCTTTCATCGTATCAAGGACTAGACTGGCTAACCAAACCACTTCTTAACATTTTCAACGTATCTTGTAACATCTGAGTGTTATCCAAACACCTCTCCTTTCCAAACTTAGGATTAGCCAAACAATCCCTTCTAGCTTCTAGTCAAACAAGTCAGATGTATCTCAACCAGAGCACCCATTACCACTTCACATCCTTAGGTATTAGGTAATCATTGAAGACATACACTTCCATGTATTTCACTTATCATCTCACCCCAAACTCTATGTCTATCTTCATTAAGAACACTCTCTGATTTCATCATCATGGTGATCAACTCAACCTGGTATAACTTGTAAGTTCCTCTTAGCTCAGGATAAAAACACCCTCATAAGGTGACTACCTCATTCCTCTTAGTGTTTGCAAACCATCCATGTATCATTCTCTTTACCAGGGTAGGTTATCTTCTCTATTCCCATTTCTCGTGGCAACATTCCAACCTACCTCATCTCTTATCCTTGATGTATGGCATGCGTAATGTCCTATCTCTCACCCCCATAACAAGAGGAAATAAGCATTTGACTGCAGTCCAAATACAGAGTTCTTCCTATTCCAAGAGTAGAGATGGTACATCCCACCTTGCCAATACACCTTTTAAATTTAAGTTGAAATGTGCCACATATGTCTCAACATCGCATTCATCTTGATGTCAAAGTTGCTTCCATGGAAAACTAGTCTGGAAACTACTAGGTCCAAACACAATACTTGGTCACCTCCTCTAGGTCTATAGGGTGCCGACACTTTTGGGGTCATCCCTCTTCCCTCATGCATCCAGAGAGTGCCCTACTCATCTGCCTTTTGGGTCCCATGAGTTCATGGAGGTGATCAATCTCCTAACCCATGGCCCTCAGACAATGATAGCTGTTACCTCCCGACCCTATGGTCATGTGCAACTGGGGAATTAGGCAACTCCTACTTTCATCGGTCTTATCCCTATCTGACCCTAGGATAGACTTAGGATTCACCATCATAGTACATGTTCACTTAGAACCTTACCCAAGTCTTCATCATCTCTCTTTCTGCATTCATGGGCTGGATTTCATCCTTTCATAGGGATCATGGCAACCTGCCTACCTTGGTCAAGCCCCATACCGGTTACATCCATGGTAACACATTCATATGCAATAAGAGATGGATATATATGGGTCTACAAGTTCATTCTCATACCATGTACTTTTCATTTAGCTTCTCAAGATCCCATGAGACCTCATTAGGTTACCTTTATCCAACAAAACTAATATACACCCTTCCAAAGGGGTCCCTCTCCTGAGATGGGAGGAAAACTATCTCTTGACACCACGATCACAAAAGCTATTAGGTCTAGGGTTCACATCCACATGAGTCTACTTAACCCTAGAAAGCTATTAAGGCACAAGCAGATCACTTGGTGTACCATGCTAGGTCATACTTGTCCTCTTTCCTCAATGTTAGATCAAAATCACACCTCCCTTTATCATCAACCTAGCTGTGAGGGGTCCATCAAACATACCCTAAACTTAAGGGGCTTCCCTTTTCCTCTATACATGAGGAGTACCATGCTCACTTCTATAGGAACTCAACTTCTCATCATGAGCATTAGGTATACCACTTCCCCTCTTAGGCCTAGGAACCCTAGGTTCACTTTTAGGTGTCCAACTGCATGCTCTATCTCTTAACCATGAATCAAGCTTGCAAAAGGCATGACATGCACTTCTTGTCATCCTTCAACTCGAGCAACACTTAGAGTTGGGTCCTCCTTAAGGACAACCAACAAGGTACAAGGCCTCGTAACCTGTTCAATAAACCTTTCTAGGTCTAAGGAACTCTTCTTCCTACCTCAGAAGGTAAACACCTATACCGTAGGCACATAGGTTCCATAATCTTCATCTTCTCTTTCTAAGATTTGGTCCCTCTAAATGCAACCAAGATATCATCAACTTCCAGGGATCGATCATGAGGCAACCACCATCATCCATTGTTCCTCCTATCTCAGGGTTTTAGGCTTCCAACCTTCTTGCTGGGTTTCCCGCTATCTCTAACCCTACATCCAACCTCACCATTAGAGGTCCTCTCTTCATGAAGGATCAACCTAAAAAGCATGCCCAATATGAGTGAAGCCTAGGTTCAAACTTATGTTTGCTCAAGATCATCTGTAACCCTTTATGCTCCATCATGATTCCTTATCCATGGTTTCACCCTACTGTCAGCACTATGACGTGCCCTAGGTGCCAGCTATATCCTACTTGCACGAGCCCATAGGGTTTCTACGGTCCTTCACTAACATCATCATCTAAGGAGATATCCTTTACCCTAACATGCACGACCCTTCCCAGGGTTGGGATGCCAAAGGTGCTAGGTCACCCATGGATCCTATGGCATCCCAAAGGCATGTCCTTCCAAACACCTGGTCCAACTCATCTCTCTCTAACCTTCACTTAGGGTTAGGGTTAGCATCATCCTCCGAGGATGTGCCAGGTCTATACTTGAAATGGAGATCTTTATCTCCAAGACTAACTTATCCTCCTGTCATGAAGGTCTAGCCTCAGGACTCTTCTGAGGACATGACAACTTATGTCATATGACCTAAGCATGTATCTAGTATTTATTTTGTGCTTAATCTATTAAGCTTATGTCCATGACATCTTATTTACATGCCTTTCATTAATTTAGTGGAGGATTCCTTAAACCTTATTAACCTTACCCATACCTCAAGAGGGTGAGGAGAAGAAAGAAAACCCTAATCCTTTATGTCCTTATCAGAATTTTGTGATGAGAAGGGATGAATAAGACGAGAAGTCCTAAAGGTATCTTATTTAGATTCATACCCTAAGACTTTGGCCAGGCAGTCACACAGATCCAGGAGTCCTCGTATTCCGACAAGTGGTGCAGAGGAAAATATTTCCAGCCCCCGATCATGATCCTTTTCTAGACACCTCCGTCTTTCGGATAATCCTCTAATAACTCCCTTGGGCTCTATGGAGTTTGTAAAATTTAATAATTATTAATGGTTAACTGAGGAACCTAGGCTCTGATACCAAATGTTATGACCCCACCTCCTGATAACCCCCAATTAAGGGAGACCGAGAGGTTGAAGCCGCACCCATAACTTCCGAATCAAAGGTTCGACAATTAACCAAGAATAATTTTCAAATTTTAACATACTATACTGAAAAGTTGTAAGAAAAATAAACTTTGCATACCTTTTGAAATTTTTGGATTTCTAACTTCTATCCACTTAATGATTCTACGCTAACTAATCCTCCTTATATTTTTCTTCATGTATTTCACAAAGTGATGATTTACTGTTTTTCCTTTTGGCTTGTACCTAAAACGCCGACAAACAAAATGTCGGTCAGCCGAAGCTGGTATGTGGGGAAACAATAATCATGTAAATACATTAACAATGTAATCATTCAATTAATCATTTAACAACCAAGATTACATTTTAGATATAACTCTACGATCCAAGAGTACCCTATCCTCTATGTCGTCCCCATTAAACCCCTCATGATCCACCTATAAGTGAACCAATTTCTAGGGTTGAGTCACATGGCACTACTCGTAAGTAGCCCACTCCTTAACTCATGGCAGGCTAATGAGTCTCATGGCACTACACGTAGGTAGCCCAATTTCTAACTCTCGGTAACCTAGACCTTGCTCTAGGATTACCCCTTTTTTTAGCCTTTTTAAAACAATAGAGGTGGACCCAGATCTAGTCAGTTATATACGCACATTTAGAGTGATAATCATATTCACTTTATAGTTGCATGAAATAAATAAACATCCAACAGTTATTTTCGAGCAACTGATTAAAACTTTGGGAATCGCCGTGAAACTAGAGCGATTATTCATAAGTGTAACCACATACCTGATTTGATGAATCATGCAGACTATTGAACATATACTTCATGTATATACAATCAAGCCAATCAACAGATCCAATCAAGTAATTCAATCATCACATAATTCCTGAAAAGAATATGTACTCTATTTGTTACACACTTTATCAAGAAACTACTTTATTGACTTGGATTCACTTTCTAGGATTTCTAATCCGCATTAAGGTTCCATTAATATTCATTAGGGTTTCTTAAATCAATTTCTCAAACTTTATTTCTTTTAGATCAACAAACCCTAAAATACTCTTTTCCATTTATATGAACCTTAATTGCTCAACTATTCATTTTAATAGTCTTTTATACCCAAATTGACTTAGGATCATCATATCCCTATTCATTCATGGATTTGAACAATTAAAACAATTACAAGACATATTCACCTAAATTAGGGTTTTCAAGCTCATTAATGCATATTCGTGCACGAAACCCTAAATTAAGCTAATTATATAAAAAGATCATCTTTTTAGATCCTATTTTCACTTTTATTAACAATAGGTTAATATCAACTTGAATTATCCAAATAATGTCATTAAGACTATTTACCATCAGTCTAAGGATTTTCCCTTAATTAAAACACTGAAAATGATAACTTTATGTACTTTTCCAATTTCAAGCATATAAACTCTAAATTAGACTAATCATGTGCAAAGTTCTTCCTTTTTGAACATAATGTACCTTTTTACATTTAACATGTTAACATCAACTCTAATGATCCATTAAACCCTATTAAACACATTAATCATATTAAAATAGGGTTTCTTAATCATTAATTCATTAAAGATGATGATTTACACTACTTTTCGCATAGTAAGAGGAATTAGCTTCTGATCATATTTTATTGAATTCCCCTCATTCTGAGGATCAATTTTCATATAAGATTTGTCTCAATCCGAGTTTCCTAGAATTAGTTATGATTTTAGCAAAATCTTACTTACTTGGCCAATGGAGGAGTGCCACGTGTCTTCGTCCATGCAACGTTAGTTTGCCAATTCGGGAAACATAATGATTTGACTATCTTGCCCCTGCGTAAGTGGACGCTCCTTCACACCCCATAGGGGTATTTCCATCCAATTGATTTCGATCGTCTTCAAGCTTCGGACAGCCTTCCTGGTCGCCGACCGCAACCCTACGTGGGGCTCTCCTTGCCTCCTTGGACCTCGAAACTCCCCGCCAACTTCTTCCCTGAGTCTGCCACCCCCTTGCGCACCTGGGGCACTGCCTGGTCACTGCCGGTGCGGCCATTCTCCTGCTCGATAGGCCAAGAACTTGCAGCCGTTGTTGCAACTTAGGTGACACTACCGCACAGGCTCCAGGGTGCGGTTTTGATAGCGAAGCTTCTCCTTGACTTCGTGGAACGACAGTCCTTTGTCGCACCCCTCTATTTCCTCCACTTCTCGTAATGCTCATGGTGGTATAGGGGATTAGGGTTTAAGAAAGAAAACAAGGTAGGAGAAGAGAGAATTGTGTGGAATCTCTTCCTCAGATTCGGCCCAGGCTCCCTCTCCTTATATATATAAGGGTAGCAACATCCTATGATGCTTGCTCACGAAGAGATGGTATCCTTTCCTATTAGGAATTTGATTCCTTTACGAAAAGCAAGCTCTCTCTCTCTCTCTCTCTCTCTCTCTCTCTTTCTCATATCTCTTTAGTATTCTTTCTCCTTTTGATGTTAGGATTTCAAAGATTATTCCCATTATCTTACTTGTACTTGTGTTGGCACGAAATTATATACTTCCTTGAGTAGGAAGTTCTTCCTTTAAATCAATATTACATAATTCTTTAATAATGCAACACATTATCCTCTTATTTTGCCTTTTTAGTATTTTCTCTTTCTTTCCTCTTTATTGGGAATCCTTGGATCCCAAGAAACTCTATGATTTCGAAATTACTTTTTAAGGATACTTATTATCCTTCTAGATGCATCTAAATGCATTATTTCACATTATCTTGTTTATTTCTCATTAAATAATTTCTTTTTGAGGATTTCTCTTTATTTCTCTTTTATTTTCCTTATTGGTATTCCTTTTATCATTAGGAATCTTTGGAATACGAAATTCCACCAAGAATAACTCAATTATAACTCTTTTCACTTATTTTCCACATTTTCTTATTGTTTTCAATTTTTTTCTTAATAAAGAAATACATAATTAATCTTTTCTTTTCTTATTGCTTTCTTTACGCAACTTTGGACTCCTTGGAACCCAAGGAACCCAAGAGGCACGAAATCCTCTTTGGATGTGCCTTCTAGAGGTTTCTAAATATTTCTTTTCTTAAGAATTCAATTATCCATTTACTAGCTGAATTTCCTTGTTATTTGGGCCCAATAGCCAATAAGGCCCACAACACAGATATCAAGGCTATTGTAAACAAAATCCATGTACTCAAAACAAATTACATCATTCTTTGTTCAATTATCCTTAATATGAGAAATTACATTTCTCGATGAACGAACCCAAAAATTGGGGTTGTAACAGGAAGCTTCATCTACCTCAGGCCCCTTGGAACGCCATCCTCTAGAGAAGCAACCATCAACCTAAGTGGAGCTTTAGTTAAGAGCCATGTTAGGTAGGCTTCCAACAGTAAACAGACTTAATCACTGGGGTCTGGAGACTAATCCTCTTTGTTGGCTATGAAAGAAGGATGGCGAGTCTAATAGCCATCTATTCATAGAGTGCGACTTCACCAAGTATTGTTGGATGAGATGCAATTTGAAGTATGGCTTGTGGGCTCCCCTCTAGTGAGTTACATGTTGGGTTTAAGAGAAGACAAAGAAGGCAGCGCAAACAAAAATTTTCTTCTCCCAAACCCAGAATAAAGGAATCGCGTCAACATCTATACATTAGGAAGGATGGTTTGTAGAGACATACCTTGTCCCGAGGCTTGCTCGGTGACGTTACCTCGCGGCTTGCGTGGTCTTCACCTCCGGTCTTAGACGGTGTTTGTGCAACTCCTGGTCTCACCGGGACTGTCGGGATTGACAGATGTCCTCCGAGTGACAGAAGTCACCCACCTTCATAGTAGTCCACACAGACCACCTGGAACTCCAATCTCCTTGTCCCACAAGGAATCAGAAGGATTTGCACCCTCATGTCAGTGCACTAGCCACCGACACACTCTCCTACAACCAGTCACTTTTCTACAATTGTCTTTCCCTTGTTGTGCCTCCCTTATCGGGTAGCACTTTCTCAGGCTCTCCTGGTTACCACAACTAGAGAGAATGAAAACTTTACAGAGCAAAGGGTATTATGAGTTGTACTTTGAGAATCCCCAAATACCCCTATATATAGGAGGGTCATGGGACAGGGTTATCTAACCTGGGCAATGCGGGATTAAAGCAGGAGTAGAAGGGTTCAAGATTTTCCACAAAATCTGACAAACTGTGACAATTGAACCAATCGGTTCAGCCATGAACCGATCATCTGGGCCCTTGAGCCGATCGGTTCAAGCATGAGCCAATCGGTTCGTGGTCCTGGTCCAACTCAAATTGACTTTCATGTTTGTTTCCAACTAATCATATATTAGTTCTTATACAAATCAAATTTGACAAGTGAAACAAACTCGGTTGGTCATCCGACCAGTTCAACACTGTGAACCGATCGGTTCATTGACCTGAGCCGGTTGGCTCACCAGTTTGAGCTGATCGGTTTATCTCTATGAGCTGATCAGTTGGGGCAGCAAATTAGTCAATTGCAGTTTCAATCAATCTGATACTCTAATCATTTGATCCAACACCTTGAATACTATGATTTTGAGCTATCAATTGATTGGGTGTTTAATTGAACTACTAAAATCCTTTAGTAATCAATCTAAACATCATTTTTTGGACAAACTCCTCTACCAAGTTAAATCCTTTGTGTGTGACATTGTAGGTCCATTTCACGTTGGCAATGAAAGTCCATAACACTTATGACTTCACAAGCAAAGAGCGGTGCCTAGTCACACATCAGTGCTACCTAAGTGAAATAGAAACTTGGAGAAAAATTTTCAATCCTACAATCTGTGAATGGTGTTACAGTGAATGTCTAATTCCTTTATCACTAACGTCCTCAATGAACTCAAGGCATGGTGCAATCATCCTTTCAACATTCATTCATTTCCTTGATCTCAGAGCAGACTGGGTGAGATGTGTGTGACATCAATATCACATATTGATTCACATATGCATGCACATGCCTTTCTCAATCCTACTCATCAAGTGGCCATGGACATCAAACTCCCATAGGAGGGACAAATCCCATATCTATCACTCACCCCTCAAAAGCCCCATGTGTCAAGGTCACCCAATCATCACCTTTATAACAACCCATGTTTCAGGACTGTGTTTGATGATGTCAAGGTGTACCCAACAACATGTGTTGAGTGTTGTGATTTTAGGTCGAAGAATCACACTCACCACCATCACTATGAGAGCTAACTGTGACTACCAAATCATGGTTCCATGTGTCACTCTCATAGTGGGTCTTTCTGATACACTTGTTCTCTAACAAGTACCTATGTGCTTGGTTTGATATCACTATATCATGACTAATGAGATTCTGTCATCAACCAACACATAATCTAGTCTTTAGTGTTATTGATGTCTATGGTTATTTCCACAATAACAACCAACTAGGGACTAAACAAGAAATTATACTCTTAACATCCGTATGATCTCATCATTTAGATCCTCAACCCAAAAGCATACGTCATCGAGTAAAACAATTCTTTAGACATCTATCATGCTACAATATCATCTCAGAAATAATTAAAACATATAGATCAAAAATTGCCTTTATTATTATTCAAATCATTTACAAAGTATCCCATTACAATCATCACATGACTTGCTCTATGGGCATACATACCAACATTACATGCCGCCATTTTTTGGGTCCTTGATCAAACTAGATACAACCAGTGTCTTAGAAGCTATTGTGGCTTGATTCTCTCTGCCATTGTCTTTCTTGTGTGGAGTAATAGGAACACCAAAATCCATGGTAAAGGGGAGTGTGACCTGCTAACCTTTTTTGATCTTATTGTAAATAGGGTCACTTGGGCAATTAAAACTAGACCCAAGTTGATGACGGATGTTGATACTCATATTCTTCACATGTGGAATATATGAGCATCTGGTTGTATAGTATATAGGTGGTTGTGCCCTATACGTTCTATTTTTTGAGTAATGAAAAGCTTTTACCTGATCAAAAAAATGGTGACAATTGTCCACCTTTACCATTCCCCCTTTTTCTTTAACTGGAGAAAGTTTATATTTTTGGCTAGCCTTAAAACCTATGTTTTCTCTTACTTTGCCCTTGGACTTTCTTTTTCCCAATTGACCACTAACAGCAATTTGGTCTAATTTTTCTTCACTTGTGCCTTTTTTTTTCTAGCTTGCAAATAAACTCCAAAAATAGCTTAACAAAATTATTTATGTTATAGTATATGACAAATTGGCTATATGATTTTGCAACAATTACAAGATTACAACTGTAGCCTACTCTTAGCATAAAGGGAATATGAATATTTATTGGATTTTCATGTACCTAGTCAAATTGAGCACATGGCCTCAACGAGATCACCTTCTTCCAATTTTCCTTATGGACATCATACCTTCTTGCCTTGATAGTTTAAATACCATATTCCCAAGATGTATAACCATATCTAGAATTCCCAAGTTCTCATGTTACTTTTAAAGATCATGATTCATGGGAGTATCATGAGTCATTTGATGTCTATGGAATTATGAATGTTCTTCCAATTAGCTTCCCTTTCTTCCTAGGTATATTCATTTTGGTTCTTATGATAATAATGTATCCAAGACATACAACTTGTGCCATGTGTCAGAACAGTTCTGAATGCCATGTACATTTTATGGAAGTTATTCCAATTAAAAATTTCCTTGGAAAGGACCAACAACAATGGAAAGTGGTTGTTGTTGTTTGCCAGATGGTATACAACAAATATTTGAACAAGTGAAAATATTGATTTGGAGCATTTCATCAATATTAATTAGGCCTTTAATTTAAAAAAATCTCCCATTGTCTTTTCTCAAATTAATATCCCGTACTATTAATTTCCAATATTACATTGAGAAATCCTATAGTAGGATAAGATCCTTATTTCATAAAGTCATGAGTCAGCTTTGGTTAATCACCCTCAACTCAATAATTTAGGTAGGAAACATTTGTCAATTGCAACTAATGCAAATCATTGATACGTGGATGAATAACTATTTGTCCTCTATCATTTTTATGCGTATATGTATTTAATCCCATCCAGATCACCAAGTTAAGTACAACCAAAAGGACAATATAATAGATTTTGGACCCTATCTTTTTTGACCCATATATTTATTATCATAGGTCACAACAATGGATGAAACACTTTGATTTGCCAAGCCCAAACAAATTGATCAAGGAAATGTATATTAAAATTAATATTTAATTTGAAGTTTATTTATATGCACATATGTATCCAAAGACCATATACTTATAATATATATCATAAACACATTAAATCTACAATCCGAAAACACTCAAGCATTTTTTATGGCAATACCAATGCAGTACTTTGGATCCACAAATGATAAATGTACAAATGAGTTTCTTATATCTCATGCATAATCAAATTGTGAGTATGAGATAAACCTGCATCATTGTGACTAACTCCATGGATGCTCCTTGCAGTTAGATCCCCAAGTTTTCCTCATTAAGCCAAGTCCTCTGTAACTATTCTATGCCAAATTAAAGTTACATTCTATGTAAAAAATAAAGCCTTGAGTTACTTTTATGTAGAGTTAAAAGAAATACAAAAATTACATATGGAAAGAAAAAGGAAAGTATTGACTTGCAAGATTAATACTCTACTAAGAACATATTGAATCACCATCAACAATATGCACACAAAAAATAGGATCATTGGCCATAACCATGCAAATACACAAAACAAAACATTTGAATGTGATATGTGTGATATTATATATATATATATATATATATATATATATATATATATATATATATATATATATATATATATATATATATATATGTGTGTGTGTGTGTGTGTGTGTGTGTGTTTGTGTGTGTGTGTGTGTGTGTGTGTGTGTGTGTGTGCATGTATATTTTTTTATGGTGAAGTCAGGAGGGTATCTTATTCATCTTGCCCTCCTCGTACAAGCTAAATCAAAAGAAACATTGCTTACATCATTAGGATTGAGAAAATTAAACTTGGTAGTACTACTACCATTACATGACTCAATATTTATGATCCGTTCTATAGGGTTGGGTGGTTTGCTGTAAAAATAGAAACCGTACACGGTTTTTTGATGGTGTTTGGCCAACATGTCAGCTGCAGTGTTGGCTTATCTATGAACATAGTTAATAGTCCATCTAGGCCTCCTTTTCTTCCAGATTTGCTGGATCCATCTAGCTAACCTTGGGTTTTCTTCAGGAGCCATGTCTACAACATTACATGCAAGTAGAGAGTCTGTTTCCGCAACAACTTGGTTGATCAAAAAATCCTCCGCCAAATCCATATCTAGGTCCATGGCCATAATCTCAGCTTCTAAGGAGTTTTCCGCCTTGTAGGTGCGGGCAATACCCCCCCTCCAACAACCATTGTGGTCTCTACAAATTACAGTAATGCTCGCAACCTTATTCTTATAGGCGGCGTCAGCGTTGAGTTTAAGTGAGGGGCTCTCTGGTCTTTTCCAATATTCCATGTGCTTCAGAGTATCAGATTCATCTTCTCTTTGCCAGGCTCAGACAGTGGCATGTGTCCTGTCTACTATCTTGAGGTAAAGATGGTTTGGCGGCAAGATTTTCTTCTCAAAGATTTCAACATTTCTGCTTCTCCAAATCATCCAACAAGAGACTGAGAAAGTGATCGCGTGTGTTTTATCTCCGGCCAGGTTGGCGTTCAGCCATTGCCAGATGTTTGTTGCAGAGTAGAAGGCAGCCATCTTCCGGTGTTTGAGAACCAACCTCCATACCTCCTGAGCTTTGGGGCAAACACGCAGGGCATGAATGGTAGTTTTTGCATTTCCACCACATCTTGGGCATGACTCATCATTAGTCATTTGGTGTTTGAGATGCCGGCTGTTCGTTAGGATGGCACTGTGCCCGGTGAGCCACAGAAAGAATTTGATCTTTGTAGAGGCCTTCATCTTCCATATCAAGTCCCATTTTCCTAGGCAGTGGATCTCTTTGTGGGTTTTAAGAATGTTATATGCACTCTTGGTGGTGAATTGCCCACTGTCAGTATGAATCCAGACCCCCACATCATCAGCTTGCGGTTCCAAGGGAATGGTTGTCCTTGCTATCTTGTTAACGTCCTTGCCTAAGATCCAATCTTTCAGAAAATCGATGTCCCACTCATTATTGAGGTTAACGAGACTGGCGACCTGCAAGTCCTCTAGATCAGGAGGAATAGGCCTCCTGGTCCGGTTTATCAAGCAAGTATCTGGGCTCCACCACTTGTTTGTCCACACGTTGATGTCTTTGCCACTAGTAGGAGTCCACATAGAGTTATAATTTAGGAAATCCTTAGCTTTCATCACCGCTTTTCTGAGTCTAGAGGAATCAACATTAGGGTTGCCATCATGTTTGGTATATTTTCTCTTCAGTCCTTGGCACCATAGGGAGCTTCTTCCTAATTCAATGTCCCAGGCGTGTCTACTAATAAGAGCTTGATTCCATTCCCGCATCGACTTGATGCCTAGGCCTCCATTTTCTTTGCTAGTGACTTTGTTCCACACAACAAGGGAGAGAGGATTAGATTTGTGCCCCGCTCCCCATATGAAGGATCGCACATTAGTATCAATTTTGTCACATACCTTGAGAGGGATAACTACATATTGCATAGTGTAGGTGGGGATGGCACTCAGAGTAGCTTTTGCCATACAAACTCTCCCAGCTAGAGATAAGCTTCGAGCGGACCAAGAATTGATACTATTGGATACCTTTTGAATAATTTTGCCATAGGTATTCATAGAAGCCTTGTTGTGGATGATGGGGACCCCCAGGTACTTGCCGAGGTCGGTGGTTTCAGTGAAGCCGCTCATTCTGCAAAGCAATCTTCTAGTGCCTCTTGGTATACTGTTGGCGAAGTGGATGCTCGACTTCTTAACAGAAATGGCTTGGCCTGATACCTCGCCAAACTCTTTGAAACAACGAAGAATAGTTTTTAACTGTTTGATATCTTCCTTGGTGAAGAGAATCATGTCATCTGCGAAGCATAAATGTGATATCATAGGGCCCGTGGCAGAAAGTTTAATCGGAGACCACTCCTTAGCTTTCACTTTGTTGTCGATGTGTTGGCTATGTCTCTCTAAGCATAGTACGAAGATGTAAGGCGAGAGGGGATTGCCTTGCCTGAGGCCCCTGCTTGCATTAAAGCTCCCTGCAAGACCGCCGTTCCAGATAATAGAAGCAATGCCACTTGACATCGAGACGATGATGTATTTTACTATAGTGTCCGGAAGGCCAATTTTCTCCAAAGTGTCTTGTACAAACCTCCAATTCATGCGATCATAAGCCTCAGACAAATCGACCTTGATAGCCATCATTTTCCTGGCCGACTTCTTTCACATATTATGGATGATTTCCTGAACTACCACAATGTTATCAGAAATTTTCCATCCTGGAACAAAGGCACTTTGAGCCGGAGACACCCAATCTTGTAGGAAAGCTTTTATCCTGTCAACCACGACCTTAGAAGTGAGCTTAAGATTAATGTTGTTGAGGGAGATGGATCTGAACTGTTCACAAAGTTCAGGTTTGGAGACCTTTGGAATGAGGACAATATTAGCTACACATAGATCATCGCTTAAAGCTTCTCCTGCCAACGCCTTGGAGATGGTAGAAAGAACCGAAGATTTGATTGTCTGCCAATTTGCTATCATGAAGGAGCCATCGATGCCGTCAGGGCCGCTCGCCTTATGAGGATTCATGGACTTCAGGACTTTGTGAATTTCGGCTAACGTCGGGGTAGCGGACATCGCCCTGCGTTGTGTATCAGTAAGTCTATTAAAACAACTAGGATAATTGATTACCTTATTAGCATCCACAGTTCGGTCCTCAATGAAGAGGGATTTGAAATGGCTAACTAGCATGGTCTGGATATCATCTTCACTGCTTGTCCAGTCGCCATTTGGTTTTTTCAGCATAGTCACCTTGTTGCTTCGCCGCCGTTGCTTGACATAGGCATTGTAGAACTTTATGTTTATATCGCCGTCAACCAACCACTTAATGTGGCTCTTTTGTTTCCAGTCATCTTCCTTGTCTCTCAGAATGGTTGTGTATTTTGTTTGTAAATCTCCTATCATCTTGTCAGTAATAGTATCATATCTGAGAGCCAAGTTTTGTTGAAGGAGGTTGAGGTTATGAAGGATTTTTGCTTTTTCTTTCCCCACTTTGTTGTTGTGAGTGGTAGCCCATTTCACGTTCTCCTTCTTTGACAGATTCAGAGCTTCATTGAAATCGAGATGTGATAGCCATGTGGCTTGTAGCATCTTTTGGAAGTCTGTGTTCTTGGACCAGGAACACTTTACCAAGAACCTGGGGGGGGTAGTTTTTCTGTCTGTGGATCTGACTAAGATCGGGCAGTGGTCAAACCAGATTTTTGGGAGGTGTTCAACTATGAAGTGAGGGAATTTCATAAGAAATTCGGAGTTAGCGACGGCACGGTCCAAACGCTCTTGAAGATTTCCATGCTTGTAGGTAAATTTCGTTCCCATGAAACCCATGTCGGAGAGCCCAGCCTCTAGTAGTGTGTTGTTAAAGAGTGTAGCTTCATTGAAATCGTATCTTTCCCCCTTGCTTTTCGTTAGGGCTGATAGTAGTGTTGAAATCACCCACAGCAATCCATGGTTTTTCGAAGCTTTTTCTCATATGAACCAGGTGTTTCCAGAGAAGCTTCCTCACAGAAATATGGGGGTTGGCATAGATGAAAGTGATGTAGGTGAAGTCGTTGATAAGGCACGAACAAAATTGTCTATGGCTATTGATAATCTTGACTTCACAGTCCGCAGATGACCAGCATAACCAGATGCCCCTGGCAAAACCTCTAGCTTCTACTCTATGAGAGTTAGGAAAACCGAGCTTTTTAATGGTTCTGGTGGTTGCAGCCCCGCTGATCCTAGGCTCAAGAATTGCTACTAATTTTGGTTTCCTTTGTGAGATCATATCTCGGAGGACACGACATGTATCATCGTTGCCGATTCCTCGGACATTCCAGCAAAGTAAATCTAGCATTAAACACCAAGATGAAAAAGAAAAAGGGGACAAGGTTCCCGACCACCTTACTGTGAACCAGCAGGTTCGTGATTCTCCTTCTCTTCGCCAGCTTCATCTGCTTCAATACTCTGCTCCCGAACAAGTCTAGGGCTCCTCCTTTTTGTTTCATAGGGAGGTTAGGGGTGGGCATTTTTTAAATTGGAGTTGTTGCCTTTGACTTTTCTGCCTGGTGGCAAAGGGTTACAATTGACAATAGCAATTGGGACATCGGGCACTTGTTCATATGTGATTATCTTCTCTGTTTCCTCTTCCACTGGAGCTGCGGTTGCAGGTGGTATATCTATGGGTGTACCATCTGGTGGATCGGGACATTTGTCTACCTCATTCACAACTACTGTGTGGGATGAGCTGTTGTTGCCTGGCACTTCAGAGACTTCGATATCCTCCTCTATGTTGATGACCTCCTCGATAACTTCATCTACTCCTGGATTCACCACAGTGTGTACGTCTGAAGCATCTGTGTTCTTCATAGCTGTAGATGTAATATCTTTTAAGACCTCTCTCTTATCATCTGCTGAAGTTATCTTCTTCTTTTTCCAGATTTTGTCAGTTTTACCATCTCTCTCCTTCAAACTCTCAACGTGTTTGTGAGTAGTCTTATTTTTATGGGTCTCCTCAACTTGCGGGCTAGAGGAATCCTTGTGGCCCTCCTTATCAGCTAGGCTGGAAAACTTGTTTGTGGCCGAGCTCTTTGGGCTTCCAGTATTCTTTTCCTTGGATCTATTGTGGTGTATGGTTCGAGGTCGTTGCACAGTGGCTTTTCTCCTATAAGTTTGCCAGTTGTCGTTGCCTTCATCATCCTTTGAATTCTGGTTATTACCCTCCTTGCTGGTATTAGAAGTAGGGTTGGCTCCCCTGGACATGCATTGTTTTTGGTTGTGTCCCAGCTTACCACAGTCACTGCACGTTTCAGGAAAAGCTTCATATTCAATCTGGTATATCTCATTGTTGATCATGATGTTGTGAATGAGTGGTTTTGTGGTATCCACATCAACAACTATTCTTGCGAACTTACTTCTTGTTCTTGCCATGGTGTGGGTATCT
>OY856409.1:588445447-588615447 GCA_963693085.1 Alisma plantago-aquatica | reverse complement strand
AGTGGATCATATTGCTTCTCTATGGATGAACACGGATGCATGATACATTATTGGATTCTACCCCAACATTCCTATGTTACATGATTATCTGATAGGGATATGAAAACCCATGTGGACTGTTGATGTTATGGGAAGATCAAATAGGTGTTTCATTATCAAATTCTAGGAAGATAAAAAACTCACAATATAGATCAAAGGAGGGCCCTGGTATGTAAAGGGAAAACTTATGATCCTAAAAAAATGAGAAAAAGTAGAGCCTCTCAAGAAAGAGAGACTCACTAATGTGTCTATCTAGATGAAGATCTTAAACCTTCCATTCAAGTTGTGGATGAGTGGATGATTGCAAGGATTGGCACGCATCTTGGGAAACCACAATTCCTTGATCGCCAAACCAAAGCTAAGAGATGGATGGATTACACTAGACTTAATGTCCTTATGAATGCTACATCAACATTCCTACAAGAAGTAATGCTCCCAGCGGACATCAACACCCCATATGTCGTTCGTATCAAATATGAATGGATCCCTGATAGATGCCCCACTACAAAACCTTTGCGCCCGATAGCTCATTATGTAAGGTATTTGACCAGCAGGTTCCGAAGCCAAATGAATCAAAGACAGCCTTGAAGGAAGTTGATCAAGCAGCACAATCGATGCTTTGAATTCCTCACGAACTCCTATTGTCCCATGCAACTCAGAATCAATCCAAAATCCATAATACCCAAGGCCAACATCACCATAGCACTGCACCTCAAGTACTTGACCAGTGGGCAATGAGGGATTCCAGAAACCAAAGCACACTACCTCTCTTAATAGAAGAAAGACAAGAAGTAGATCAAATAACAAATTTAAAATATTTGATAATAACAATCCATTGGGGCAACACCTGACCTGAACTAGGAAGGCCAAGATGTCTATAAGACACCCCCCTTCTTATGTTAAATCCTCCCATGATACTGGCCTACAATATCCAGGGCTTGTGTGCATTGGGAAAGTAAGATATAATTTGGGAAGAAATAAAGAGAATAAAAGTGGACCCAATGTTCTTTATTGAAACAAAAGTCAAGAGAAAGAAGATGGCCAAAGCAGCTCATAAGGTTTGGCCCAACTGGAAATGGCTAGACAATTCAATGTCATGTAGGAAGGTAAGGATCATTGCTATATGGGAAAATGAAAATTACAAAATCAAAATTATCCCAAACCAAACAACTTATCTATCTACAAATTTGTCACGAAGGCTGCACTCTCAATATCACTGTCATTTATGCAACAAATGATGATTTCAAAATGAATTATTTATGGAAAGATATCATTTCACTGAGAAGAACCTCTACCAACCCTTGGATTGTTTTGGGGATTTTAATGCAGACAGGTGTGCTTCAGAGAGGCATGGTTGCTTTGTGCCTTCAAAATGATAAATGGTAGATTTTAATGAGGCTATTGTTTTAGTTGATCTAGTGGAGTTACAAGATGAAGGATCTTATTTCACATGGAATAACCAACAGATGGGAGATGACAACACAAGAAGAAAGATAGATCACACTTCTAGCAATACATAGTTTCTAGATGCTTTTCCCAAGCATTGGCTCTAGATAAAATCCTCACCATATATAGTGACCACTGTATGTAGTTCTTACACTTGGGAGAAGAGAAAAGGCAAAACTACTACCCTTTAGATTCTTCAATGTGTGGACTAAATTACTAGGGTACAAAGAAACAATCCAGGAGGTTTGGATACTCCAATTTTAGGCAAGCCAATGTATAAGGTATGCCAAAAACTCAAGCTAGTTAAATCAACCATACAAAAGTGGAGCCGGGAACATTCAAGTGACTTAATTAAGACAAAAAAGGAACTTGAGGATGCTTCTTTACATGCTCGTTCAATATCTAACCTTCATCCTCATGATCAGCTATTGTTAGAGGATGCAAACAATAAAATAAAAGATGTCAAGATTGTAAGTGATATAGAGGAACCTATTAAGAGACATAAATCAAGAATCTTCTAGCTCAAATAGGGAGACATGAACTCAAAAATTTTCTATATGTCTATTAAAACTAGAAGTTGCAGGAATTAAATAAAGGTTCTGCACCACAATGCTACAACCATCACTCATGAAAAGGAGACTGCTCAGTCATTTGTAGACCATTAAAACACTAACTTCAATATAAGATAGAAAGAAAACCCTTCTCTCCAACTAACTAACTTACCTACACTATCTATCCAACAAATCAAGGATATCTCAAGGGAAGTCATTGATCTTGAGATCTATAATGTGGTCATCAAAGTAAACATAGATAAGTCTCCTAGACCTGATGGGTTCAACGCATTCTTCTTTTAGAATGCCAATCCAATTGTAAGGGGAGATATTAGCAAGGCAGTTAGAGACTTCTTCTTGAAAGGGAAACTCTTAAAGGAGGTAAACAAAACTTTTAGTACCCTAATCCCCAAAGTTAAACAACCTACAATGATTAGTGAATGGATACCCATCTCGCTATGCAATTTTATCTATAATATTATATCAAAGATTCTAGACAATCATCTCAGAGACATCATGCCTGACATTATTAACACTAAACAATGTGCTTTTGTGAAAGGGAGACATATCTCTGATGCTATCCTCCTTACAAAAGAAGTCATATCTGATTTCAAGAAACCCAATGGCAAAGCAAAGCTATGTTTAAAGGTTGACTTCAGTAAAGCATATGACACTATCAAGAGAGACTATATCATTGAAGTTACGTACACTATTGGATTTCAACAATGTCAGAAAAGATGGATATAAGAATGTTTGTATACCGCCTCCTTCTAAATTCTATTTAATTGAAACCCCTCCCCTATGATCCAAGCATCCAATGGATAAGACATGGGGATCCTCTTGCACCTTTTCTTCTTGTTATTGGAATGTAGGTTCTCATCACTATCCTAAACAATGTTGAGCAAAACAACAACATCAATCCCCTTCAGGTTGGAGGATGCAAAGTTTTCCATCTCCTGTTTGTCAATGACCTAATAATTTTCACAAAAGAAAATGAAATAGATGCCAAAGAAATCTTGAATTGCCTCAAAAACATCAATGAGTGGTGTGGTCTGCAACTAAATCCAATCAAAAGTTAGCTCTTCCTCAGCTCCTCGTCCCCTACCTCGGCTCCTCATCCCCTACCTCAATCCGAGAAAAGTTAGGCATCACAATAACACAACTGCCTATGGAATACCTTGGAGTCCCTATGTTTGTAGGTAGACTTACCAGGAGCATGTGTCAACCGCTGGTGGATAAAATAAAGAACAAACTAGAAGGGTGGAAATATAAACTCCTATAGATGGAAGTATGGTTAGAGCTCATCAATACCATGTTGTCAGCATACCATCTTTTTTGGACCAGCACATTCCCTCTACAGCAACCCACCATAAATGAAATTGAGGCATTATGTAGGTTCTTCCTATGGGGTGACTCATATACTGCTAAACACATACATACAATAGCATGGGATATTGTATGCTCAACTCAAGAAGAAGGAGGCATGGGCTTGTGGATCAGTGCTTCCCTTATTAAGAATTCATGGGATATCGCCAACAACAAAAAATCTATGTGGGTGAGATGGGTCCACAAAATATATCTTGCAAACTCCAATACCCTTTGGACATGTTGTGCAAAACAACAACATAGTTGGTACTAGAAGATGTTGCTTAAAAAAGATATAAAATTAGGCCATATGGCGGATTTAACATTGGTCCTCATTCAGCCATCTCACTTGTGGCATGATCTGTGGATATGAGGCAATTTCTGTCACAAAATTGTTTGTTACCCTAAGTCCACCCTCCTAATGGCTACTAGCCAAAGGCGAGTGGATTGGACCATCATCATATTTTTAACAGAAGTGTCTTAAATATAACGTAGTTCAAAGGAAACAACATGAAAAGATTACAAGATCAACATAACTATGCTATTACATGAAGAGATTAAGAAACCCATGTATTTACTACAAGCCCCATGTTGAGATGTTGTTCTTTTTTGTAGAGGTTCCTTCATAAGCTTGATTCACCTGTTGATCACTGATAACACCAAAATTAGCGCATATTTTCTATGCATTTTATCTATAGTTTTGTGCCACTTTAGTCTTAATATGCACTCTTTTGTTCATGTTTTATGTTTTCTGTCTCGCATTAGATAAAAGTAGTAAAAATAGCCAATAATGTAGCTAATTAGCCACTTTTTGACTTATAGGCACCGAAACTAGCCAATTTTGGGACTCTCAAGTACCGAACCTGAAAAGACAAGAATTCCAGCAGCTGGCTGATATGGTCTGGCCGATACGGCTGCCCGATATGGTCTGGCCGATATGGTTGCCCGATACGGCCTGCCCGATATGGCTGCCCGATACAGCCTGCCCGATACAGCTGCCCAACACTCCCCCTGCCCGACACGGTCATCGGGTGACAATCATATTGGCCCACCTGATGCCTCAAGATCGAAGCCACAGATGAAGGACACGTGGACCAATAAAAGCTACAACTCCCATCAACGCGCTGCCTATAAATAGCAGCTGCCAACCTACAGAGCAGAGGGGAGCTGGAGGGAGGACCCTGCAAGAGCTAGTGCCTAGATCAAGGAGCTAGTGTGTCAAGTTCCCCGATACGGTCTGCCCGATACGGTCTAGAGAGAGAGAGAGTTGAGGAGTCCAGAGGGATGAAGATAAGACCCAAGGGCGAGATCCGGAATGCACAGAGGCTGAGGAGCAAGAGCCACCTCTCCTTTACGGGCTATATCTCTTTCCTCTTCTCTTTTATTCTATTGCATTCCTTTATTTCTTGTACAAACGTTGTTCATCCATCTTTGTTCGATCCCAGCTATGCTTGTCTATGGCTAGTTAGCTCCTTCTTGGCTATGTAGCCTGGTCTGGGAATGTATATGTACCTTTTCCTTAAGCAAGTAGATTCATATCAGATCTAGTATGTTGCATGTTCTATTTTCTCTTTCCAAGTTATGATTGCTAGTTTGGTTGATCTCTTACTCGCTTGAACTTCTGTTTCTGCCTGTATCGAGAGATCCATTGTAGGAATAGCTAAGAGACGATAGTTTGGATCTGAACCTGAGAGGGGGACGATCCAAGGTATTCTGTTCCTAACACCCCAGAATATCCTAAGACTCGAGAGGGAACTTAGTGTATTCTGAGGTGTTGATATGTCATTCCTCGAGAGAGGGTCATTGACATATTGTTGATGGTTCTAGTCACGCATTGCGAGAGCGAGTGGGACGACCCCACAAGACAGATACCACTATGCGTACTAGATGCTTGCTTGGGTGTTCAAGGGTTTTCTATGCCCGAGAACGAGTGCATAGACTGCCCCGTTTGTGGTTACATAGCCAGGAACTCTCTTTCTTTGATTAGTAGACTCATGAGCTTTGTTTTGTTTTCTTTGTTTTGTTTTATATCGTGACAGCCCGCTAGACTAGTTCTAGCAATTACTTTTATCGACTATCGTCTTGGCTTATCTGACTAAAGAACGAGATCTGTGGCATCCTAAATGTCACCACGTCCCTGTGTTCAACCCCATATATCTACTTCGACCCCGTAATAAAGTTGCGGGGGCCTAGAAGGTTTCAGGTTATAAATTTAAAGCTTGATTCCTTCCTTTGTCCCACGTTCATTTCCGGACGTGTGAAAAAGGCCGATCAACATTTTGGCGCCGTTGCCGGGGACGTGGTTTTCCACATTTACACGCCTAGTAGATTTTTGTTCTGTCACTATAGGTCTGTATATACATGCATAGTTTTCCTCTTGCTTTACACATACTTGTTCATATATACTAAATCACTTTTCTTTTTCTCATACCTTTTTCAGCCATGGACCTTGCTTCTGCAAGACAAGTCATCTTGTCCACCTGTCCTCCCGAGTTTTTCCGCAGCTCCGACTGCTGGAAAATAATTGAAGGTCATTCTCTACAGCTAGTCGAGTTATACTTACCTCCACTGTCATCATATGTTGAGATTCCAACAACGGAGACTTCCAATCAGCCCTCGACCCCCATGCTATCATGGGATTAAGAACTGATTAAGGAAGTGGAGTTGGCTAGGGAAAGTATTCAAGCACTCACCTCCTTAGCCCCTCATCTCCAAGAAGATGTCGATCTAATGCAACAACTACTAGAAGAGCAGGATCGTCATCTCAAAGTAGCCACCGAGGTTGCAGACCGAAGTAGTAATATACTTCAAACTGTTGAACAAGGATCATCCTAAAGCATTAGTTTGATACAGTGGGTTCACCTTATATGTGTATGGCAGAATCGATAGATCTCGAAAGCATTGCTGCTCAAGTACAACAACTTCACGATAAAGATGTTGAACAAGGAAGGAGGCTCCAAGTGATCATCGATTTGGTTACAATTCGGTTACAACTGTCATCACAAGACAATAAAGACGTTAGTCATCAAGACCATTCCACTGGGTCTGAAGTGGAGTATGCACCATCATCCTATTCATACCATCAACTGGATTCACTAGGATTTTTCTGTGAAGACCAACCCACTTGGGGAAGCCCTTCATTCTATCCAGATGACCCAGCTGATGAAGCAATGGAAGAAATGAGTCATAGACATGAATGGGTCCATGATGACGATGATGAAGACTCGAAAAGCCAATCGACCTCACAACCAGAAGGTTGGTTTGAGGAACCAGAGTCAGATATTGAACCAGACCAGAGTGACATTTCTCATATTGAGACTTGTCATTTCGCTTTGAGAAATACGCCAACCATGGTTTGGAACAATTTGTTCGATGACGACGACAGCTGCTCGACATGGAGTAGTGAGTATAGTAACGAAGACGAGTTGGAGTAGCACGAGCCATCATTTGCCACCATACCTTTATAAGGCTTGGTGGACGTCAAGGGGGTAGGATGGACGGTTCACTACAACATGGCTGCTAAGCATGAAGACACCCTTGACTCCATGCCAGTGATAAGCTTGGGATGGTAGAACCACAAACAGATTCTTCAGGGGGTACTTTTTTCTCAGAAGATGATTGGATGACTCAGATGGTACATGAAGATTTATCTGAGCATCCAACCTCAAGTGTAGAGATGGAGAGAGAAGATATGAGTCCTCAAGATTACAGCCAACCTCTCTCATCTATCTCATCCTGTGTCGACATCCCAGGACCTTCATTTTCAGAATCATATAATGAAAGGTACCCTGAGGATGAAATGCCGAAGAATTCATCCCAGTGCAGTTCAATCCACTTACAGCACAAAGATGACTTCACTGAGTCTCCAGATTTCACTTCACTTCTTTGGACTTGGCAGGGCCAACACATCCGCCTATTCTACTCATATTATGTGGCGGAACCCGTCGGCAAGACACATGTGACATAGGTCCCAAAACTTAGGATTTGGGATCCCAGTGTCGGTATCGTGGGGCAACCACCCCCTTTTCTATCACCCACCCTCCCACCCTTTTATTACAATAAATTTTGCTTTTCATGTTCTTGTTGTTTAATCTCTTTCCTCTAACTGTTTTGATATCCTTGCACCCATGCATCATCTTTAGAACTTCAATAACTATCGTTAAATTCATGCATTCTTGCCTCACTATTTCAAGTTTGAGTCTTGCTCGAGGACGAGCAAAATTTTAAGCTTGGGGTGGTAGGCTTCACCCTTCTTTTCTCTTCACCCTTCTTGCATGCATGTTTATTTCCTGCATTTAGTTTTAAATTTTCAAAAAAAACCCAGCTTTTTAGCTTTGCAATTATGGCTATATGGTGTGAATCTAATAGATAAATGCTTGACTTTATGCCTAGATGCACAGTTTTATCTTAAAAATTGCTTGACCTTCTGCTTGACTTGCTCTTTGACTCTTTCCTTGAGTTTGATAATAAATCTAAGGTTATAGATTAAATCTAGATTCCCTTGATCTATGTCGTGAATGGCGAACTCATGGTAAAGGACCGTTGGAATGAGCTAAAACACGATCAAAGAATCATAGCTGTGGATCCACAAGCTTGCCTCTATTCTAAGGATTCTTAAATAATAATTGCAACTTCTCACACATGTATCAAGTAGATTATGATGGGATTTGAGCTATGATCAAGATGAAATGTTTCTCCTTGATGGACTATGTTCCTTCTCACATTAGATTGAGTCAAAAAGATGAAAAACATAAAAATGTGCAAGAGAGGCTTGGATGCCCACAAAATCCCAAAAATATATATATATAGTTCTCACCCAAGCCTAAAAATAGAATGTAGATGATAAAAGCCTGAGTGTGAACAATAAATGAGTGCTTGTTTTCTCTTTTAGGAGAGTTGAGGATGGTGCCCAGCCGGTGTATGACTGCGCTCACGAACGTGGGTATGTCGCGCCTAGTAGTATCACTCTAAATGCTCATTAGAGAGTCACTAGGAACCCCTAGGAGACCTATGAGACTGTCTCAGTAGTAGGGTTGGTTCGAGCGCAGTACGAGGAGTTCATCTCACTGCTCTGGGCCAACTGGCTCAGACTGCAGGGACTGTTGCTCGTTACATGGACCAACCTGACACAGATCGGGATTCTCAGAAGTCATTAGAGTCTTTTTACTTTGTTTCTTAGGACATGAATAAGTGAGAGGTGTGGTATTCCTGATTGGTTTGCATGGATTCATGGTGATGGATCATTGCTCATCACCCGCGTGATCACCTATGTGACAGCTCTTTCATGTTTAATTAATTATGGTTCAAACCCTCATGAGTATCGATAGGTTGTAGTGAATTTGCTTAATCTTGCCTGGAAACTCTTTGATCTTGCTTTGGCAGGATTGTGCCTGACAGGTGGGGGTTTCTTCTGAAACGACATGGATCAGGAGAATTGATGTTTTAAACTATTTTTCTTAACCTTAGCATTTATTGCCAAGCTTAATTTGGGTGTTATCTTTTTGTTCTTTGAGCATAGTCTTGCTTGAGGACAAGCAAGTTTTAAGCTTGGGGTAGTTGATAACACCCAAATTAGCGCATATTTTCTATGCATTTTATCTATAGTTTTGTGCCACTTTAGTCTTAATATGCACTCTTTTGTTCATGTTTTATGCTTTCTGTCTTGCATTAGATAAAAGTAGTAAAAATAGCCAATAATGTAGTTAATTAGACAATTTTTGACTTATAGGCATCGAAACTAGCCAATTTTGGGATTCTCAAGTACCGAACCTGAAAAGACAAGAATTCCAGCAGCTGGCTGATATGGTCTGGCCGATACGGCTGCCCGATATGGTCTGGCTGATATGGTTGCCCGATATGGCCTGCCCGATATGGCTGTCCGATACGGCCTGCCCGATACAGCTGCCCGACTCCCCCTGCCCGACACGGTCGTCGGGTGACAGTCATATTGGCCCACCTAATGCCTCAAGATCGAAGCTACGAATGAAGGACACATGGACCAATAAAAGCTACAACTCCCATCAACTCGCTGCCTATAAATAGCAGCTGCCAACCTACAGAGCAGAGGGGAGCCGGAGGGAGGACCCTGTAAGAGCTAGTGCCTAGACCAAGGAGCTAGTATGTCGAGTTCCCCGATATGGTCTGCCCAATATGGTTGCCCAATACGGTCTAGAGAGCTAGAGGGATGAAGAGAAGACCCAAGGGTGAGATATGGCCTGCACAGAGGCTGAGGAGTGAGAGCCACCTCTCCTTTACGGGCTATATCTCTTTCCTCTTCTCTTTTATTCTATTACATTCCTTTGTTTCTTGTACAAATGATGTTCATCCATCTTTGTTCGGTGCCAGCTATGCTTGTCTATGGCTAGTTAGCTCCTTCTTGGCTATGTAGCCCGATCTGGGCATGCATATGTACCTTTTCCTTAAGCAAGTAGATTCATATCAGATCTAGTATGTTGCATGTTCTATTTTCTCTTTCCAAGTTATGATTGCTAGTTTGGTTGATCTCTTACTCGCTTGAACTGTTGTTTCTGCCTGTATCGAGAGATCCGTTGTAGGAATAGCTAAGAGACAATAGTTTGGATCCGAACCTGAGAGGGGGACGATCCAAGGTATTCTGTTCCTAACACCCCAGAATATCCTAAGACCCGAGAGGGAACTTAGTGTATTCCGAGGTGTTGATATGTCATTCCTCGAGAGAGGGTCATTGACATATTGTTGATGGTTCTAGTCACGCATTGCGAGAGCGAGTGGGATGACCCCACAGGACAGATGCCACTGTGCGTACTATATGCTTGCTTGGGTGTTCGAGGGTTGTCTATGCCCGAGAACGAGTGCATAGACTGCCTCGTTTGTGGTTACATAGCCAGGAACTCTCTTTCTCTGATTAGTAGACTAACGAGCTCTATTTTGTTTTGTTTTGTTTTCTTTGTTTTGTTTTATATCGTGACAACCCGCTAGACTAGTTCTAGCAATTACTTTTATCGACTATCATCTTGGCTTATCTGACTAAAGAACGAGATTTGTGGCATCCTAAACGTCACCACGTCCCTATGTTTGACCCTGTATATCTACTTCGACCCCGTAATAAAGTTGCGGGGGCCTAGAAGGTTTCAGGTTATAAATTTAAAGCTTGATTCCTTCCTTTGTCCCGCGTTCATTTTCAGACACGTGAAAAAGGCCGATCAATCACCTAATAGGAAACAAAAATAGGACACAAATTCAATGTGGGTGCATTGGTACACTTTGCAAAATGAAACTAGCAAGATTATGAGATTAACATAATATAAGCTTGGAAAGATAACAAGAAGTAAAGAGCAAATAACAACAAAGATAAGAAACATGTAACAAACTTTTCAAGAACATCTTTTAGGTGAATTTAACCATTGTGCTGTAGAACATCGTAAGGCCTTATATTTGTGTGACAACTTCCAAAGGAAGAGTCTATATGGCAAACTAAGGCATAGCTAATAGTTGCATGTTTCAACCATGAGGGGCCCAAATGATCAAAGCCATAGGGTCACCCTATATTCAACCAAGTATTTTTCTCCCCTCCTGACAACTCAAGGAGGAGTCACCGTGCCTTATGCTCACATCCCATGAGTTGGGTAGGGCACAAGGGTTATTGTATAATGGTATTTTACATTAATGTTTGAGGGTGATGTTCAATATATAATATATATCAAAAGCATGAAAATGATATCATAATGTCACTTATGTCAAACAATATTCATAGTCAAGCATTTAGACTCTACATATACAACTAGCAACCAAGTTATAACAATAGCAATAATTCAAGGAGTAAAAAGTGTACCTTGCAAGTGTAGAGTAAAACTTAGCACCAAGAGCTCAAGATAAGACCCTAAATGTCAACCTAGAGTACAAGGATAGATCTTATATTAGTATGGAGTGGGAGCACCCACGTGGACATTCTCAAGCACTTAGGTCCCCTTTTATACAAACATGATTCTAGTCATATCAACATATTCACAAAAGTGCACTACATGGTACACAACATCATAGGGTGCCTTAGGCTAAGAGAACGTCCATGTTCAGAGTATCATGAAGGAAAAAACCAATCTAAGTTAACTAGATGAGTGAGGGAAATTCATATCCTTAAGAGCATGGTTTCATGTTAGGTCATTATAGGTCATAATCATCTACTAGAGTGAGCACATAGGTTCTTATGATGTTTACATGGAACAAGAGTGTGAGATCTTGATTCTAGAGTGCAAAAGACATAATAGTGGCTACTGATTTTGAGGTGATCACATTTCATGGGATTTAAATATCCAAGCTTCACAAGTGTTCAAGTTACATTATTTTAATGCCCAAAAACGTAACATATGAGTCATAGTACATAAAAGATAGCATTAGAGAGAAAGTAAGCAAGACAGATCACTTAACACTCATTTCAAGGGAATGTTAGTTACTGAGGTACTAGGAAATAGTGATATTAATCATCAGGATCATGCAAGTAGCAAAGTTGATTAAGTTTGAAAGATTAAAGGTCAAGAAGTACAATAAAATAGCAAATCAGTGGAGGTATGAACGAATCCAAGATCAATAAGTACTACCATGAGATAGGTGGTGTTTTTGTGATCAAAATCATATATTAAATCACATGATTTGCTTCTAGGGTTAGGGAGATACGAATGTTTGAGTATTAAGCACATTTTAGATGGGATTTAGGCTGATATACCTTAATTGGGCCACTACTGGGTTGCAACGAAGACCTAGCGCGGCCGAGATGCCTCCACACATTGTGCACCACCATGCAGAAGTTGCTGAGGATAAGCGAGTGCCTACCACTGCTATGCCATTGCCCACCATCGCCGCTTCCCGCTCATGCTGGCTTGGTGGTAGATCGTTGGATCTGGGCTATCTGCAGTCCTGCCACGATCGACGACTCGGGTGGAATCCCACTCTCCGAGTCTCTACAGTTCAAGTGGCTGCACGACCCTCACATTGTGCTGTCTAGGAGGTGACCAGAGCAAGATCTGGAGATGGGCGACAGTTCGAGGCATTAGACTACAGATGGGAGCGAGGTGGTGTGAGGTTAGGTGTGGGCATGGGTGACTCAAGATGTTTGTAGGGCCCTTGTTTCACCGTCATCCTCCTCAAAATGAAGAATTCTTTGTGAAGCTGGGGTAGCGTTATTTGCTGCAACTGCTCAAGTGTAGTAATCGAGGTGGCTCGAGACCACAGAAGGATCAAGGGGTGATAATCATAGAGAGACAGAGGATTCAGGGATGAGCTTCCTTGCACCTATCGTCGTCATGACGACACAACTGCCCTAACAGACCCATCGGTGCCGAGGTCGTGGACAAGAGAGTAGGTGAAGGAGGAGCAAAGAAAGGCGGCTCTAGGGTTGCAAAACTCTAAAACAACTAGCGGCGTCGAGGTGGTGAGTTGTGAAGTGAGAAGGCAAGAAGAAGGAGAGGCAACACTTCATTGCAGAGAGCACCTTCTAGGTGAGGGAAGCCTGGGGGGTTTAAGTAGCAAGGAAGGGAAGAGGGGACCTAGTTTTAGGTCTCAGGATCGCCAGCCCAGGTGTGGCGGCGGTTGGTGGTTCGACCTCTCCTACTGGCGTCTCGTTGCCAAGAAGTTGGTCAGACAGACCAAGGGAGTAGGTGAGGTTAGGGGGAGAAAAGAGGAGGAGGAAGCAATAGCATGTAAGTCATTGGGTGGTCGTACGACCCTCACGCAAAAGAGATAAATATGAGGGGTAGGGGAAAGAAAAGGAAAAAGGGGAGAAGAAAAGGGGGCTGTGTGGGCCGACCCTAGTTGGGCCCAGAATGGCCAGTCCAAGACCCCTAAAGAGGTAGTAAGCACAAGAAAAGAATTAGAACTAGGAATATTCATTAGGTCATGAAATTCTTGTGCTAGCTCCAAACTGAGCAAGAAAAGGTGCATTGTAATCGTGAGAATGAGCTCTACAAGATGGGATGCATTGGACATTATGTTTGAGGTCATGAATTGGTTCGAAGTAATTTGCAAGTTGGTGATGAGTTAAGAAGTTGAAACATGGTTTAGATGCAAATGAGTGTCAACACAAGGAACATGTATATGAGATGATTTGACCAAGGATCGAAGCTCATTCATTCATGAAATTGAGGGTTAGAGTGAGGAACACTCCACAGACATGTGCATATCACATTCATGAAGAGAGAAAAGTCTCGGTCATCACAATTTCTTCAAACAAGTTATTGGCTAAAACCTTATGCTTAAATCGGGCTTTAGCTGCACATAAACTCTTGGAGCTATGATGACTGATGACAATTGGAATATAGAAGCAAATAGAGGGGCCGCCCCCTAGAAAATATATGTGAGGCCATCAACATTTCATTAAATGACTATTGTTACTTAGAATGCCTCCCACAATTCTCCTTGAAAGCAGCATGGAATTTCAATAGGATGACTAAGGCAAAACTACCATGAACTAAATGACTCTATAAAAGCAATGTGCCAAGGAGACTACTTATACACTACTAGATGGTTTTCCAACATTGACTGATGACTGAAGACTTGTTGCAGCAAAGAGGGGTCCCCGTAGCATCAAGATGATGCCTTTGTAATAGCAACATAGAAAGTAATGACCACATCCTACGGAAATGTATCTTCCCTACCACCCTATGGAGCTGAGCTAGAAAATATATCTCAATGTTTCCAACATGCTTGGAGGATACCATAAATTTGAACAGTAGGAAGGAGTACTTTAGTGCTATTGTCATCATGTACCATGTTTGGTATATGAGGAATAAAATTATTTTTGATGAAAAAGTCTGATGTAAACCAGGCTTGGAGATTTATAGCACACGATTTACACAACCTCATGTAAAGATAGGTTTTTGATTTTTGTATTCTCCCTACATTTGTAATGATTCCTTCGGGAAAAGAAATAAAGAGAGGAACACACCTAATGATCACACACACACACACACACACACACACACACAGAGACACACACACACACACACATATATATATATATATATATATATATATATATATATATATATATATATATATATATATATATATATATATATATATATATGGGCGTTCATTCATTGCCCGCGTGGGTAGCCTGGATTTTTGCTACCCGGCAGCCAAAAAAGTAACTCTCCTGGCCAAAAAAGTAACTCTGTTGTAAAAAAAGTAACTATGGTGAACAGAAAGTAACTACACGAATAAAAGAGTAACTCTGTACAAAACATACAACAGATATATATAAGGACGAGTTTTTTTGATTTTGGAAGGGCAAATGATATTATTTTTGGCTAAAAGTTTTTGGAGAGCTAGACAAAATAGTCCTCTACAATTGCGAAATTTTTTTTTTGAAAAAAAAGTGGTCGGAAGGGTGGGCAGGTAGCTACCCGCGTGGGCAATAAAGATGGGCCCTATATATATATATATATATATATATATATATATATATATATTTCCATTCATTCTATGAGTAAATGGAAATATTAGGTAATTATAATTTGAACTATGATGCATTGTATTTTTGAAACCCTAATTTATTCATTTTATATTTAGAAATCTAGAATATTCTAAAATTAAATAATAGTGTAATTGCTTCCAATTTCATTAAAGTGAGTGAATAGACTAATTAAATATTGTAACTCCAAACTCATCTACATAGAATCCCTAAATAGTGTGAATTCCGCCCAAAATCTATATTATGGAAGTGAAACAGAACTTTTGTGTTAATCCTTGTATTACTAAAAGAAGTATGAGAGTATGATTGAAAGCCTTGAATGGTTATTCACCAACATATGGGGTAGTTTAAAGAGGTTATTTAGACATGAATGCTCTGTTGTAAACAAGGGAAAACAAATTTATATGATATAGATGAGTTTGACATTTATGTTAGTTAACCTATTATGGTTAAATGTATCTTTTCTTAAATGGGTAAGTAGGGATAATTTTCATTTGTATGTCATACATGATTCCCTAGTTTGACATTTATGTCAGTTAACCTATCACATGTACATGATATGAGGACTTTAAGGTATAACAGCTTAATATCATACCTTAGAAAACTCTAGGAAGACTAAAGTTATTTACATTATCTAACATTTCTAGTTAAGATTTAAAACAGTAATAGTGAGTAGTTGAAACAATAAATTAAGATGGACAATCTACTTGATAAAGTACACATTAAGTAATTTAATGGAAAACTTAATAGTAAATAATGACAGTCAAATAAAATATTTAATTATCTATTTTATAAAACCTACAAATGTTTCAATTTTGATACTTTTTTCTATTCATCTTTTAGAATTGAAGACTACCATCTACTAAAGATATATAGCTTGATTTAATCTCAACTAAAAGTAGCTTTGTTCTAATATGATAAAATAAATAAATTGAATGGTACTTTTATCTTGCATATGTTCCACTCATTTGATGTTTTTGATAACTAGTAGTTTAATACTTTCATAGGTACTCAGTTTCTATCCACCTAGAGTATTCTCATCGGTAATATTCCTTCTTTATCTAGTCTGTACTTTATATTGAAAGATGGACATGTATATAAATATAATAATATACATTTTGGTTCTTATAGTGTGATGTTTTAGATATGGTTATTCTTGTATTTAGTGTTATTCTCATGTATGAAATGAAATAATTAGTTACATATGTTTTTATTTGTATTAAACCTAAAAGGAAAAAGGTTGATTGCACTTTCAGACTAGTAGTTGTTATAGTTTCATCATTGACTCCTAACATGAGAATTTGTATGGTATAGTTTTCCAAACCCCATGAATTCACATAATTTTTGGTATCAAAGCCTAGTTTTCATGAATGCCTATATGCATGGATATTAGATGAGTCTATTAGTTGTTTTTGGTATCTTTATGTTACTTATTCTATATTTCATATGCTCCTTCTTTCATATGGACATATAAGTGTGAGAAAAAGTTAAATTAATTTAATAATAATTTGACATACAACCATTATTTACTCTTGATCAGATAGCCAAATGGTATGTTGTATATGTATTTCTTCTACAAAAGAATTATGTTGTGTTGTTATGTGGGATGGTAAGGTATTGTAACCTTCTAGATATGCACGAGGACAACTATCCTATACATGATCTAGAATGTTCTTCTATAGTTTTATCATTGAAGATTTGATGAAATTATCTAAATTGAAGAGCCTGGATAGGTATATCTGATCATTAGAATTCCAAATATATTTTCATGCATAAAGAACCCAGTACAAGCTACCATAGATGAATTGAATTCCTTACAGACTATGAATACATCATTAATTATTATCCTATAAATCAAAATAGGGTGGTAGATGGGTTGAGTAGAAATTCATCATCATCTATTACTTCTATATGAATTAAATCCATGGCACACATTAGAAGAAAAATGTGATTGTGTCCTAGAGAGATGAATATACAAATGTATTTTACATCTTCTAGTGGTGTCTTGACTCAAATCCAAGTAAAGCCTATGCTGGGAAGCATACTAATTAGAGGAAAGGAACATATCCTTATATCCAGACTTTGATGAGGGAAATATATAAGGAAAGAAAGAGTTCTTACTTTTTAGATATGAACATCTATAGTGTTTTTGAGAAGATAATCTGTTCTAGTTTAGGTAGAACTAAATAACATTGTTCTTAATGAGACATACTATTCTATATAATCTATGCATCTAAGTACTACCAAAATGTACTAAAAACAAATTTATTGGTGGCATGGAATGAAGAAATGTGTACCTATATTTTAGCACGACGTGGCATAAGTTATCAAGCAAGAGAATCATTTTAGACACCCATTGAGTTATAGTAGACTTTGCATGTACTAAAATGTAAATGAGATTTCATTGAAGTGGCTATTGTTTTCGTTGTACCCCATTCTTGTAATGGAAACCATTCCATATGGGTCTTTATTAATAGATTCACAAATAATGATCATTTAATTTTGTTAAGATGACATTTTCAGCTAAAGACTAGCTCATATATAAGCAGTTGAGATACTTCTACTTCAAGGAGTTCTACTTTCTATTATGATAGATAGAGGTGCATAGTTTACATCCTTGTTTTGGGATAGACTACATTAAGCAGTGGAAACTCAATTGAAGTTCATGTACAACTTTCCTTCCCTAGAAACATGGATAATGAGAGAGGGCAATATGGACACTAGAAGAGATGCTTAGGGCATGTGTTCTATAATTATCTAGTTTTTGGGATTCACATTATAGCTATATAATTTGCATATAATAATAGATAATTATGTTTTGGACAAACACATTATGAAGGTTTATATGATTGGATATGTAGATCTCCATTGTGTTAGTATGAGACCAATGAGAGGTAGACGTTGGGACATGAGATAATAAAAAATAGATCTTAGAACATTATTGTGATATACCAAATGCTAAAAGGGAATATATGATATACATAATAGTCATTCAATAGTAGGTGTGGACCTCTTTTGTTTGAAGTATACTTTCTATCTTTTATGAAAATTTCTTCTTGAAAAGTTGTTATGAGATTTGAGAAGTGGGACAGGCTATCTCTTTTATATATGGGACCATATCCTATTACGATAAGGGTTTCGAAAGTAGATTGCAATAATGAGTTCAACTCATGAGGGCATCCAAAAAAATTTGTTGAAAAACAAAGTCCATCCAAGCCCAAACATCCTATAAACCTATGAAGAAAGGATTTTTTACATTTCTCAAAAGTGTACATGCAGATATATTATCAGAAAACTTTATAATATATAATGCATTAAAATTAATCTCATTACAATATTTTTACCTTGCCCACATGTGTAGAATAATATGTCATAAACTAATTCTACAAAAGGACTAATGACTGCTCTTAGATGTGGGTAATAGTGTAAACACAATTGCCTAACCAAAGATATCAAACTTTAAATTTATACCTGACTTCAAGAGACACCCGCAACTCAATTAAAGTCTACGTAGTAATCCGGGGTCGATGATAACACCAAATTTTGTGATATTTTAGACTGTTTTTCTGTAATCAAAACGGCCATTTTTAGCTATTTTCCTCTCTTTTGTATGCACTTTCGCAATAATTGGCCAAGCAATGCTCTTAATCCAATTTTCCTATCTTTTGCAGAGTTTTCTTCATTTTTGGGCAATAAGGCCGCTCCAGCCCATGAATAAGTCCAAGCCTGTCTCGGCCTCCCTTACGCCCGATACAACCCCTACCCGACAGGGGTTGGGCGACACAAAGATGCTCGACAAAGAGGTGTCGCGTGAGAAGAAGCTGACGGACGACACACCTTCTACCCAACAGGGAGCCCGGCTTGCCCCGACAACCCAGCTTGTCGAGCGACACAGCCACCCACCGGCAGGCGCGCCGCACGTCACATGACCGATAGCAAACACCTCCACGCCGAGCTATACCTGTATCGACCGTCCATCGACCGGCGCTTAAGGGGGCCACGTGGCGCTTCAAGCACCATAACTCCTCCCGGCCAGCTGACTATAAATTGCAGCTACAGGGAGCCAAAAAGACAGTTTGGATTTTTAGAATTCAGACAGTTGGGAGTTGAGCTATCTTCCGAGGAGACTGCGAGAGCATACGTGTCGTGCCCCAGTGCTTGTCTCGGGCGACACTAGGTGAGCTTCTCCTCATCCCGAGAGGGAGGGGAAAATTCACTTAGGACCGTCCCAGGTGACATTGCGGGCCGATATCGGCTGACATAGATGACCGACACAAGTGCCCGACAACAACAATGTGTAGCTCTTAGCCCGACACGATATCAAAACGATACGCTTAGCTTGTCGAGCGTGCCGCCCGACATGAGCATATCGGCCAGGGTCCTTGAGCGATACGGTCGACAGTCGGTGCGTGCCGCCCGAGAGGGTATGCCGCACGACACCTCTGTATCGGTCTAGGCCTCTGACCGATATCGGGCAGGAGAGCTACAACACCCTGTCGTCCTTCTACATCAAGGAGGCGACACCTATCTTTACTTTCTGTCATTTAATTCCTTACTTATGCATTGTAATTAAGACCCTTTATTTGTCTATGGGAATAGAAGATGCTTAATTACTTGTTGCTCTATGCTTGGTGCACAATGTTGGAGTACTGCTATGTTTGATATCCAAACTCTAGCTTGCATGTTTGGATCGCGTTTTGCTTAGCTAACAAATCGTGTTTTCCCGTCGCAACAACTTCGAGAGTTGTGTTGTGTCTCTAGTGTTTGGTCCGATTCTGGAGTACGAGAGTGCCTGGAACGGAGTTGCTTTAGTGACCTTTCCACTCTAATTTTAGTCCAGTGACCTCGAGAGGGGCGTTGATGCCTTATTAGAGGTACCCGCTTTGAGAGGAGGGGTACATGACTGGTTCTACCGCCGCTTGTTTTACCGGAGTTTTACCCTTCGTACCTCGCTTTAGTTCGAGCATTATCTTTATATTTCTGTTGCATGAAAACCCCTAAAAACTGCTATATGACTAAAATATTAAATCTCTCTCGTAGCTCCACTTGGAGATAGTTTTCTTTGTTTTATTTGTGACATCTTACTGCTTCCCTTTTTTGGAATTTATCTCTCTTTATACCTGCCAGAGTGTAGCGTGTCGATTCCGTGTTCTCAACACTACCCCCCTTGTCCCTGTGTTCGACCCCGTATATCTACTTCGACCCCGTAAAAAAAGTTGCAGGGGCCTAGAAGGGTTCGGGTTTATAAATGTAAAAGCTCGACTACCTCAAATCCGCCTCCAATTTTGGACGCGAGATTTAGGTCGGTCAACTTTTTGGCGCCGTTGCCGGGGACAAGGCAAAAATGGCACTGTTGACGAATCTGAATCCACTAACTACACTCTTGTGCCTCAAGCTTAGCAATGAGCTTGACAACACTCTTTTTCTTCTTTACTATTATTCTCTGTTTGAAATTAATAGATTTATCTTCTAAACTTGATTTCTCGTGCCATGTCAGGAACTTTAAAGAGTGGTGACCTATTCCTTCGAGATCTGACTCCATGTCTCGTTGTGAGCAATCTCCATTTGAAGGTGAACGTCAAGGCTGAGATGAGATTTCACACCAGTCCAGCCTGGTTGGCCAGTTGCATGCTTTCATAAAAAGGCAAGACTCTATCATCAACTGGTTGGTGCAGGGTGCACTTCCCAGCCCTGGAGCTCAGAATTCCATGCAACACCAGATGGCAAGTCTGCGGATGCGCCAATGGGAAGTCGATCAACGATTGGCCCAGATGGCCGCTCTGATAAAGAACCCTGCGAGAAAGACACTCTCATATCCAGAAACTGCCAGAATGGCGGTACTGAGGTCTGGAAAGACGGTGGAGCGCACAGCTGATGCCGAACCAGAACTTGTACCGAGGTCGGAGAGTATCATTCCAGCAGAGGGCGAAGGTGGACAAGCAGAAGCTCAAGAGCCTGCGCGAAAGCCTTCCGATGAGCTACTTGGTGGGAGGAATCCTTATGCTCCAAGGCTGTCATTTCCACATAAGCTGATCAAGGCGAATCTGAAGAAGCGTCATGAGAAGTTCATGGACTCGATCAGGAAACTGCATCTTGAAGTCCCCTTCCTTGACACATTAGAAGAGATGCCTACGTATGCCAAGTTCCTCAAGGACCTTACCACAAAGAGGAGAAGGGGAGGAAGGACAGAGACAGTGTATCTAGCTTCTGCCTCCTCCACCTTCTTGAAGCCCGACACACCAAATAAGAGAAGGGATCCCGGAGCTTTTACAATCCCGTTCGCCATCGGAGACAACGTCGAGCGTAAGGGTCTAGCTGACTTGGGGGCAAGCATAAGCCTCATGCCCCTAAGTTTCGCACAAAGGGTGGGTTTGACCGACATGGTTCGAACCAGCATGCGGATTGAACTGGCGGACCACACCTTTAAGCGACCCGTCGGCATTGTCGAAGATGTGTCGATTAGGGTTGGCGACTTTTTCATTCCTTGCGATATAGTCGTCATCGACACAGCTGAAGACCCCCGTTGCCCGATCATCTTTGGTCGCCCCTTCTTGGCGACAGGGAGGGCGCTGATTGATGTTTCTGAGGGGATGATCACCTTAAGGGTCGGAAATGACCATATCGACTTCAAGATGAAAGAGATCATGAAGAGCCCGTCCCTATCTGAATCAGCATGTTTTGCAGATAGCTACAATAAATTCTGTGAGGAAGTAGAGGAAGATATCCGGACAGTAGACCCCCTCTTGAGGGCTATAAACTGTCAAGATCCCAACCTCGAAGATCCTAAGGTCGCGAAGCACCTCAACCTTCTCAACCTTTCTGACAAAGATTTGCAAGAAGAGGATACAGTGGTGGAGTCTGCGAAGTATGCCTCTCTTGAGGAGGAGCCTCATGAGAAGGCACCCAGACCAAAGCCAGAGTTAAAAGCATTGCCTGAAGGCCTGAAGTACAAGTTCTTAGATGAAGAGCATAGAAACCTCATCGTCGTAAACGCCGATCTTTCAAGCACCCAGCTGGACCGACTCCTTGAGGAGTTAAGACTCCACAGGAGGCTATAGGATATTCATTAGATGATATCAAAGGCCTTAGCCCCGCCCTGTGCATGCATCACATCAACTTGGATGCATCCGCCAAGCCTCTGGCTCAACCGCAGAGGAAGCTGAACCAAATGCTCAAGGAGGTCGTCAAGAAAGAGGTAATAAAGCTTAGGGATGCGTGGATCATTTGCCCAATCAGTGATAGCAATTGGGTAAGTCCTATCCACATAGTGCCCAAAACGGGCAGGATGATGGTGGTTAAGGGTGAGAAGGGCGATGAGGTGGCGGTAAGGACCGTCAACGGCTGGAGGATGTGCATAGATTACCGAAAGCTAAATCAGGCTACAAAGAAGGATCATTTTCCGCTACCTTTTATTGACCAAGTCCTCGAAAGGTTAGCGCATCACGATTTCTTTTGTTTTCTTGATGGCTTTTCAGGTTTTTACCAGGTACCCATCTTGCCCGAAGATCAAGAGAAAACAACGTTCACCTGCCTTTATGGCACTTATGCCTTCCGAAGGATGCCCTTCGGACTCTGCAACGACCCCGCCACCTTTCAACGATGCATGATATCGATGTCCTCAGATTTTCTAGAAGATATCGTAGAAGTTTTCATGGATGACTTTTTTGTCTATGGGAAGGACTTCGATAGCTGTCTGAAGAATCTATCATTGGTCCTTCAAAGGTGCGAGGAGAACAGCCTAGTTCTAAACTAGGATAAGTGCCATTTTATGGTGCGGGAGGGCATCGTTCTCGGGCATAAGATCTCGAAGCATGGGATCGAGGTGGACGCAAGCAAGGTTGAAGCAATATCCAAGCTTCCTCCAACGAGATCCGTTACGGGGGTGCAAAGCTTCCTCGGGCACGCGGGATATTACCAAAGATTCATCAAGGACTTCTCAAAGATTTCCAAACCGATGTCCAATCTTCTGGTAAAAGACGCTGAATTTGTTTTCTCTAACGATTGTCTAAGTGCTTTTTAGGCCCTTAAAAATGCTTTAATATCACCACCTATCCTTCAAGCGCCAGAATGGGGTTTACCTTTTGAGCTGATGTGCGATGCTAGCGACTACGCAGTTGGAGCAGTCCTGGGGCAAAAGAAAGACAAAAAGCACCATGTGATTTGCTACGCTAGTCGCACGTTGGACGAGGCTCAAGTAAACTACACAACAACTGAGAAAGAGATGCTCGCGATCATCTTCGCGTTTGATAAATTCAGGTCATATCTCGTTGGAGCCAAGGTCAAGGTATACACAGATCATGGGGCTATAAAATATTTAATGCAAAAGAAAGACGCAAAGCCCAGATTGTTGAGGTGGGACTTGCTGCTCTAAGAGTTCGACCATGAAATTATCGACAAGAAGGGTGTAGAGAATGTGGTCGCAGACCACCTATCAAGAATCATGACTGAGAGAGAGAGAGGGTCTCCAATCAATGATGAATACACCGATGAGGCTCTCATGTTGGCAGAAGCTCAAGAAGAAAGTTTACCCTGGTTTGCAGACATCTGCAATTATCTTGCCTGCAGAGAACTACCTCCTGACATCATGTACAATCAGAAAAAGAAGCTATTCGTGGATGTCAAAAATTACTACTGGGATGATCCTCTCCTGTTCATAAGATGGGCTGACAACTTATACAGGCGGTGCATCCCAGAGGAAGAGACCGCAGACATCCTGAAAGAATGCCACGCCTCCCCCTATGGTGGACACCTGGGTAGCGAGAGAACAACTGCAAAAGTGCTACAGTCAGGTTTCTACTGGCCCACCTTGTTTAAAGACGCTGCACAATTTGTGAAGGTTTGCAAAGAGTGCCAGTTTACAGGAAACATAGGGAGGAGGAATGAAATGCCAATGGCAAGTTGGATCGAAGTAGAAATATTTGACGTGTGGGGGATCGACTACATGGGACCGTTTCCACCATCTCGGGGGTATCAATACACACTAGTGGCAGTAGATTATGTATCGAAGTGGGTGGAAGCGGTATCCACCCAAACCTGCGATGCCAAGTCAGTTATCAAGCTCTTCGAGAAGACCATCTTCCCTCATTTCGGTGTACCGCGCACTGTGATAAGCGACGGAGGGTCGCACTTTGGAGAAAGACAGTTTGAAGCACTTCTACGCAAGTACGGAGTGAGGCACAAGATCGCTACACCATACCACCCATAGACATCAGGGCAGGTAGAGGTTTCCAACAGGCAAATCAAGCAAATTTTGGAGAAAACTGTCAACCGAACGAGGAAAGACTGGTCCATGAAGCTTGACGATGCACTTTGGGCCTACTGTACTGCTTACAAAACACCCATTGGAACCACCCCCTACCGACTCATCTACAGAAAATCCTACCACCTGCCTTTGGAGTTGAAACACAAGGCCCTTTGGGCAATCAAGTTCCTAAATATGGACCTCGACAAAGCAGGAGAAAAAAGGTTTTTGAGGGTCATTTCTTTATCATAGTCTGTTTTCTGTGGTGATTAAAACATCCTACAGAAACAGCACGAGTACCTTGCCGGTGACCTCCGGATGGAACCTGGGCATCCCGGTTCCAGCTACTTAATAAAGAGGAAGCAGCCACAAGTGTCCGCACTTGCAGAAGCTGTTTCCAAATGAGAAAGGAGGCTGCAGCAAAGAAGCATATTGAAGCTTCTCGACCGACAACCTCCCAATGGCATGCTGCAACTTCGTAGGAGCATATTGCAGCACACCAGTGAGCTAACCCTCACTGGCTAAACATTACCTTACCCTGTCTTCTTCACCACTCTGGGACAGAGTGTGGAGTAAGTTTGGGGGGTACCCATGTTCCAGTGAGGGAGGTATAAAGTTCTTTTCCGCTTCAAGCTCTTCACATTTTCTAGCTTACTTTATATCTGATGTGCTTATGTATGTTCTTATGGCTTATTGTATATCTGATGTACGCATGTATGCCATATAAAAAAAATTCAAAAATCTTTCCTTTGCTTATTTTGTTCCCATGCATATGTATAAAGTCGCTATATTAGTAAAAACCCTGATGCAACTGCTTGCCAAGTTTATTTTCTTTGTGTTGAATGTGACGCAAGTCCTGTTATATCTTTTTGATAATGCTGCTTCAAACAAACAAAAGAATATGTTTTGTCATGCCAAAATTTTTTCGAAAAATACAATAATCTCGCAAACAGTTAAGAGATGAGTATGGAGAAGGAAAAAGCTACCCAAATAGCAGGAATCTCTTTGTTCCCCCTTACCCAACAAAAATCCCAAAAGAGAGAGAAGCTTTATGAGCGTGAATAAAAGCATGAGAGTTGTGCCCAATAAAAGAAAAAGAAATATATATATATATATATATATATATATATATATATATATATATATATATATATATATATATATATACACCACTTGTTTTCCAAAAGTACCCATCTTTAGGCATGGTAGATCCGGGGCAGTGGTACGTAGGATGTGAAATCACTGCTCTAAAGCCAACTGGCTTGGACTGCAGGGACCACTTGCCCGTTAACGGACCCTTACCTGGATGGACTGATGGGAGACAAGAATGAAAAACCCAAAAAGCATTAGCCTACCCTATACACAACTTTCTGCCCCAAAAAGAATAGCTGTTTGGTGTGTAAGCTAACTTCGAAATCATACAACAAAGTCTCGCCGAAGCTGTAGAGAACTTTTTTACTAAAATGATAAGGCAAGGAAACACATGGTCTTTTGTTTGTAGTGAAGCAGTATTATCTCTAAAGGCATTACTATACTTTTTTTACCTCTTGGCCTGAAAGTTATACCAAGCAAGAAGAAGCATCACAAAATATAGTTTAAATATTGATTGAGGACAATCAAAATGCTAAGTTTGGGGGAGTTGATAACACAAAATTTTTTGATATTTTAGACTGTTTTTCTGTTATCAAAACTGCCATTTTTAGCTATTTTCCTCTCTTTTGTATGCACTTTCGCAAGAATTGGCCAAGCAATGCTCTTAATCCAATTTTCCTATCTTTTGCAGAGTTTTCCTCATTTTTGGGCAATAAGGCCGCTCCGGCCCATGAATAAGTCCAAGCCTGTCTTGACCTCCCTGACGCCCGATACAACCCCTGCCCGACAGGGGTTGGGCGACACAAAGATGCTCGACAAAGAGGTGTCGCGTGAGAAGAAGCTGACGGACGACACGCCTTCTACCCGATAGGGAGCCTGGCTCGCCCCGACAACCCAGCTTGTCGGGCGACACAGCCACCCACCGGCAGGCGCGCCGCCCGTCACATGACCGATAACAGACACCTCCATGCCGAGCTATACCTGTATCGGCCGTCCATTGACCGGTGCTTAAGGGGTCACGTGGCGCTTCAAACACCATAACTCCTCCCGGCCAGCTGACTATAAATAACAGCTACAGGGAGCCGAAAAGACAGTTCGGATTTTTAGAATTCGGACAATTGGGAGTTGAGCTATCTTCCGAGGAGACTGCGAGAGCATACGTGTCGTGCCCCAGTGCTTGTCTCGGGCGACACTAGGTGAGCTTCTCCTCATATCGAGAGGGAGGGGACATTTCACTTAGGACCGTCCCGGGCAACACCGCGGGCCGATATCGGCCGACGTAGATGAGCGACACAAGTGCCCTACAACAACAATGCGTAGCTCTTAGCCCGACATGATATCAAACCGATACGCTTAGCTTGTCGAGCGTGCCACCCGAGAGGGTGTGCCGCCTGACATGAGCGTATCAGCCAGGGTCCTTGAGCGATACGGTCGACAGTCGGTGCGTGCCGCCCGAGAGGGTATGCCGCCCGACACCTCTGTATCGGGCTAGGCATCTGACTGATATTGGGCAGGAGAGCTACAACACCCTGTCGTCCTTCTACATCAAGGAGGCGACACCTATCTTTACTTTCTGTCATTTAATTCCTTACTTATGCTTTGTAATTAAGACCCTTTATTTGTCTATGGGAATAGAAGATGCTTAATTACTTGTTGCTCTATGTTTGGTGCACAATGTTGGAGTACTGCTATGTTTGATATCCGAACTCTAGCTAGCATGTTTGGATCGCGTTTCACTTAGCTAACGAATCGTGTTTTCCCGTCACAACAACTTCGAGAGTTATGTTGTGGCTCTAGTGTTTGGTCCGATTCTGGAGTATGAGAGTGCCTGGAACGGAGTTGCTTTAGTGACCTTTCCACTCTAATTTTAGTCCAGTGACCTCGAGAGGGGCGCTGATGCCTTGTTAGAGGTACCCGCTTCGAGAGGAGGGGTACATGACTGGTTCTACCGCCGTTTGTTTTACCGGAGTTTTACCCTTCGTACCTCACTTTAGCTCGAGCATTATCTTTCTATTTCTATTGCATGAAAACCCCTAAAAACTGCTATATGACTAAATCTTAAATCTCTCTCGTAGCTCCACTTGGAGATAGTTTTCTTTGTTTTCTTTGTGACATCTTACTGCTTCCCTTTTTGGGAATTTATCTCTCTTTATACCTGCCGGAGTGTAGCGTGTCGATTCTGTGTTCTCAACACTACCCCCCTTGTCCCTGTGTTTGACCCCGTATATCTACTTCGACCCCGTAAACAAAGTTGCGGGGCCCTAGAAGGGTTCGGGTTTATAAATGTAAAAGCTCGACTACCTCAAATCCGCCTCCAATTTTGGATGCGAGATTTAGGCCGGTCAGTCGAACACAAGAATAAGGAAAAGAACGATATCTGAACAAAAAGGTTGGACTAGTTTACTCAAATCAAAAAGGGATTACTTTGGTATTCTAGTTAAGGAATGAATTAATCTACTTAAAACACTCAATATAAATTATGAACTATAGAAAGAGATGAAGATAATTATACACAATAGAACTTGGATTTGTTTCACCAATATGATAGTCTCAACAATACAAAACATTCTCTTCTAATTTGTACATATATTCTTTACAACGTTTGTAAGAAGTCGGAAAAGATATATATTCCTTCTTTCTCTCGAGATCCAAGTAGATTTCTATCTAAATGTACCTCTTTCTCAAGATGGTAACCAATAGATCAAGGATAAACATATGCCTTTTTCTATGATAACTCCTCACTCACATGTCTCATTACAAATCCATACACTAGATCTTCTTAAACTTGTAATGCCAAAATTATTCAGACTGGACATCACAATAAGGTATCTAATCAAACAAGTGATGCAATTAAACATGATTATAGAAGGAAAACTGCAAGAATATATGTATTAAATGAAATAAGGAAAGATTACATGGTTGGGAGGGCCCAATAACTACTCCCAACCCAAGTCAATGATTTTAGCCACTGATGCTGCAAAAAAGAATAAAATTACAACTTAAAAAAGTCATAGCTCTCAAATGAAAGCAAGGAAATAGAAAAAGGAAGGAGAGGATGTCGATACATATGTAGATTGAGTAGAGATAGATCTACCCACCTATCAGAAGAATCTAATAGAGAGGTCGATTGATATCCTAATTGACCTTAGGAAGGTCAATGTTTCTACTTCTTTTTTTGGTAGAACTTGATTGAGGTGGTTCTATCGATCTGATGATGGAAATAGTTGGTGGAAAAACTAGAGGCCAATCGCTCTCTCTAGGTTTATAGAACTAGCTAGGTTGATGTGACATGTGATTTGTCCATGTGGAGCTGACCCTTCATCTTCCTCTGATTGACCTATGAGTTTAATCGATCTTTAGTTCAAATTATTCTTTATCAACCTCAAGTCATATTTCTTGAGGAGGTCGACTGCTTTGGTTGATCGAGCTCAAGTCTCTGCTCCAAGATCAATTGGTTTCTTTGAGAACTATTGACCTAGGTGTCAATTGATAGTTTTGAAGTGTCAGCTTGAAGGGTTTATATCAATCTCATAGCTCAATTACCTTTGTGTCAAACTTGTGTTGGGCTAAGTTCTGTCGGCCAGGTTGTAGTAGCTCGATAGGTGGCTATTGAGCTCTAAAGCTTGGTTCCTCAATCAACCTAGTAGGTCGATGGTTTGTGAATTCTTCACTTTTCTTGAGATCTTCTTTATAAATGTTGATCGACCTTTGAGGTTGATAGGTAGTCTATTGAGCTTCATAGTTTAGAATCCAATTTTTGCATTTTCAAAGGTATCTTAGTCATGACAGAGTAATTGGTGACTAAGTGTAAAGTAAAGGATAGTTATGAAATATTCACTTAAACTGATGTTAGCAACTAGTTGCAAAGGATAACTCAACCATCCTAAGCTTTCCTTCAAGTCTATAATTCTAGGGCATGTTCCTCTTGAAGCATATTCCTCATATAACATATAACAAGGTGGTTTGGAAAAAACAAACAAAAAAGAAAGATTCAAAATAAAAAAATGTTGCAATATAAAATGATATATATGAAATAATTGATCTTTTTGGTCATTAAAGGATAAAGAAAAATGAAACTTGTTCTCATTTAAAGATGGGTGGTAGTAATAAAGTATGAAATAATAAATGATTGAGAGAGATGATATCAAAGAGAATTTATTGTAAAAAGGATAATAAGAAAATATAAATTTCATGACTTCCAAATTTTCACAATAATAAAGAAACAAATAAGTCAATTTATACCTAATAACTTAAATTGTATAATGAAAAACCAAAACAACATTAAATTATGTGCCATGTGGGAGGACTTAAATCCTCTATGCTCAAATTAAATATATTTCTAAAGGATTAAAATGTTATTTCCCACAGTAAAGATATGATAGGAGGATTAATCCCTTAGTTCCTTGAATGAAAATTAAAACCTCAATTCCTAGTATAAAGCATGGATGGACAAATAGAACCCCATTTTCTAGCATGAGAAATAATCCTAAGTGCCTTAATATATGCCCTACCAAGTAAATACTACTACCTTAATAGTAGTATGCATAGACATAATACATGCAAATAGGGCATACTAGAATGGCAAATGAGTTCATATAATGGGAAAACATAATAAGGAAAAGATGTCACACACACGAAAGGAGGGGTAACCCATAAATAATTTATTCAACAATTTTAATATATTACATAAAGAAATTAGATGATAATAATGGATAGTTCAACAAGGAACTTAAAAACTATTCCAAACATAGAATTTAAATAGGAGTATTATCCCTTTTTTGAATAATTAGGTCCATCACACTGAAATAAAATAGAGAGGATACACATGCCTATTATCTAGTCCTGAATTCCCCCAATAAAATCTTGAGTATAGAGACATGATCGAAAGCACCTAATAAGATCTAAATGAGTTTAGGGTTAATATTCCATTCAATAATCAAACCTTGTAAGTGACCATTTTGGCTTGGTTAAGTTCTGCTACCAAAGATTTGTCATTATGGAGAAAACAATATCACGAATTCAAAAAATATTTTATTCTAATTTGGGAGCAATAATTATTTACATATGAATTTTATAAGTTAATATAATTTTACTAGTTTTTCATAAAAAAACCTAGTGAAAAGATCTCCAACTCACACATAATACATTACTGTGTTCAGGCATGACCTGAAAAATTGCTCATTAAACTGATTCAAAATTCGTAGTTTAAACTATGAAAACACAGTGAGAAGGATTGAAATGCCCCCAAGTATCCCAAGGATCAAATGCACGAATGAGATCTGGTGAGGAATTTGAGATCCTAAGATCATCGAGGAACCCATCCCACACTCTATATAATAGATTAAGTAGCAACAACTTGCTAATCATGCTCCTATAAAATGATAGGAATCAAACCATAGACAACCACAAAAAGAAACACGATGGAACATTATTGATAGGTATCATGAGTCTAAGGAACCATAATGAAGAATAACCATGTATGAAAGTAACATGAGGTATTTATTGGTTCAAGAAAGAGGAATAAGAATGGAACAAATGAATTCACAACAATCATATGAAGGAACAAATGTCAGAGGATCTTTACAGACTTTCTATAAAATTATGAACTCTAATTCCAGATGATGAAAATGCATGAAGGGATACAAAGGAACAATCCCACTGGATAAACCACATAGAGGTTGGGTGGCATATTACACTAACAAAATCTTTAGGGATATTTTTAAAGACATTTTACGGGCTCATGAATGGAAAATAATTGTGTAATTAGATGAGAAAAGAAAGTATAAAGAGAACATTTTACCTAAAACTTGGAACAATGTTAAGGTTTGGTGGTTTATAAGGAACTCCTAGGTGATTAATCAACATGTACTAGTTGATTATTTCTACTTTGCAATGCTTAGGGTACACTTATACCTATATATAAAAACCTCTAGGCAATAGAGGAAATGAGTGATATAACCATAAAGGAGATATTCATTTAGAAGAATTGGTGATTTCTTTATCCATGGGAGTGTTAAGAGTGTGAAAAGGGATCAAAAGTAGTGGAGTGAACTTTCAAAGGTGAGAAAGAGAGAGAGAGAGAAGATACTAAATAGGAGAGGGAGGAAGGAAATTAGGAGACAAGTTTCTATTAACTATGTGCTTAAATAAAAGATCCAAATCAAGGTGGAAGATGAATCAGTTGTCGATGGACACGCCATGTGCAACAAAAAATTAGGGGATTTGAGTTTAGCACTAGATTGAAGCACGTAAGATATGAAGAAAGGAAGGAAAGGATTGTAACACAATTAAATTGTAAACATAGGGAAAAATTGTTTGTTTATTAATCAAATATAACATAATTTAATTAGTTAAATGAATGCTCTCTTCTTTAATGTGTTTGGGTCAACAAAAAAGTACAACAATGGTGAAAGTTGACATGGTGAATAACTAGACCTTCTAGATTCCTAATTTCAAATTTATTAATTATTTCAAGATTACCTAATGAGGCATTTCATTCATTAGTATTTTCTCATGATAATACATAATCAAGTTATAAGGGTTGGAGCAATAACCCTAGTTGGTTGAATTAGGGTTTTGGGGGTATATATGAAAATGATTTTTTATGCATGAATTTGAATGGTTGCAAAACCCTAAACCTAATCCATTTTTATGAGGAAAGTAAGATTATTTGGTGATATAAAGTTATAAAATACATACCTAAGTATATATAAGTTTGATGATGTTACATAATAAAAATATCATTTTTAATTCGTGATATGAAATAAACTATATTGACTAGAAAATAAACGATTATCTAAAATTTTTCTGCATGAATTCAATCAGCTATTGGGTCTGGAATCAAGTTTTTCTAAATTGGGTGAGAAACGTTATTGGTTGACCACATTATAAGAAAAATAGAGGTGTGAAAGACTACAATGTAGACATCTCGAGGTTCTGGAATCAAGGCTCACCTGCATCTGAGCAATTTTCTTGGTCAACCACACTATCCAAAAAATAAAAAAAGGTGCAAAAGGTTAAAAAACAATCATACCAAGAACCTAAATCTGTTTATATATGACCCAATCACCTCACATTCTTTGTTAAACATTCTAGAGATCCTAAATTCTTAGTAGAGAAGGAGATTTTAGGGTTTTGAATAAGGTGAATGAGTAAGCCTAGAATTCTATACTTTTAAAGCTGGTGAAATCAAGTAAGTTCATCAAAGTGATAGTAACTCAACTGATACACAAGTCCTCCATCCCCAACTCCAGAAATTATTATCCCTGGGTCTACTATGTTGGTTATTAGTTTTTAATTGAGAGAAAGGGCAGGGTGATGCTAACTCTCCTCCTTGATCCCCTAGGCATTTTAGTGCCCAAAAATAGCACACTACTAAAGGGGATGTAAGAAAATTCTCCAAACTTTCTTCACTGCCCTCAACTCCTTATGACTCCCCTATTTATTCTTGGTCTAGTCTAGTTGGAGAGTGGAAATGGTGGATGGATTTGTTGTGGCTTGGGCTTGGTTTGGATGGATATGGGTGGTGGCTATGGTCTTAGAAACCACTATCTGCTCTAGGAGGTTCAGTTTGTTTAGATCAAGAAGTTGTGATTTTCCCAAGGATGTTCCCCGTTATCAGTCTTCCTTTTTGGCTAGTAATTTTATTTCATTTTTTATGGTTTATTTTAGGGCCCTTAGAAGTTCCTATCGCGATGGTCACCTACATTTAGTCCTCACATAAGGTTCTTAGTCCTTCCTTCATGTAGGTTGGTTTTGGTGGCATGAGCAACTTTGTATTTGGTAATAAAAAATACATATTTGATCCCTCTACACTTTTCTAGTAGTTTTAAAATGGAAATTTGTATCTTCATACTTGGTGATTATATTAGAATTGTTTTTGCAACCTATGAGTTTTACCTCAAGACTATTGGTGATGGTATACAAGATCTATTATTTGTAGGTGTTACCAAAGATTGTGGGTTGCTTATGTCTAGAAGCTTCTATTACAAGTGTGATGGGGATGAATCCAAGATGAAGATTTCTATCTAATTTCCATTGCACATGCTTAGATATACTTAGTCCTATTCTCCCATGTCTCTACCTTAGTATCATGCATTCTACTATGCACATATGGTATGAATTGTCTTAATATAAATGGAGTTTTCTTGCTTTTAGAAAGAAAGTAAGTTTAACATTTCTAACTAGGATTTTGTGGTGTTTCTTATGTCTAATATATGACAACCCTTTAATTTGGATCAAGAGGATCTCAAACCATCCTCTTTTTTCATCCTTTTCATCTAAGTTTCCATTTCTATGGTTCTTGTGTTGAAAGAAGGAAGAAAATAAATATATTCTTGAAGTCTAATTTGACTTCAAGAATATCACTTACTAGTATATGAATATGAATTTCAGGTGTATCACACCTAAGGTGAGTGGTTTAAGTTCCTTTGGAAACATAAAATGACGAATGAACTTATTTTCACTCAATTTACTCAAATTAGTGGAAACCGAATGGGTTTGACAAATTTAAGTGAAGTCTTGCATAATTGCTCTAAAATTTGATCATTTCCCTAATACTTATTAAATGAATTTAGTTCATTTTAGTTTTTATTAGCTTTCAGTATAGTAGATGTTTTGAAATCATTTTAGTTAATTTACCTTTTTAACATTGAAAATGTCAAAGTTTTAAAAAATAGGAAGTATCATGAATGATATGTGATTTCTCGAGATATAAGTGTGGAACTTGAAATGATATGATAGAAATAGGGAAATTTTGTAATATAATATGAAATAGGACTCAATGCATTCTTGAAACACTAATTTATTTGTTCTCAGATTAGATATATAACATTTTACAAATATCAATGTAATTACTTCTAATTTTCCTTGTTGTGTGTTAATGGCTAAATATCTATTGTAATACTTGATTCATATAGATATGATCTAAAAACACTATGAATTAGACTTCTTATAATCATCTTTGGTTTATTAAAAAATATGAAAGTGTGATTCCAAACCCTGAAGGGTAGATCACATAAAATAGAGAAGTTTCAAGAAGTGAATTAGCCTACATTCTTCTTTTGTATAATAAGTGAAAAAAATTATGTATGAGACAATGGTATAATCACTGTCAACTTTTTTTGGGAAATGGATCATTAGGGATAACTTTATTAGTAAGTTTTACATGATTCCCTAGTCAAAATCTATGCCATATAACCTATCTTATGTACTTGAGATGAGGTCTCTATGATTAATATTCTTATTGGTCTTAGCCTTATTCTATGTTAGAAAAGTTTAAAGAATTTTAGAATTTTCCTTGACACGATGACTTTTACTTGATCAAGTACAAATCAAGTAACTTTAGGAAAAACTGGATAATAAATAATTAAACTAACATACAAGATTTTATATCTATTTAATATATCGGTATATATGTGTATGTGTGTATCACACACACAAACACAAACACACACACACACACAGATATATATATATATATATATATATATATATAGATATATATATATATATATATATATATATATATATATATGTATATATATATAGTGTGCCTTCTTTCTATCAACTAGATCTTAAAGATGATTTTGATGTTAGATACAATCTGAAATATTAAACCCTCGATGCAATCTTAAAATGAAAGTCTCTGCAACCAATTATGAACCTTTTTGTCGCATTCACAACTGGATAATAAATAATTAAACTAAAATACAAGATTTTATATCTATTTAATATATCGGTATATATGTGTATGTGTGTATCACACACACAAACACACACACACACACACACACACACACACACACACATATATATATATATATATATATATATATATATATATATATATATATATATATATATATATATAGTGTGTGTGTGTGTGTGCCTTCTTGCTATCAACTAGATCTTAAAGATGATTTTGATGTTAGATACAATCTGAAATATTAAACCCTCGATGCAATCTTAAAATGAAAGTCTCTGCAACCAATTATGAACCTTTTTGTCGCATTCACAACTAACAGTTCATAAAATTCCTCAGTTTGTGAGAAAAAAAAGGATAACTAAAATGAAATTTGTCCGCATGTAGAGATCTATGGTTTTTTTTTTAAAAACTAGTCTCCACAACATCTCCAGGGCTCACAAGGCCCTTCTATCTCTTATCTCAATGAACCTTGGGTGTGAATTTTGAATTGACGGTAAAGTTTATGGCGAGTGTTGCACTACAGTAGCAACAACCACAACAATCGGGTTGATAGTTTTGGTGCCTTCCTCCCCTTAAGCCCTTTTTTAAGTTTCTTGATACCCCTTCAAGTCTATTCCTAAATGGGTTTTTCGTAGTTAGAATTGTTGTCTCCATTACTGGGGCTTCGAGCTTCTCCTTGGGTATTCTTGAGGCCTCTAGTTTTCCAATAGCCGTGAGATTGGATTTGTAAAATTGGTGGTTGTCCGCCATGAGGCCGCATGATTATGGCTATTTCATTCTAACACGAACGTATCTGAGCCCAACTGTGACTCGTTAATGGGCCGGGCTACTACAACAGTTATTAAGTGGACAGCGTTGGGCCTTTTGAGAAAAAGGATGATTGAGAAAAAGAGGGAAACTATGCATGATATGATGGGCTTCTTTGCGACGGCCATGGGCCCAAGATTCTGCATACTACCTGGTAAAGCCGGATGAGGGGACCAAGATTGTGCATACTACCTGATAAAGCTAGAATAGGATATGACTACAAAGACATGGTGGGCGTAATATTTGACTGCTGCTTCTCCCCCACAGATCTTCCTGGAAGCCCCATATGGTAGCTGCGAGTCATCATCGCTCTTCCAAAGTTGCGCATCTCCACTACAGCGACTGACCAAAACGTGGTATCTGCAGCCACCATCTGCCCTAGTTGGAGATTCTGTCAGTCTGGTTCGATTAAACAAGAAAGCAGCACCATTCGAATCCGTTGCTAGCTAGCATTCGCCTGCTCCACCCATCACATGCGCCCCCCTGTTCCAAGGAAGATACATATACAAGTACCCAAAAGCGGGGGAGATTCTCCCATGTAGCTAGCTGCGTAGGAATATTCCTATGGTGGCATGGATCCACAGCTGCCGCCAAAGAAAAGATGCCTGGATCCTTGCAGCAACTCTCGCAATATATGTACATATGATGCTCATCACATGAAACTACAGGATCTTCGACCTCTGTGCACTCGCAAATCGTTCACTGCTCTCGTTACCCTGCTTCTCTTGTCCTTCCTGGTGATTTCTTGTTTACTTTAGTTTCATGTCTCTTCCTGGTGGCAGCTCTCTGAATTGACGGTGGGCAATGCCCCTGTCTGCTCTGGGTGTTGGGAGGTTGTTGCCTTTGGTCGGTGCTTCTGCCAGCTATGGCGGCGATCATATTAATTTGACTCAAGTACGAATTCCGCGAGATCTGTTTCCAACACTATTTGCTCAACCATGTTCCACTCTGACCAAACTAGAATACGAGGAGATTTTGGTTTGCTCTGCTACTTGTTCTTTCCTTTGTTGCGTGCATGTTCTCTATACGGACCTATGAGCTGTGAGTCAAATTCAGTAGTGGAGATGCAGGCGGCAGAGGTCTACCATCATGGTACCTTGGGGGATGGGAACTCTGTCATTGCTGAATCTTGGTATTAGATTTACATGGGCCACCTAGCAGTAACAAACGAGCAGGAACACAAATGTTCTTCTGCCATGTACCGAAACCAACCTTCAACCGTTAGAGGAAAATCCATATCCCGATGCACCATTCCGTTTGTTAGGTATACGGTTGGTCATATATCCATGGATCGTTTGACTATGAGACACTTAGTGGCTTGCATCGCAATAGAAGGACGCCTTTATTATAGTAGGAAGCCAACGGAAGTAAGAGTTTCTTTAACCATTATCCTTTTTACGGGGATAGGTTTTGAAGGATAAAATGCTGAATGTTTATTGGTCTTTTATGGAAAATGTAGAAAATGCTGAATGTTTATTGGTCTTTTATGGAAAATGTAGTATAGGAGCCCTCTTTTTGGGATTAAGAGAGAGATCCCCCCACACGTCTGTGGCGGAGGCCGAACGCCCGAGAGGGTGGTAAAATAAGGCGGCAAGTGAGATTCAAACCCGGGTCCTTTTGTTAGGGGACATTCGTCCTTATGTTTCCTCCGATGTTAGTCTTTTTTACATCGATTATATAATTTTGTATGGAGCACTAGGATATTTTATCATCTACGGACTATTACTTTTGAGTACTCCAAAATTGATCATCTACTAAGATCATTCGTTTCAAACATGCTCATAAAAGGTTAATTTTTGCCACATATATAGTGAGAAATCCATGAGTATCAAGTAAAGAATCGGTTTCTACTAATGAAACTTGTATTTTTAGTCATTTTCTCAAATAAAAAATAATAAAATAGGACTTGTAATTCTATTTTTTTTTAAATGCTCAATCAAACCAACAAGCTAAGTCCAAAAGTTTCTTCAATGTCGTGTGGTTTTTGTTAAGGAGCTCTTCCATGGACGTAATCTTTGATGTTGCTGCCTTTAAAGACAAGCATCTATTGGCTGACCTCTCCTCCTTTTAGCATAATATTTTCTTTCTTGGATATATATTTCAACTCCCATGGTCGGTTGGGGTGTGAATTATAGGCGGGCTCACTGACTTCTATAGGATATATGGTGTCTTGTTCCTCGCATGGCCAAGTAACATTAATGTACCTAACTAGTATTTCTGGACTTGTTTCATTCTTGTTATATGTTATCGAACTGAAAATTCTTGTTATTTGTACTTTATATGTATGCTTAGGCTTTAGAAATGTAAAAAAAAATCAAGGCTTTAGAGATATTTAGGGTTTTCAAGATGATTAGACATTTAAGTGAGAATGGTTTGCTTTCTGATAATGTTGATATGATAAAGTCTTATAGACAATGTTTACGATCTCAATTAGAGTAACCTATAAAGTTGTATAGCTAAGAAGTGGTTTTGTATTTCTAACATGATTGTGTTAATTAGGGTCCGTGACAATAATGTGAAAATGCCGACTAGTTTGGTATGTAGGTCTAAGGTTAAAACACAAAAAATTAGACCCTTGGGGTCAGACATTATAATTGTATAATGTTGGAAAGTGTTATTAGCTAATAACTCATGTGTTATTTGGGGCTAATTGTCTTGACCCATTAGGGTTAAGTTTACTTTCTTATATTTTCCTCCTCTCCTATATTTAGGAGGGTAGTTTGTCATCTACCAGTAAGAAAGATATCATTAGAATCCTTTTTATTTTTTGCAATATTTATAAACTGAATCCATAGAACACCCAAAATGATATAGAGTCTATTGTGGAAACAAGACCAAAGATAGGAACCATGATCATAGTTAGTTGGGACCTTTAGCCTTGGCTTAGATAAACCGATCAGTAAAAGAGAGGCATGATTTGATCATGTACAAATGAAAAAATTAAAGTAAATTCTAAATTAATTTAACATGGAAAAATTAGTAAGATATTTGTTAATAGGATAATGACTAAACTTAGGTTGGGTTTCACAAACCAAACACACTCACAAAAATGCAAACACTCATAGATCTATTTTATGTATTTAGCTTAGTTTGTGAGAAGTTATTATTGTTTTGTTGGCTAAATTGGACATTATTATAATCCCTTTGTTTCGATGATGTCAAACATTTCATTCTTGTGGATCTAACATGCTACTTGAGTGTTGCAGGAATTAGGTGGATGACAAACAACTTGGAAGATCTATATCCTCAAAATGTGTTAATTTCATGATTGTAATCAAATGTAAAAACTTGTACAAGATATATAATGTACAAGTACTTAGACATCATGTAAATCAAGCGTTAGATCTTCCCTAGCCACTCACAACACTTAGATAGGTCATTCCTTATAATAGTGTCACATCTGCACACTCATACACACACTTAGTATCTAGTTCAAAACATTGAAATAGGGTCATTCTCGGTCGACAAAATCCTCGACCGAGACACTCTCGGTCGACAAATTCCTCGACCGAGAATGACCCAAGTAGCTGTTAGACACAACAGACAAGGTAGTTGGGAGTTGGATTAGAACGTTATATACACTTGCTCCATACAGTCCCTTGGTCGACAAGTCCTCGACCAAGAAGGACTCTCGGTCGACAATTCTTCGACCGAGAAGAGTTCTATTTACAATTTTTAGGATTAATTAACTAGTCGTTGTTAGTGCAACTAATGGATACCTAACGGCTAGTTGAGCACTTAGAACCCCCTAGAAAGTGTCTAGAACGTCCTTAAGCATCCATAGGCCATTCCTATAAATAGGACAAGCCATAGGACACCCAAAGTACACTTGTGCTACACTTGAGCATTCATACTTGCAATTGACAATTCATTCTTGTGAGCAATTGAGCAATTCCTACATTGGATATACATTTCCATTACTCTAAATTCATGTCCTATAGGCTAGCATCTCCTATCCACAACACCTACACTTCCATATACATTGGTTAGGAGATCAAAACGCTTGATATAGGAAATCAAGCCTTGTGCTACAAGTGGTATTGTAATTTCTATTTTCCTTCTTGTTCCTTTATATCTTTTGTACTCTCCTTGCTACTCCTAGGGTTGGAGGCTACGGATTGGAGAGGGTTTGACTTCTCAGGTAGAGAAGGGTCTTCTCGGTGGAGAAGGTGGACTTTGGACTACTTCAAGAAGGCTGTCTCAACGGGAAGCTACTTCAAGAGGAAGGCTACTTCAAGGGGAGCTTGAGGTTACTTCAAGGAAGGCTGCTTCGAGGTTGGTGAGACTACTTCTAGGTGAAGGCTGTCCGAAGGGTTTGGTGAAAGTATTGTAATTTTATGTAACATCCTTGCGAGGTAATAAAATTAAATACTTTCAAAATCCCAGTTGGGTAAGCAACCGGGTAGTGGATTGACTGCCTTAGTATTTGCTAAGGTTGGCACCACTCTAAATCCTTGTCCCCTTGTCCAATATTTTTGTGGTTTCTTGCTTTGGTTAAATTATTATTAAAATATCCATAAAACCCTATTCACCCCCCCCTCTAGTGGTTTTTCAATTGGTATCAGATTAGGGCTTCAAGGAACTCTAACACAGTCTTGAAGAATGGGTGACGGGTTGCTCAACAACCTCAACTTGGAAGGAACACTCGTGGCTAGACCTCCAGCTTTTGATGGCACTAACTACACCTACTTGAAGAGGAGGATGCAATTTTACTTCCAAGGAATCAGCTGGGACTTATGGAGAATGGTATCAACTCCTTATGAACTTCCTCAAATGGAGTATGCAAATTGGGATGCTAATACGGTAAAATCTGCCCAAATGAATGCAAAAGCTGTAAGTATACTTTATTGTTCAATTTCCGTTGGTGAGTTTAATAGAATATCAAATTGTGAAACATCTTATGAGATATGGCATAGATTGTCTATAACATATGAAGGAACTGTTCAAGTTAAGAATTCTAAAATCAGAATGCTTAAATAGAAATTTGAACAATTTTGTATGGATCAAAATGAATCTATTAGTGAAATGTATGCAAAATTTTCTTCTATTGTGAATGGTTTGAATGCTTTAGGCAAAGTGATTAGCGAGGAATACCAAGTGTCAAAGATTCTTAGATCTCTCCCTCCTAAGTATAATCCCAAAGTGAATGCCATTGAAGAAGCAAATGACCTCACCCGACTAAGGATGGAGCAACTCATTGACAACCTAGAAGCACATGAGGCAACTTTAGAGAGGAAGAAAGACGAGAACGTGAACTTCAACAAGGGAAAAAGAAGGACATTGCATTAAAAGCATCAACCAAGATTAGTCATGACACAAGTGAAGATGATAGTGAAGAAGAAACTCTCATTGTAAATGGTAAGCAGTATAAAAGTTTTAAAACTAACAAAACTTCTAGTGTTTCTTCTTCCAGGTGCTTTGAATGTGGCAAAAAGGGACACATGAAAGGTGATTGTCCAAAACTCAAGAAAGGGAAGAAATCACCTCACAAAAAGAAAGAAAGAGCATATAAAGATGCATGGGATGATTCAAGTGATGATAATGATGATGGAAAAGAAGAAGTAGAATGTCTTATTGCTACAACAAATGAAGAAGAAGAAGAGGTAAGTCTTTTTGATCTACCAAAAGAAGATCTAATTGCTAGTCTTCAAGATACACATGAGAAATATATTGAGTGCAAGAAGAAATTTAAGAAATAAAATAAAATAAATGATGAGTTAAATGCTAAACTTCTTGCTCTCACATCTAAAATTGAAGATTATGATATTAAGCTGAAATCTATAGAAGCAAATTGCAATCTTCTTTCCCTCGAAAAGTTAAACTTGCAAACTCAAGTAAATGATCTTCTAAAACAACATGTTTTGTGTACACATCTAGATTATGATATTATTGTGAAAGAAAGAGATTCTTTGTTATGTAATCTAAATCAAGCAAAATTAGATATCAAGAAGAAAATGGATGAGATTATGAAGTTACAACAAAAAGTGAGTAGCTTGAGTAACAATAATATTCTTGATAATATCTTAAATGATTCTTATCGTCAAATTGGAAGAAGAGGACTAGGTTATAAGACTAAGGGAAAATCTTATCAAAAACCTAGTTGGAGAAGGACACAAGTGCTAAAGAATAAATCTATGTATGTACCCAAGAACAATTCAACTCCTAGAAAGAGAAATGAGATTGACTCTATTAGTTGTCATTATTGCTTGCGTCTTGGACACTACTCTTTTTCATGCCCATACAAGAAAAGGAATGTTGATCTATCTTGGGTTCCTAAAACTTAGAAGTTTGAATTTGACTAGTTGAGATTTGACCTAAACTAATTCTTGATATACAAATTTCATATCTCAACACAATCGAGCTTTAACTTTCATATTCTTGATTTACTTGGAAACAATTACTGAAAACAATTCTGAAACAATACAGAAACTTTCTCGGTCGAGAAATTGTTCGACCGAGAACATTATCGGTCGAGAAATAGTCGACCGAGCAGGTTACTATTTTCAAGTTTGCAATAAATCTGATAAAACATGTACAAACAGCAGCATTCTCGGTCGAGAAAAACGTCGACCGAGATAAATTCGGTCGACAAACAGTTCGACTGAATCAAGTTCTACTGAACTTGTTTTCAATTAATCTAGTTTGCTATCAATTTGTTATTAATGATTGATTTAATATGCAAAATCAAGAATAAATCTTGGAGACCATCTTTGAAACAAGACATATTGGTCCTTTTGCATCATCATTTAAGGTATAACATTATGAATATGAAATCCTTAAACATATTGCAAAAGTATTATATGAAGACTGATTTTTGAACAAACCTTATGCATTGATTGAAAAAGTTTATTAAGCATGTTCATGGTTTGTCTTAAAATTGAAAATCCATGAATCATGAATGAGATTATTTTGGTTTACATGGTTTAAAATTGAAAATTATGCACCATGATTGGTATAATCAAGGAAATTACTGTTTTATCATAGTCCACATGGTTTATCCTAAGTATTTCTTGGTCTATCTATGTAGGAACCATGTGTATTAAAATTGAAATGGTCATAATCACTGTATTTCATGAAATTACATGTTTCTATCTTGATCATTGTATTGTGGATATGCTTCTACTGTTCTATCATAATCATTGTGCCATGATCAGTATGTTTCATTAGTTTGTCTAAAATGATCTTTGATTCATATATATAAACCATAAATGGATATTGTTTTTGATCATTATGATTCAACTCATATGGAGATGCCATTTTGCATAAACAGTAAAACATCTTGGCACAAATGCATTTTAAATAAAAAATCTGCAGAAATTATACTTCACATATAAGTGTTCACATTGGAAATTTGCAGAAATTGCCTCTTGGTTGAAATCAAGTTTGACCAAGGGGGGCTATGGTCGAATTCAAGGTCGACCTAAAATAAGCTTCACAAAATGCTTATTTGTACATCATTTTACTGCACCTAATCTTAGTATCTTGATTCAAAATATGTTTATCATATTAAAAACATAATTTTAGTGCATAACTCTAATAAAAGATCAACTTATTATGATCTAATATTGATTGTGACCTTAGAATCCTTAAATTATCTTGACTATAAGATTAAGGGGGAGCTCACACAAATTATCTTGATTACAAGATTAAGAAGCTTACAAAACTTTGTAAACATCATTTGAAGCTTGTTATGACCTTAGTATTTTGGTTATGAAAATAAAGGAATCTACAAATTTAATGAATGTGATATATATCTTGTTCTTAATGTAATTCTCTAAACAAATCAGGGCTTAACATCCCGTGCATTTGGTTAGAGACACTTTTCATGTACTCTAAGCTTAAAGGATTCTCATATCATTTTTAGGGCTTAACATCCCTTGTTCAATGGATGAGAAATCAATACACATATGCCATGAACTTAAAAGGAACTCATATCATTTCAAGGCTTAACATCCTTTGCAAATGATTGAGAAATAAATTGTGGCTAAATTTAACAATAATTGGTTTGCATTAATTCCTTGCTTTTAAATTGAATATCTCTTTAAGGGGGAGCATAGCATAAAATTAAGGGGGAGAAATAAAAAGTCATACTCAAATGACTATCTTGGATATCTTTTTGAAATGACAAAGGGGGAGAAATAAATATAAAATAAAAAACATGAGTTTCATAGGCCATCAGCCAGCACACACTTGCAAACAAGAGAATAACTACAAAAGGTAAACTTCAGGTATGAAACTCATATGATTTATATTTCCTTATTTTATATTTAGGAAATGTTTGTCATCTTCAAAAAGGGGGAGATTGTTGGCTAAATTGGACATTATTATAATCCCTTTGTTTCGATGATGACAAACATTTCATTCTTGTGGATCTAACGTGCTACTTGAGTGTTGCAGGAATTAGGTGGATGACAAACAACCTGGAAGATCTATATGCTCAAAATGTGTTAAATTCATGATTGTAATCAAATGTAAAAACTTGTACAAGATATATAATGTACAAGTACTTAGACATCATGTAAATCAAGCGTTAGATCTTCCCTAGCCACTCACAACACTTAGATAGGTCATTCCCTATAATAGTGTCACATCTGCACACTCATACACACACTTAGTATCTAGTTCAAAACATTGAAATAGGGTCATTCTCGGTCGACAAACTCCTCGACCGAGACACCCTCAGTCGACAAATTCCTTGACCGAGAATGAGCCAAGTAGCCGTTAGAAACAGTAGACAAGGTAGTTGGGAGTTGGATTAGAACGTTATATACACTTGCTCCAGAAAGTCCCTCGGTCGACAAGTCCTCGACCGAGAAGGACTCTCGGTCGACAATTCTTCGACCGAGAAGAGTTATGTTTGCAATTTTTAGGATTAATTAACTAGCCATTGTTAGTGCAACTAATGGATACCTAATGGCTAGTTGAGCACTTAGAACCCCCTAGAAAGTGTCTAGAATGTCCTTAAGCATCCATAGGCCATTCCTATAAATAGGACAAACCATAGGACACCCAAAGTACACTTGTGCTACACTTGAGCATTCATACTTGCAATTGACAATTCATTCTTGTGAGAAATTGACCAATTCCTACATTGGCTATACATTTCCATTGCTCTAAATTCGTGTCCTATAGGCTAGCATCTCCTATCCACGACACCTACACTTCCATATACATTGGTTAGGAGATCAAAATGCTTGATATAGGAAATCAAGCCTTGTGCTACAAGTGGTATTGTAATTTCTATTTTCCTTCTTGTTCCTTTATATCTTTTGTACTCTCCTTGCTACTCCTAGGGTTGGTGGCTACGGATTGGAGAGGGTTTGACTTCTCAGGTGGAGAAGGGTCTTCTCGGTGGAGAAGGTGGACTTTGGACTACTTCAAGAAGGCTGTCTCAATGGGAAGCTACTTCAAGAGGAAGCTACTTCAAGGGGAGCTTGAGGTTACTTCAAGGAAGGCTACTTTGAGGTTGGTGAGACTACTTCTAGGTGAAGGCTGTCTGAAGGGTTTGGTGAAAGTATTATAATTTTATGTAACATCCTTGTGAGGTAATAAAATTAAATACTTTCAAAATCTCGATTGGGTAAGCAACCAGGTAGTGGATTGACTGCCTTAGTATTTGCTAAGGTTGGAACCACTCTAAATCCTTGTCCCCTAGTCCAATATTTTTGTGGTTTCTTGCTTTGGTTAAATTATTATTAAAATATCCATAAAACCCTATTCACCCCCCTCTAGTGGGTTTTCATGTTTCCCATTCCCTCACTTTCTTGAGATAGGGGTATCTAACGTTAAAATCAATCTCATTTCATGAGATACCATGCAAATAACCTAGCATGAAACATCCATATAACGTGTTCTATTGTGATACATCATTCTCTGGAATCCATGTTACTCTATGGTACACATATATACCAAACAACACTCTCTCAAGGCTATTTGGAATCAAACAGAGAAAGATGGTAGACAAGGATATACGTTATGCATAAATAAAGTAAATGTTTGAAATAAGGAAAGAATCGAGTGAAGGATGGGAGAAGGGAAAAAGAAAGTTAAAATGGTGGATCCTCCTAGATCTATCATACATTGGTTATATGTCCCTTCATCATAGTTGGGTCAAACCTCCTTCACTCTTGATCAAGCATTATATATGGAGGAGATGAGAAAATAGGATGTAGACAAGCCTTTCTCCCTGTATGTAATGGGTGAATGGTGAATGTGTGAGAAAATCTTTTATATTGCCTTTTCTCTCTTGAGATCATGATTTTGAGGCTTGATGGCAGTATCCGTGGAACTAGAATGAAAATGAGTTATGGTTACATTATCTCCTCTTGTTGGAGTTGATAGAAATGATGACAACACTTAGATAGGAAAATGGAAATGAAGATGCCTGATATTGGAGGACAAAGTGTGTATTTACAACCTCAGATTGGGATAATAGGAAACCCTCATACCTATTCTAGTAGGGTTTCTTTTTGTGTGCCCAGAGTAATGGAGCACATGCCTCGGGCAGTGCTAGATCCATTGGGTACAGAAGTGAGGAATATCAAGTTTTGGGATAGGACAAGGTGAGGCTTTAAGTGATTTCCCGAGAGCAGTCATGCTTGGAGTGGGATTACAATGTAAATTAAGAAACAAATGGGTACAATGTGTGGGTCTCTTCCTATATTCCGAGCCATTGCATCTCATAATGTGATTGCATCTGCATGTGTGGCAGTCTTGGGTCTTCATATTGGTGAAGTAGGTCATCATCCACTTGACCAAGCCTGATGTGTGTCTTCAAGTATCTTCCCTAGATGATGCATGGCCATCATGCCCACTGCAGTTCCATTGAGTTCTTAGGGAAACAAATGCAATGGAATTTGGCTCTAGGAGTCTGATGGGCATTGCATCCTTTGTCTAAATGGTTTGACAAGGCTTTAAGAAATGTGAAAAATGTTGAAAATGATAATTTAAACTTGTTGGTAGGGTAAATAGAAAAAAATAATACAAGATATACTAAAAGGGAGATATCCTCCTAAATAACAAGGAAAATAATGGTAAAACATGAACAAAACATACAAATATGTTATCATATGTTCCATGAACCAACCGACTTCTGAATTTCTATTGAATAGGACAAGTCACATACTAATACAATAGAGATGATAACTTGTCCATGAGAGGAAGGTCAATTTTCTTGTAATGTTTGACTTTATTTGGTCTATGATAAACTTACATGTTCTATGAAATTATGGAGAGGGAAGTGTAACTTTGACAAGTCAACCAATCCTCTAGATGAGTCATCTTATTTGAAGTAGAACACGATGAAACAAACAACAAAATGAAAACATAAGTCACTACTTAAACAATACATACACATTACAAACACACACACACACACACTCACACACACACACACACACACACACACAAACACACACACACACACACACACACACACATATATATATATATATATATATATATATATATATATATCTGTGTGTGTGTGTCTATATATATGTATATATGTAATAAAAAAGTGTACTTACTACCTTATCTTTCCCCTACATTCACATATGTGTAAAGTATTGAGGATCCTTGGTCTATAGATTTTGCACTTGGATTTTTTTGTAATAGATAGACTTATGAATAAGTTTGGTTTTGAACTGACATTTCTTTTTGTTTGTCTAGAGAACCACCATTGGTTGAGCTTGTCTGTATTTCCTTTGTTCTTTACATAATTAGTCTCTTACTATCTTATAATTGTATATTTATAGATGACTGAGCATGCAATGTTAGAAAATAGGAAATTTAGAATTTTTCCAAATATTTGGTGTAAGAATGTGGGGAGTTTCAATTTCAAATATCATTTACTCATCCAACAACTTGTCCAAATCTAATATTTTAAAATGATACATTTTGGAGCTAATGTCACTAAATTGTACTAGTTATGCAAAAATTAACCAACTGTAGGGTAAAAAATGAAGTTTGAAATATGGAAAATTAGTGATAATAATCAACTATATTTGATAATGTTAGACTTACACTAAAATTTATGAATTATAATCAATCGGGACAAATTTTATAATATTTATTCATTTTACTATAATTATAAGTGAATCTATTACATGATTGAATTATGTGGTTCTTCTAGTAGGATTGAAAAACATCATCGAGTATATGTGATTTATAATGACTATGGATATGTTGAATGATGATGCTAATATTATAAGTGGAATAATATATATCTATTGTGACATTATGGTATTAAACTTGATGATGCATGAGATATTAGTAAAAATAATTAATTGTGCCTGTTGAACCTTGTTTATGATAAGTCAATGATGATGTTTTCAATCATGTTTGTAGTATGGATTTTCATATATTATCTTGAGTTTATACTACTATCATTTTCTAAGATGTGAAATAATATTATAATTTTGAAACCCTAGTCCATGATTATTATTAGACCTAAATTTATAGTTAGTAACACAAAATACATCGATACAACCATCCAATTTCTCTATTCCTGAAATCTTTTAAAGAATCATATACTATAACCCCGAAAAAATAGGAGCCATACTAATAAGTAATTAGGAAGCCCTAAACAACATTGATATTTTTTGATATGTTTGATTTTGGAAATTGTAACATGTTTTCTTGTACTAATTTTGTGAATCATGACAAGGTACCCATAGTGTGAAATCTTTGTTTAGACATCTATTTTGAGGATATGTGGGGACGAGCCTTGACTTCCACGAGAGTTGATTTTGAGTGTGGAACTCCATAGAGTGGACTACTCATACCTCACTCATGCTATTTGGAAAATGTGTATCAATTACTTAAGGAAATTCATATGAAACATATTCAACTAGTCGTCTATGCTTTGTTGGTATGCATCTTGAGTACCAAGGACACTTGAGGAAGTTTCACATGCTACATGATTAAGTTCCCCTAGATAAACATATGTGGCAGGGTCACCATTGACTAAGATATTATGTTAGTCTGAAAAGTATTGGTAGCCCTAAGACATATAGTGTTCTATGTGGACATGTGTTCATTAGTTTCATCCTAGAGAGTAAGTATCCAATTTATTAGTGTGTGAAAATTAGAGTAGTTTTTTTGTGCATATTTGAACTTCTAATTTTATGTATATTTAATTGATGTGTTATATTTAACTACTATTATGCATTATCATATACATTCTTGAATTAATACAATATTGGTCTAGATTGTCACTTTCATTTATGGGTATGATGATGAAGTGACTACCTAATCAATGCGTTTAAAAGAAATGTATAATGTTTATTGTTGACATTTCAAACAACTCAAACCAAAGATATTTACATGAAATATCTATTTTGCGGGATTCTTTTTTACTTACATAGGGGTTTAACTCATGTATGTTTTTCTGAGTTCATATTAGCATTATCAGATAGATAAATATGCTTCACAATAGAAATAGTACATTTAGTGATTCCACATTCTGAAGTAGGAGTCTATGTAGGATTTTTTTAGAGTCCTAGAGTTGTTCTAGTAAATTTTAGTCTTGGTTTAGATATGTTTTCTATAAGAGATACTTTTCATGGGTGTTATTTGATTCTGCAAATGATGTTGTATGTACTAAAATGTTCTATTTCTTTGGATGGTTTTGTTATTTGTATGTCTCTTATGTAATGTTCATGCACTACACGTCTTAATGAAGTGGTTAGTTTCTTTAATTTTTTCCACTGAATGGAAATAACTGATACTAATTTTTTAGAATAAATTCTTCTATTATGTAGAAGCATAGGGTTTCAAAAGGGGGGCTATGGCATTTAGTGCAATGTCCTACATTACCCCTATCAATGACACCCTGTCAAGTGGGAGGGGGCCTAGCGCCTGATGAGTTCCACCCACACCCCTATGGCTCATCTAGCCTAGTTGTTCTATTGGGGTGAGACTATCTAGTGGCTGACACAATATTCCTTTTGTGCCCAATCCTCCATGTATCAATGCCATTGATTAGTGGCCATGGGTTTCCAATTCTAATGGACATTTGGTGAGGGATAATGCACATTGTTGTGGTGCAGAGACTGAGGTGAACAAATTTGGGTCCTCTATTTGTGGTGGTGCTATGTTATCCAAGCCAATATTCTACCTTTCAATGGCTCGGTCAATCTTTGTTTAGTTTTTGTAGTTATAGTTTCTTATCTTCATTTTAGTTTCTTTTTTCCAACTTGTTTCTTTCTACTATATTTCAATTCTCCATGTTTTCTCATCATTGATGGACATTAATATTCACCTATTTTAGGCTTTGGGTTCAATCCTATCCTACTTGAGAAGATGACCTTGTGAACTCCATTGGGTCTCGAATTTAGCACTAACTATTTATTTTTCTTATATACTTGGTGTATGGCTTTGTGTGTCGATGGAATTCTCTTAGATCACCAATTGCATGCATAACACCACTGCTACATGCTTAGGTTAAAATCATATCACTTGAAAATCTTATTTTTCTATCCTTAAGGGGTCTATGTAGAAGTGTCCTATTAATAATCTAATATGAGTTTTGAGAATTTGTGACCAATGTTTTAGTTGGTATATTTCCTGGTAGTCTGCATTCCTCTTATTATTTGTTTTATGAATATTGAGTAATGATTTTTTTTCATTTTATCTAAAAATTATTATAGTATTTATATATCTAAACAATCTTTTTTTAGCTTTGTCTCATAGTGTATCATTGACAAATATATTGCGGTTAGGAGCAATATAGTGGCCGTCGAATACAACTTATTTCTTCTAAGGCATCTATGATGACCCCCATTTTTCTCAATCATATATTCTTCTTGTTTGTGTTCTACCACCTTACCCCATCCCACCACTTTTTTCATTTCTTATGCACTCTCATCATTTAATATGACTTGAAGATGTTATGTTACATTTCATATACTGATTATATTATCAAGGATATGTTTTCCTATGTAACATAAATTTTAGTCTAAATATGTACCAATGGTTTTTTTCAAAAAGGAAAATGCAATGACTCATAGATATAACCTCAAGACCATAAGAATTTTATTTGATTGAGCATCTTGCGTAGTTAATAAATATTGTGTTTTACTTTTTATCACTCATATGTATGATTGAATGACTTCGTATAGTGGTTTCCCAACTCGAGAGCTTCAAACCAACAAAATTTTAATATAGGTTTTCCAATTATTTCCTAAGATTATGGTTATCATATAAATCTCTCTTTTTTAAGAAATTATCATTATATTGACCTGCTTATCAGTCACTTGATTGATTTCTTGATGTTATGAACATGGAAAATCATATACGCCACTTTACCTTTACATCACTCATTGCATGCCTTAATGGTGTGAGTTTTCATTCCTTGACATAATTATAAATATGTGGGTGACTCTAGTATGCCTTTGTATATGGATATCATGCATGTAACACTCATGCATATCTAAAGTGGCCCCATTTACCAATACATCCCTTTTCATATTCCCAAGTCTAAACCCATGGCTAACAACAAGTATGCAACATGTTGTCAATAGAGATAATCTACTTATTTCCTATTTATTATGAACTAAACTACATCCTAGTACCCAAAAAGAATTGTTAAGTGACACATACACCCACAAATTACATGATCCTCATGTATATAATTTATCCTTACTCCATCACACACTTTGGGAATATTTGTTAGGTGTATAACTTTTAGTGAAACTACTAAAAGACAATCTTCATTATTCATGAACTTTTACTTCTTGGGATCCTAGTAAGTAATGAATATTATTGGTACTCATAGTGCCAACAATTCCAATAACCTAAATTTAGGAAAGAATTTATTTAAAAAATATTTTGATGAAATTGACTATTTTTTTGCCCATGATTAGTGGTATTAGATGCCATAATTATATGGATTCCTGATAGTTTGTTTATAATAGGTTTCATTTCTACTTATGTTATTCTCATAATAGTTTTTTCCCTTAAATCAAATGATATGAAATACTAGTTTCGAGCATGAAAAAAATAATAAAATGTAAATCATATACATTATACCCATTTTGAATTTATTATTTTATGCTTCTAGGATTGCATACATATTTGAATTTGCAAACCAATCTCATCCTAGTATAATATATCCATCACAAATATAGAATGTACAAGTCCTACAACGTAATGCATATTTATTGCTCTATTAGGAAATTCCTAGATTGACTCCAAGTGTCTATTGGTTTAAATGAAGGTATTACCAAGCACATGCTTAGTCGAGGATGTTTTATTTATGTTAAAACATATGACATAGAAAAAGTGAGTTCTAAATAAAAAAAACATATCCTACATGTGAGTCAAAATGGTGATTGAACTGATAAAAAATAAAAGAAAATGAGAACATGTGGAGGTCATACATATTTCTTACTAGCAAGTATATTGGGGAAAATAATCTTTAACACATTTTAAGTAATTGTCTAATTTCATGAGAACATTTTAAATTAGGTTATCTCTACAGAACTTGGTTGATTGAGACATTTAACAAGATCAATTAGTAGAATCTCTAGTCATTCTCTAAGGATGAACCAATTTCCAAATCATTATTACCACCTACTAGACAAAGTATTTATTGAAGTTGTGGTTGTTTGATCCATGTTCACTACAATTAAACTATTTTCTAGAAAAAAAATTGTAAAGAGACCACTTATTTACTAAAACATGTCACAGGTTAGATAATATGTATTTCATATATTTATTCATGCAAGAATTAGAAAATTAGTTTTAGAAATCCAATTTTAACCACTAATATCAATTACTTTTATTCATAAACCTTGATGGTATATTTAATATCCATTAAAATTAGTAAAGGACACAATCCACCAATATTAAAGACATAAAGTTGTTGTTTATTTACAACTACAAGGTATAATAAATATATATGTATAACTATTAACACTTTTTATTTTGATGCATTTAGAAAGTTATGTAGTTCTTCAATCTCATCTCTTTTTGAAAGGGAAACAACCTGTCAAATGGAAATGCCATTCTGGACCAAATGGTCCTTGCTTGGGAAATGGACCATAAGGATAACTAGACATATGTAGTTTTTCTAATTTTACTTGTAAATTCACATACATATATTAGTTTCTTACACGACAACCTCTCAAGTTCTATGCTATGCTATTATGGGTGTAAGAAAGTGAACCACTTATTTTCATTATCATGGTTGTTGATTTCTAATGAGTTTCCATATTTATGGGTAAATTAATTATCCTTTCTTCACTACCATGTACAATTGTAACGTAGTCCTTTATTATGCATATGGCCGGATCCCTCTTGCTATCTAATTCAAGATATGTTGAATTAAATATAAATAACCATCGAATAGTCAATTGATTTAGGAATCCAAAATTAATATTTTTTTTATCCCCAATACAAAATTAATCTCAATATTCAATATAACTGGTTGACTTTTTGCTTGCATATAATTGAATGATGTCAACTATTTTCTATTAAAAGATCTTCTAATTACTTTGATCATCATATTGGAGCTTGGTAATATACTATCATTCTCACCAATAACACTCATTTCATTTCTTAGTATAACATTTATTTTATTATGTTCATTCATCCTTGAAATATCATGTTCACTAAGCATCTCTCGCCTGATGTTAGTCTAATACAAAACCTGATGGTTCTAGTTTAATTAATAATTAGGAAGCTAATGAAGGGATGAATCGCTATATTTTGATTATATAGGAATAAAAATTAGATTAAAATATTTTAAATAAATATAAATAAAATGAAAATGAAGTAATTTAGTAGGAAGGTGTAAAGTTAGAAAAGGAACTAAGGGTATATGAAGGAAATTTATTATAACAAAGAAGGTTTGAGGCATCTGTGCAACCCAGTTAAAATTTTATATGCGTCCATAAGTGTTATTAGGATAAGAAAGTTATATTTACTTTTGGATTGCTAAAACTGATAAAGAAGTGTATATATTGAGAAATTATATATGCCTCATGATGAGAATGTTCCATGTTTTTTGGAAACCAATTCTTGTTCGTTGAAACCTCTAATTTTCAATGCACATTCTAAAATTACAATGTATCATCTATAGTCAAGAGGTTGATCAAGTGGAATTTGGAAATCAACTAAAATAATGGAATAATGATTACAATAATGTTAGAATATGTGAGATAGGTCTATAGATGTTTTTAAGAATGAGGATGGACTTTAAGGAACTTCTATGGGTAGTTTCATGCATGTTCTTTAAGGATCTTGGGGATTATTCGTTGTGAATTAAGGCTCAATGCTCATCTAGGGGAATTAGGATAAGTATGATAGTTTTTTTACAATAATGTAAATGATGTTCAATTAGTTTTTAGAGTATTATGAATTCTAAAAAATGAATGTAAGCATAGAATATTGAAATTTGACAAGAGTTGTGCACCTATCATTTGGAATGCAGTCGAGTCATCCTTTTTCATCTTTGCAATTTTCATCTTTCAATGAAGGTATATATTGGTATTAAATGTCAATTCTAAATGTATATCAGTCTTCCACTTGGTTTTGTGATGATCATTTCATCTTTTTCATGTATCCATAGCCTACCCGTTTAGTAAAAAGGCAAAAACATTCATAAGATATATTAGATACTCGTGTATCTCATCCATAAAAATTAAATTGTTATCAAATTGTATAGAAACCTAGAATTCATTGTGAGAATATGAATGTACACATAAGTCTCTTAATCTCACATAAATATATTAGCAATTACAAAAGGAAGGTAGGTGCACATTCTATATATCGTCTCTCTAACATTAAGTAATAACTTCCATAAGAAAGAGCTATACATATACATATCAAACTATTATTCCTTGTTAGGTCTTAATTTTATGATATTCTTTGTAGTTTAAAGTAATGGAAGATCATTCAAATGGTCATCTCACTAAAATTGATCTTAGGAAAACAATTAGAAAAATTTGAAGAAGCAATGCAAAAGAATATGAAATGGTCCATAGAGATTGAAAGTTGGGTAGAAATAAGAATGTTAGGAGAAGGATGCATGAAGAACGACAAGCCATGACACTGATAGTGATTGACATGCTAAGACGATGAGTAGGTGAAGAAATTTTTTATGGAGATTTTCAATGACTACAAGGACCATGGGAGGTTTAGTCCCCATAGGAAAGGTAGAGGTGGCATGTTGAACTATTGGATAGAATACCTATTGGTAAATATGTCCATAGAGACATCCCGAGCGATTGCATAGAGTCAGATATTAATTAATCAAATAATATGATTATTTGGTTAATTGATTAATTCTAGAATATTCTAACTAATCCATGAGCATTTTAATTAACGTAGTGTTTCTATTTACCGATGAATTTAGGAAATTCTACTTCCTTTCGTCTCCTATTTAAAGGGGCTTGACAACCGATGTCTATATAAGATATTGAGAGAAGTTTTTAGTTTATGATCACGTACGTAAACTCTAGCCGTCACCGTCCTCACGAGAGAAAGGAGAGCACCGCGACGCTAGCACATCACCGCACAGAGACGACTCCTTCCCGCCGATTTAGGAAGCACGACGTGGAGTTCCAGTCCATCCACGTAGACGAAGTAAATAGGCAGATGTTGAGACACCTGCGTTTAGAGGACGTCAATGGCCATCCTCACACACTACGAGCAGCGTACAACACCGCACGAAAAGAGTGCCACCGGATCTTCCTGTGATGCACTCAGCGAACGGGAGAGAAGTTCTGCCCATGTAGGCCGAAAATGTTGCACAACATCGTGAAGCGGGACATCATCAAACTTGCTCCATGATAAGCTATATACCACAAATACTCTTTCTGAATACGTTGTTGTCGACGAGATCCTGTTTCGGGTTGCATGGATTTTTTATTGTTGCTTCCACCGCGCATGTTTTCTCCACAAAACCCAACAGTGGTATCAGAGCAACATCGATCTACAACATATTTGAATTTGTTTCGATATGATCAAATCATTGTATACTGTTTTTAATATTGCATACGATGCGAATTAAAACTGCTAATGTGAAAATATAAACTTAATTCCACATACGCCGCATGCTTCTAATTTTGACGTTTCGGACGGGGTCGACTATTTTTAGCCTTTGCAAAGCCACAGAGGAGGACCCAGATCTAAGCCAGTTATATATATATATATATATTTATAGTGATAATCATAGTCACTTTATAGTTGCATGAAATAAAAGTCATCCAAGCAGTTATTTTCAAGCAACTGATAAAAAACGTTTGGAAATTGCCGTGAAACTAAAGCGATTATCCATAAGCGTAACCACATACCTGTTAGGCTGATTTGAAATAGAATAATCGAATCAAGAAATCCAAATAGGCAGGCAAGCACATTATGAGATCCTGAAATATGCATACAATTTCTTATTATTAATCATGCCATCAAAATCTATTAAACCTAGCTCTCTTCCTAGGGTTTCTAGTCCACTTTTAGGGTTTCCATTGCAATTAGGGTGTGTGTGCATATATATATATCTGTGTGTGTGTGCGCATATATATATATATATATATATATATATATATATATATATATATATATATATATATATATATATATATATATATATATATATATATATATATATATATATATATATATATATATATATATATATATATATGTGTGTGTGTGTGTGTGTGTGTGTGTGTGTGTGCATATATATATGTATGTATGTATATATATGTGTGTATATATATATGTATGTATGTATATATATGTATATATGTGTATATGTATGTATGTATATATATGTATATATATGCATATATATGTATGTATATATATGTATATATGTGTATATGTACAATCTGAATGGAGAAGAGCAATACCTTGGGCAATATCTATCATGAGGACATGTTGGTTATCAATATTGGTTTGGATGGTAACCAAAATACTAAAGTCAGGTGAGAGTTTGAGTAATCTCATGGTGTTAATAGGGAGGTATATGATAGGCATATGTTCAATAGGTTCATGTAAATTCTAGATAATGGGTATGGAAGAAGTTGAGATTTGATTAGGTGAGACAAGTGGAGGTTCTAGTGAGTAGGGAGGTAGGCTTGGAGGTGGTGAAGAAGGTGAGTTATATATGCTTGAAGGGCAGGGGAAGGGTACATCCATATGTTGTTTGTGTGAAGAGTGGGGATGAATGGTTTGAATGGGCACGATCTCATGATTGGTGGAAATAATCAATGGAGCATCTTCTACATGGGGAGAAAAAATGGAGAAAAGGTTACTAAAAATGGTTTGCATTGGGTGTAATGATCTATTAGAAAGAATAGGAGGGGGTGCTTTTCTATGATAGTGTGATGGAGAAACCATATTGTTGTTTTGATGGGGGCTAGTGATGAGACAAAATTGGTATTATGTGTAGATTTAGGAGGAGAGGCCAAATGAGAAAAGATTGAAGAGGCAAAAAAAAGGGTCACATTTGGAGTACATATTTGAAATATGACCCTAACCATGGCATGCATACAATTTGTTTTGGAAAAAATGGAAGTTGAAATGTTTGTTCCCATGTCGATTGCACCATCAACATTTATATACACATTTAGCATATCCTTTTTTTATAGTGGCATTGTTGCATTCCATATTAGCTATATTGTTCGTGAAGAATTTTGAAAATAAAAAGAAGCCATCATCTTTGATAGTGTTGTTATTAGTTGTAATTACATACATGAGATTAGATTGGATCTCCTATTGTTCATTGCTATGTATTTTATATTCTGGGTTGGTCTCTATAGATATGTTAACTACTGATGATAACATGGTATTATATTAAACTGATGAAGATGCTCCATTTCATGTTGTCTAAAGTTACTGGCACTCTGATGCTACTATAACATCTATATAGAGCATAGTTGTCTCAACCCTATGAGTGGAGCCATAGCCAAGGGGCAGTCATGAATAGTGTTGTTAGAGTTATGGGCCTATGAAGAGTGATTGGTCGACCTCTTCCACAAATTTTGGGGGAAGAGGTAGTGGATGACTAGTATGGTCCAGCGTACACATTGCTATGTGAAATATTTAAGGTTTCAAAGTTCAACAATCCATCCTTCCAGGATACCCAGCTCAACTAAGACCGTGTCTCATACCCAAGCGGTTCAAAGCCTATGATCAACATCCACTTGAATATCACTCTACTCCCCAATGTGAATGTGATCTAACTAGTTGTATGTAGTAGTGCAAGTATCACCAAGATCTGGGTAGTGTTATGAAGGTTGTAGTATCTTATCAACTCTAACTCTTATTCTAAAGGCCATGTATTGACTTTATTGTAGTGTAGAAGCCATGGAACTCTCCTTGTTAAGTAACGATCTGACATGTTTGTATCTAGTATGCATGTTGTGATAAATGATGAGTCTGATCACCGTGTCTATCCAGGGGCGGTGATGAGAATGTTAATTTGTGGACATAAAAAGACATGTAGTTCTCATCACAAAGTGCAAATCCTATGAAGGGTTGTTGTATACACTCAAAAGATGTTTTTACAAGAATTTCAAATGGCGTGTTCTTCAAATGTTATGCCCTAGAAAGGTCTAGGAAGAAAAAGGACATTCAATTATGTGTATTCACTACTAACTTAGGTGTGCCATTGTATGGATTCCGCACAATAAAGGTCATATGGCAATGAAGCTATTGTCAGTGAGCTCTATGGTATAAGAAAGTAGGTGATAGATAGGTGTAGAGTATGCTAGAGGGATATGTAGATGCACCTTAATTCTAGAGAAGGAATATGTTTCTCTCTCATGCTCCCACCATGGGACGTTGTATAGATAACATGAAAGAGCGACGATAACATTGTCATAATATGTCAGTACATCCTTCAAATTTCTTATTCCATAAATGCTAAAGCAAAATGAATGAAATCGTCATTATTAGTATGATAGTTTCCTACTCACAAGATGTTCAAAAATGGTGTTGTAGTGCTTTTATTTTGTAGAAATGTCATAAGAGTAGCTTCTGACTTTTAAGCCTTTGAACTTTGTTTTTGGGCCTGAAATCCATCAATGAGATTTCATGTTGTTTAATGGTATTTCTTACATATCTAAAAACAATGGATCTAATAGCAGGGTAATATGAATATCTTCTACTATGTGATTTAGTGACAGCTCAGATCTTCTACATTTGAATAAAATATAGAATAATGTTGTATATATTTCTATTTCAAGTTACAATTTTAACAATATTTACAACCTAATAACAATAGATAATCCAATAAAAATAACAAACAAAAACTATGAGTTTAGAAGAGCATGTGGGTGAAGGTGCATCACAAAGATCAGTGCCATGAAGACAAAATCCAGTAGTCTTATGCACGATCTTGTACAACAACTTTTTCTAGGAGGAGTTAGAAATGGATCAAATATGTCTTATATATAGTTGGACATAGCCACCAACATAGGAACCTAACTATCTATTTTTCCCTCTACAAATTATTGGTAAACAAGTTTCTAGAAGAATGGTTTGTTGGGTGCACCCAAAAAGGAAATGAAGGGACTCAGACCAGCCAATCAAAAGTTAACAAACTGTGATGGAAAATGGGCTAAAGATTTATTCAAAGACAATAAAGTTGGATGGCTCAATGCAGTTTATTTTCTAAGGAAATTAAGGAATAGGAAATTGTGCATATTTATATTTCCAAATGACAAAATTAAAACTCTATTAAAAAATTATTTTATAGAAATATCAAATCACATGTACGCAACACAACACAACATACCAAACCATACTAGGTCGGGCCGGGCGTAGCATGGCTTCGTGAGGCGAGGAGTGCATGCATGTGTGTGTGTATGTTTTAATTTATCAAAATTCGAAGCATATATAAATCTAATCAGTCTTAAATTTAGAAGACCCAAGAAAGGCCCACAAGCCTTTGGGATTCATTCCCACTTAAGTATATCCATCTCACTTTAGAAGTGGGCAATGTGGGACTAAGGAAGGCTAAAAGTTCTGAAATACAACTAAAAAAGTGGTTGGAATACACCATTCACTCACATATTTCATTAATATCATAAAATTTATAAAGAAAAAATTATAAAAAAGGTGACTAAAGAACTATGTCTTTCAGCATAGGTAGCTTGTGTCCTTAAACCTTGCCTATCAATGGTTCATCTACATTCAGATCGAGGTGTGAACTACGTCTTGAACTAGACTCACTAATTTGGATTTCATTAAATGATGAAAATGTAATGAGGACACAAGGACATGTTCATATATGTATGCGTATTATAGCCTTCAGAAGAATCTATTTCAAGAACACTCAAGTTAGTATGCCCAACTCACAAAAAAAACCATGACAGGTTTACACTCACACAGTAGGAATCTTGCAAGGGTGTACTATCATGTAACACTATCCTGGTATTGTTTATTACCAAAATTCCACAATCCTAATGGCTACATAGCCAAAGGCAAGTGAACTTGGACGTCCGCCCCTAGAATGAAGCACAATTTCACACAAGCAATATATATGAAAAAGGCAACAACAAAACTAAAGAGATAACAAGATATTAAACATGGATAAAAGAGATATGTATCCATTTCTATATCAAGAATACCCCCTGGTGTTTTAGTCCCAAGCCTAGAGTCTTGAGTGCAATGTATCTTCATTTGGCTACTAAAAATTTGATAAACAAAACATATAAATGCTAAAGCATTAAGTATACTATGAAAGGGAAAGTAGACACGGTTTAAGAATAGTATAAAAGTTTCTTGGATAGAATCATAAAATCAAGAAAGAATTAAAATAAGTTGAGAAAACTTTAAATGATATTCATTTAGACAAATCATGCCTTATGTGTATTTATCCATTATATCAACATTAGGCCTTTCAACCACTTCTAAAGGAAGGGTCCATGTGGGGCATATGAGGCTCAACACCTAAATTTCACCATATTTCTACGTGAGGGACCTCAAGATCAAAGTTGATAACCTAACCCTATTTCAATCAGACGTGTACCCTTACCCAAAGAATTTAGGCAGGTACACAAGGCTTAGATATTGGATCTATATATATTATATTCTAGCTTTGTCAATGTAGTATAATCAAACATGAAAGTACCATTCGTAGGAACAATTAGCTCAATAAAGTAACTAACTAGCCAAGAATCCATAAAAGCATACATATAAGAGATACCATATCAAAATATAATCAAGATATCAAGCGCACCTTGTGAGTAATAAACAAGTCATAATACATGAGTAAGATTCTAGAGAAGGTCCAACCCCAGGGAGACCTAAGATTTGAAAGACATAATATGGGGTATTAGACCAGTCAGGTTTTGTTAATACAAAAATGAAACATGTCATGTGGATGCCCTCCTAAACCTAGGTATCAAATAGTTCAAGTATGGTCTCATCTTGTCAAACATGCATGCATTGATTCAACATGTCACAAGTATCAACTTTAAATCCTAGATCTAGGTGGACCATTTAGATTATGAGTGAAAAAAATAGAGATAAGATCTTATTTGACAATTGAGGAATTATAAGAGTTAGATTATCAACAAGGTCTAATCATTCAGGATCACATTTAGTCATAAAACATAAATTCCATGCAACAATGTCACATTTCCAAGTCATAGTAGTATTACAAGAATTAGATGGATCAAGTTGCTATTTAGTGCTAAAAGTATGGTAAATATACTAATTTGAACTAGATAGAGCAAGAGAATTTCATAAAATTCACAATTCATCATGTGGAAACAAACAAGGTCAACTAGATCATTTTTATTCACAAAGTTGGTACTTGAGATCCCATGAGTCAGACATGGACTATATAGCATGAAATATTAGTAACTAAGTCACACAGAATAAAAAGGATTGCTGATTTGATGTCAAAATTTCGAATCATTATTGATTAATAATTGCACAAGATTCAAGATATAGTTACTAAAGGTCCATTAAAGTCACAATATGTAGCATCTAGAACAACATGAAGCCATTAATAAAGCTAGGCATGATCAATGTATATCCCATGGTTCTAAAAGGTACTATAGTTTACTGATTTAGTGGTTGTATGATCATTTGATTACTTAGATATGTCAAAGTCGTAAGATTAAGTAATGTCATGCATAAGCAAAAAGGGTCACTTTTAGGTCAAAAGAGTAAAAGTGAACATCAAATATGATCTACTTCGTGATTCATGGAAAACCATGTATAAAAGTTACTATTTTGAAGTTTAACAATGTTATAAGAGGCAATAATAATGGATCAAGATACACCATTACAAATTTAAAAAGCACATAAAAGAAATGATTTTTAGGATATCATATGAAAAACAAGTAGATTTAGGTTTTGGAACTATTTTGGATGGTTAAAAATCACTTTTCTAATCAATTTGGTATACATGAAGTCTTATTTTTGCCAAGGGAGTAGAAAGATGCAAGTTTTGCAAAGTTTACCTTGAAGTGACTCCTTATGAATCATTGGTTTGAAATCAGAAGGTTGGGGATGCCTTTGGGTAGAGGTGGTCATGATCCGGCTTTGTGGGCCTCGTGGTTAGAACTCTTGGGCCTGACGTGCTCCTAGGAAGGCGTGGCATGTGCTAACTATAGATGGCAGTACGAAATGTCAGATCAGTGGTATGCAATGGTCCACCCCATCTGACCATCAGAATGGGGTCTTGTCCTTAATGAGGGCCTCACTGTGAGCATGTGGGCAAGCCGCAATAGCAGACAAAAAGCTAGGTGCAAACACACGTGAAATTGACCATGATTGATCCCGGAAGATAACCATGTAGGTCAGACATGGTCTCAAGAGCGGTATGGACACCCTTTTGGTGGCCAAGGAGTTGTGGGGAAGAAAGCCTCAATCAAGAAGGAAACTAACACCACAAAGAATAGAAGGGAAAGGGAAAAAGGAAACAAGGTTATATGGTTCATGAAAGGAAAAGAAAATAGAGGGGTAAAGTTTGGATAGAATCTTTAAAGGCTAATGGGGGTTCATTGTGATCAAGGGGGTGGGAAAACATAATTTATAGAGCTCAACACCATGTTTGCTCGCTATGGTGTATAGATCTAGGAGACACAATCATGGTTTTTGAATTGGGGGCTAAATCTACGATAGAAAAATCTAGAGGCCACAAACTGTTGCTCACAAATCTGAACCTTCTAATTGGTCATCCAAAAGAGGTGTGGATTTTCAAGGGCCAAAGAAATGGGGGAAGTGGGCCGCACTCCCAGTAATTGGGTCCATTGAGTCTGAACCTGATAAAAGACTAAAATTGAGGTTAAATCAAGTGATTTTCAATTAGGTATATCTCTCTCATACTGGCTCACATTTGAGAAACATTTGGTGAATTGGAATCATGAGAGTGTCCTCTATCTAATGAGAATAAGGTTAGGAAGAAAGAGAAATCTAGATGGGATTGGAAGTGAAAGTTAAAGTATGATGTACAATATAGATGTGACCTTCATTTTGTGTCAAATTGAGTGTCACCACTCGTCATGTGGACACAAGATAATCTCAAAAAGTATAAAAAAACCAAATCGTGAAACTAAGAGACAGAGTGAGATATTAATAAAAAGGTGAAGTGCATATTACATACATGAAGAGATAGAAAAATCTAGGTTATCACATCCTCCCTAATGTAAAAGAAAATTTTGTCTCCAAAATTAGCACAGTCTTTGAATTGAGATTTGAACTTCATACTCTATATCATAATCAACATGGCATTCTTTCAACATCAATAATATTTGAGTAATTGAGCATTATAGTGAAAGCATAGTCACTTTGATCATAAAATAGGAAAGATAATCACAAGAGTCACAAATTTGAGGAGTTTATCATATAGATCACAAATTTGGAGTGATCATCTTTTAGGTCAAACTAATAGAACTCTTCAAATCATGAGTAAAGAGTGACTTTCATTGCTAACATTTAGGGTCTTAGATTCTGCATTGGCCTTGTTCTTCTACATTGGCTTCATTGGGGTTATACATCTATGATTGATATTTTGTATTTCAATGATTTGAGGCAAAGACAATATTCAATATCATCGTTCCATTCTAAAAATCAATGAAGGTTCCCACCCTGGTCCAAATGAGATCTCATCACTGGATCATAAATCGAGAGAATTAACATAATCATAATTTTAATCTTTTGAGGTTTGAGAATGTGGAAGTTATCAATCATATGTCGAGGGTGATATTAATATCCAAATAGGACAATTATAGGAGTGGAATCAATATCAAGATCATTATTCATGAGTCAATATTTCATTAGTCAATATCAAGAGTCAAGTTTGGACATTAAATTTCTAGGTCCAAACTTTAGGTATGTATGTCTATAGAGCCAATCATAAGATGATTGTAATGGTGCACTAGATAACTGATTTGATAATTATAAGGGTAATTTCATCTATGATGTTTGTCTCAAACACAAGATGATGAAAAAGACATAGTAGACGTCTAAAGGATGATATTACTCGATGACATATATCTTCAAGTTTAGGACCTAAACAATGAGATCATATTCATGGTAAGAGTACACACATTCTTGTTATGCCCCTAGTCGAATATTACCATAGAAGCAATATAGAGACCATTAATACATAAGACTAGAGTGTGTGTTGACTAATGACAGAGTCTCATTAGTCATGATATGGCATATCACGTTAAACACTGATAAATTTTAGAGAATATTGTATCAGATAGACCCATTTTGCGAGTGATACATGGAGACCATGGAATGGTTGTAACAACCCCACCTTACGGTAACCCCCATTTAAGGGAGACTGAAAGGTCGGTGCCGTTATCCGATTTTCTAGATCAAGGTTCAGCAATGAATTGGTAACAATGATTAAATTCACTAGACTATACTAAAAAGTTGTAATAGATAAAAGTTTTCATACCTTTGAAAAAATGGGATTTCTATAATGCTATCCAGAACTGGAACCAACTAACTAATCCTCCTTGGACTTTAATTCGTGTATTTCACAATATGACGCTTCACTGTTTGTCCTTTTTTGTTTTGTACCTAAAACGCCGACAAACAAAATGTCGGTCAGCCAAAGCTGGTATGTGGGGGATTCACTAATCATGCAATTATCCATAACAATGTATTGCATTCAATTATCATTTAACAAATGATTTTACATTTTAAGTATAACTACGCGATCCATGTGTACCCTATCCCCTGCGCTGTCCCTATAGTGGACCTGGATACTACCTCCCTTATGGTAAATTCCCATTATACCCCTCATGACTTCACCTAATAGGTGAATCAATTTCTAGGGCTGAGTCACATGGCACTACCCGTAGGTAGCCCACTCCTTAACTCATGGTATGCTAAGAGTCTCATGGCACTACACATGTGTAGCCCAGTTTCTAACTCATGATACCCTAGACCTTGCTCTAGGTTATCCTTAGCCTTTGCATAGCCACAGGGGTAGATTCAGATCTAGCCAGTTATACATGTATACTCATAGTGATAGTGATAGTCACTCTATTGTTGCATGAATTAAAACATCCAATAGTTATTTCAAGCCATGAGGGAAACATCGATAAAATCCTCAGAAAACTAATTGGTATAATCATAAGCGTAACCACATACCTGTATTGCAGATTCAGATACAAAATTAATTTGTAGAGAGAGAAAATCCAATCAATCAAGCAAATTGCACAGAAACCCTGAAATAAAAGTACAAGTTTACTTTTATTAATATTTATCCAATTTCATCATATCCCTTAGGGTTTCTATCCCAATTTTAGGGTTTCTTAGAAACTAGGGTTTTGCCTTCATTCTTAGTTGTCATGAACCCTAATTCCTCAAAATCACTTAAAACCTTTAAATTCTCTCCTTTTAATATTCCTAACAGTCTTAGGATCATTATTTAGTAATTTATCAAAATAACAAGGTTTTCTTCTTCTTTTACCCTAAATTAGGATTTTCATGTACATTATCTTTCCTTCATAGGAATAAACCCTAAATTAACCATCCTTGTATTCAAAACGGATGAAAACTTCATATTATTAATTAATAGGTTAATAATCCTCAATTTAACCTATTAAGTTACAAAGAATCATCCTTTATATGCAAATAGGGTTTCTAATTACTTTTCAATACACTTTTATAACAACACAAGGCACTTTTGCAAAAAGAAATAGAACTAGGTTCTCAAATTATTTTTATCAGGTTCCTTGCATTTTTCTACCCAACTTTCATGTATAAAGTTCCTTTATATGAGATTCCTAGCTATTTCTATGATTTTAGCAAGGAAAAACAATTATCTACAATTTCGATCAGAGAGAGATATATACCGGAATTCCTAGATCGTTGGATCGGTGTGCCGCGGTCCACTGATCGATCTGACACTCCACAAAGACTGGCTCCACTCACTTGGTAGTGCGCACGGCCGTTGGCGGTTGATCGTTGGATGCTCCTGGGTTCACGATGGGCTCTTGATCCAACGACTCACGCCGTAGCGCTCCACTCAGCGAGCTAAAGACGTGCTCTTCTCCTGAGATTGTTAGATCTTGTGTCAACCCACTGTGCTCCCCGATCCGATGACTCCTACTCATCGTCCCCCTTCTTCTTCTTCTAATTAGAACGTGCGGCGGCGCCGCGACTGGGGCTTGTCGGAGCAAGGGTAATCGAGAGAGGGAGAGGGCTCTGAGGTGTAATAGGTGGCCGCTCGAGATTGCTAGGGCACAAGGACTCGAGTGGTGGCCTATTTATAGGACTAGGGGGCTCTTCCTAGGGTTTCTTAACCCTTTCCGTCGACTGCATCTTAGCCCAGTTGGGCGTTTATCGAAGACACAATAAAAACCCATAAAAATAGGGTCTAGAAGATTCATTTCCTTATCCCGAACTCGATGGGACTCTTCCCCCGTGTGCACATGCATTGCAGTGATCAGAAAAATGAGGGGAAAAATCCCCTAACAGCTCTGAGTCCGCATCCCTCTGGGACTCTTGACAATGAATGGCGCGTGTTGGATCAAGATCCAACGGCCCTCATCTCGCCCGCTCTTGCAAAAGGAAAATCAATTTCCTAATATTCGAATTATCTTCCCAAATTAATGATAAATTGGAAAAACCATAACTCCCAATTATGAACTCCGTTTTTATTCAAATTTTGAGGAAAGATCGTTCATATTTTTATCTCTCATCATACAAAAATTGAAGTCATTATCTTAATTAAACGGTCCCTTTTCTTTGGTTGCAAGAAAATACCCTTTTATTCATATTTTCCTCATATTCTTTATTTCCCTTACTATTATATAATTATCCTGAGTTCCTTGAACCCCAAGGAACCTTTATAACTCGAAATTATATTTTTGGGAAAATATATTTTAGCCTTTTAATCATCCTTTATTCATTTTCTTATATTTCCCATTATCCTATTGAATTCCTTTTTCATTTGTTTTTCTTTTTCTTTCAATTGGGCTTAATGGCCAATAAGGCCCATCAAGAAAGCATGCAAGGATATTATTCATGAAATTCATTCAAATAAAACCATGAAATCAAACATTGATCTTATTTATCTTCTAAAGGATATTCACAAATCTCATTACATGTTTTGGAAAATGAGGTTATAACATCCTCCCCTCCTTATAGGAATTTTGCCCTCAAAATTCAACAATCAAGAAAACAAATCAGGATATGCTTTTTCCATGTTTGTCTTCAGCTCCCATGTGGCCTCATCCTCTCCATGGTGCTTCCAAAGAACCTTTACCATCTCAATATTCTTACTTCTGAGCTCTTTTACCTTGGTATCTAGAATCCGCAAAGGCAACTCAGGGTAAGACAACTTTCCTTGAAGCTTAATGGGTTCAATGCTCAACACATGGCTCAGATCTTGCACATATCGCTTTAGATTGGACATGTGAAACACATCATGCATCATACTATATTGAGGGGGTGACGCCAAATGATATGTGGCCTCTCCAATCCGTTCTAATACTTCAAACGGACCCACGTATCGGGGACTCAGCTTTTCTCTATTCTTAGCTATAGCTCGGAGCGGTCAGATTTTCAGAAAAACCTATTCTCCCATAGCAAAATGCACATCAGTCTGCTTCGCATCAGCATACGACTTTTGTCAGTCCTGGGCTCTCTTTAACCTTTTCCTGATCAAAGTGACTTTATCAGCATACACTTGGAGTTAATCTAACCTCAATAAGGTCCTATCACCAACATCATCCCAGTGAAGTGGTGACCGACACGGTCTCCCATATAGAGCTTCATATGGAGGCATCTCGATACTGGCTTGGTAACTATTGTTATAGGAAAACTCAGCTAAAGGTAAGTATTACTCCCATGATCCACCCCAATCGAGCACACAAGCTCTCAGCAGATCTTCTAAGGTCTGAATTGTCCTTTCCGACTGACCATCTGTCTGGGGGTGATAAGCGGTACTGAACTTCAACCTTGTACCTAGTTCCTCTTGAACCGGCTTCCAAAACTTGGAAGTAAACTTTGGGTCTCTGTCCGAGATGATGGAACTGGGTACGCCATGCAAGCATACTATCTCTCTAATATACAACTCAACTAACTCTGACACTTTGGTAGTGGTTTTCAGGGCAAGGAAGTGTGCTGACTTGGTAAGGCGATCTACCACAACCCATATCGCATCATGACCTTTCTTGGTCCGGGGTGTTGGCTAAATGGACATCTATAAATCCCTTTTGTTTTGATTATGACAAACATTTCATTCTTATTGATCTAACGAGCTACTTGAGTGTGCAGGAACAAGGTGGATGACAAAGTACTAGGGAAATCCATATGCTTACATATTTATATTTTCATGAAATGTAATCGCTTTGTAAAAACTTGTACAAATATATAATGTACAAGTACTTAGATTTCATGTAAATCAAGCGTTAGATCTTCCCTAGCTAAACACCACATTTAGATAAGTCATCCCCTTCAAATAGGATCACATATGCACACTCATACATATAATTAGTACCTAAATTGAAACATTGAAACAAGATCAATCTCGGTCGACCAACTCCTCGACCGAGACACTCTCGGTCGACAATCTTCTCGACCGAGAAAGATCCAAAGTAGCCGTTAGACACAACTGACAAGGTAGTTGGCAGTTGGAGATAAACGTTGCAAAACACTTGATTCAGAGAGCCTGTCGGTCGACAAGAGTTTGACCGAGTAGGTGTCTCGGTCGACCATTCCTCGACCGAGATAAACTCTGACAGCAACTGCAGAGTAAATTAATTAGCCATTGCTAAAGCAATAAACTTGTACCTAACGGCTAGTTAAGCACTTAGAAACCCCTAGAAGTTGTCTAGAACGTACTTAAGCATCCTTAGGCCATTCCTATAAATAGGACAAGTCATAGGACACTAAAACTCACTTGTTACACTTGAGAAATCCTTGAGCATACTTTGAGAAATCTGTTTGTGAGAAAATTGAGCATTGTGACAATTGGCTACTTCCTTCCTTAGCTCATAATTCATGTCCTATAGGCTAGCATCTCCTATCCACTACAATTACAATTCCATACACTTTGGCTAGGAGATCTATACGCTTGATCTAGGCAAATCAAGCCTTGTGCTACAAAAGGATAAGTTGTAATTTCTTTTTCCTTTCTTGTTCTCTATTATTGTTTGTACTCTCCTTGCTACTCCTAGGTTGGAGGCTGCGGATTGGAGAGGGTGGAGATCTTCTTGGTGAAGAAGGAGACCTTGAGCTACTTCAAGAAGGCTGGTGCAACAGGAGGTTACTTCTAGAGAGGAAGGCTACTTCAAGGGGGAGCTTGGAGTTACTTCAAGAAGGCTACTTCAAGTTGGTGCATCTACTTCGAGCGAAGGCTGTTCAAGGGGTGTAAAGGAAAGTATTGTATTTTGTATAAATCCTTGTGAAGGTAATAAAATATATACTTTCAAAATCCCGGTTGGGTAAGCAACCGGGTAGTGGACTGACAACTTTAGTATTTGCTAAAGTTGGAACCACTCTAAACACATGTCTCCTTTCAATTTCAATTGTGGTTGTTTGAGTTCAATAATTGTTAAAATTGTTTTAAAACTCTATTCACCCCCCTCTAGTGTTTTTCAATTGGTATCAGAGCAGGTTTCAAGGAACCCTAACCAGGTCTTGAAGAATGGAGGGTAATGGTGATTACAATCGCAACAAAAGGTGCAGCTTGGACAAATCTACAACATGTCGCAATTGGTGCTTAGGAACAAGCCACACAATAACTAGCTTCCCATGGAGATCAAAAAAGGAAGATGAACACAAGGATTGTCTTATTGCTACAACTAGTGAAGAAGAAGAAGAGGTAAGTCTTTTTGATTTATCTAAAGAAGAACTAGTTGCTAGTCTTGAAGAGACACATAATAAATATGTTGAGTGCAAGAAGAAACTAAAGAAATCTAATAAAGCAAATGATGAATTACATGCTAAGATTGTTGATATTACATCTGAAAATGAAGATATTAAAAAGATCATTGAAGATCATGATATTGAGATGAAATCTATAGAGGCAAATTGCAATCTACTATCTTTAGAGAAGATTAATTTGCAAATTCAAGTGAATGATCTTCAAAAACAACCCATCTTATGCAACCATCTAGATTATGATTCTATTGTCGAAGAAAGAAATTCATTGTCATCTAATCTAGATCAAGCAAAACTAGATATCAAGAAGAGAATGGAAGAGATTGCCAAGTTACAACAAAAAGTTAGAAATTTGAATGATAATGGCATTCTTGATAAAATCTTAGATAATCCCTATCATCAAATCGGGAGAAGAGGACTAGGTTACAAGCCTAAGGGGAAATCCTATCAACAACCTAGTTGGAGAAAGACACAAGCACATCAATCTATATATGTACCTAAAGGAACATCTTCACCCACGAACAACACAGAACATAACCCTAGAAAAAGATATGAGGTTGATTCTATATGTTTCCATTATTGCTTACGTCTTGGACACTACTCTTTTTCATGCCCATACAAGAAAAAGGATGTTGAGTTGAAATGGGTTCCAAAACCCCCAAATTAAATTGATTAGACTAAGTTGAGATATGACCGAAGACTTTAAATTGCATATCTTTATGTCTATCTCAACTTAACATAAAGAGATAATAAAATGATTCAAGTAACTAAAATTTCTAACTTGAAAATTTATCTCAATTAAAGTCCTCAAAACTTAAAATTTTTTTTTTAGATCTAAATGTTACTCTGATAAGTCTTATCTCAACTAAAACTGATTTTTAAATTGCATAATTAAATTAAATAGTCTATATTTTACTTGGAATCAATAAATAATTCTGTAGATAAAACAGAAACCTTGTCGGTCGAAAAATCCTCGACCAAGCAGTCAGTCGGTCGAGAAATCGTCGACCGATCTGTTCACTGATTTCAGTCTGCAGTAAAATTGCTAAATCAAATGGCTATCTATTTGCTGTTAATGACTGTTTTACATGCAAAACAAGTTGAAGATCATTTTTGAATATAAATGATATCATTTCGATTGATCCTCTAGATAAGGTAAAACTAAAAATCATGTTTAGAAATCACTATTTTATAATGTTTTACATGATTTTTTAAAGCATCTTCTGGTCTATCTATATAGAAATCATGCGTTATGACATTTAGTTTAAATGATCACAATCACTGTATTTCATGAAATTATCATCTTATTGTTCTATTATTACATCATAGATATGCTTTCACTACTTTATCATTCAGCTCATAAAGATGATGCTATGATAGAACAAATAGGTGATGATTATTGTATGCGTGGATCCTTGATGAGACATAGGCAAGAAAAATGATTCATTGGGGATTTGTTGCTTAGAAAAAGAACTTTAAGGCTTGCAACACATAAGGTGAAAAATGTTCTCAATTGGCATTTTTTTATGAGATGTTAATCGCAAAAATCCTTTCATATTAAGTATCACTTAACATACTTCAAAATTGATACTTCACATATGAGTGCTTGAATTGAAAATCTACAGTGTTTGCCTCTTGGTTGAAATAAAATTTGACCAAGGGGCGCTAAGGTCGTAGTCAAAGTCGACCTAAAATAAGTTTGACACAATACTCATTTGAATATCATTTTATATATAAAAATTGTGATGAAAAAGAACAGTTATTTTATGATCACAAAATTGTCTCAATATTGTCACTAATAAATCTCAATATTACTCCCTTAGAAAATATATATATATGCTCTACAAATTTAGTCTATCATTTGCATTAAAAAATTCAGCTTCAAAAATTCGTACCCAGTAAGTTTGTCGGTCGACGAATTCTTCGATCGAAAATATCTCAGTCAGTCTACCTCTCTCGACCGATAGAACCCAGCCAGAATTAACATTGGACACACTTCCGGTCGACAATTGTTTGACCGAGACAGTGTCGGTCGACAATTGTTCGACCGAGAATCAACCACTGGGATATGACCGTTAAAATCCGACCGTTACCGTTGGGTGGCCGACCGTTACAAGTCGACCGTTGGACTGCCGAGTGGCGCGTCTGGAATATGGCCGTTGCGGATGCTCGGTCGACAAATTGTCGACCGACCCGGTCACAGGATTGCTATAAAAGGGACCAAAAATGGGTCATTTCTTCACACTCTCATATTCTTGCTTCCATAGGTTCTCTCTAGTGCATTTTTGTGCAAACCTTTAGTATCTTCATCCCCAAAACTTCCTTGCTTCTTCTCCACCTTCAAGCAACGCAATGGCATCATCCTCTGCTCGTGGAAAGAAGAAGGTCGCTGGCAGGAAAGGAAGGGAGGCTAATACGGAAGATCAATTGGCTGATATTTTTACAAAACCGCTTCCACTAGACCAATTTAACAAAATTAGGAAGCAATTGCTTATCACTCCTTTGGAAGATGTTTTCTTTGATATTTGTGCTTCTTAAACAAAAAAAAACTTTTACTTGCATCATTTTGGCTTTTAATGGACATCTTTTTCATTGGATTTGATGGGACATCTAATTAAGGGGGAGTTTTTCTTAAACGGATATCTTTTTGAAATGAAAAAGGGGGAGAAATAAATATAAAACTTAGTATTTATGCAAAACTCAATCAATGAGTTTCATAAAAAAACTCTTGGCTTTACATTGAAAGTTGCTATATTCCCTAGAGAATTGGATTTCATGTTCCATAATTCATGGGGAATAATAAGCACACATTTTATAAGCAAGAGAAAAAGCTAAAAATGGTAATCTTAAGGTATGAAACTCATATGTTTTATATTTCCTTCATTTATATTTTGGAAATGTTTGTCATCTTCAAAAAGGGGGAGATTGTTGGCTAAATGGACATCTATAAATCCCTTTTGTTTTGATTATGACAAACATTTCATTCTTATTGATCTAACAATCTACTTGAGTGTGCAGGAACAAGGTGGATGACAAAGTACTAGGGAAATCCATATGCTTACATATTTATATTTTCATGAAATGTAATCGCTTTGTAAAAACTTGTACAAATATATAATGTACAAGTACTTAGATTTCATGTAAATCAAGCGTTAGATATTCCCTAGCTAAACACCACATTTAGATAAGTCATCCACTTCAAATAGGATCACATATGCACACTCATACATATAATTAGTACCTAAATTGAAACATTGAAACAGGATCAATCTCGGTCGACCAACTCCTCGACCGAGACACTCTCGGTCGATAATCTTCTCGACCGAGAAAGATCCAAAGTAGCCGTTTGACACAACTGACAAGGTAGTTGGCAGTTGGAGATAAACGTTGCAAAACACTTGATTCAGAGAGCCTGTCGGTCGACAAGAGTTCGACCGAGTAGGTGTCTCGGTCGACCTTTCCTCGACCGAGATAACTCTGACAGCAACTGCAGAGTAAATTAATTAGCCGTTGCTAAAGCAATAAACTTGTACCTAACGACTAGTTAAGCACTTAGAAACCCCTAGAAGTTGTCTAGAACGTCCTTAAGCATCCTTAGGCCATTCCTATAAATAGGACAAGTCATAGGACACTAAAACTCACTTGTTACACTTGAGAAATCCTTGAGCATACTTTGAGCAATCTGTTTGTGAGAAAATTGAGCATTGTGACAATTGGCTACTTCCTTCCTTAGCTCATAATTCGTGTCCTATAGGCTAGCATCTCCTATCCACTGTAATTACAATTCCATACACTTTGGTTAGGAGATCTATATGCTTGATCTAGGCAAATCAAGCCTTGTGCTACAAAAGGATAAGTTGTAATTTCTTTTTCCTTTCTTGTTCTCTATTATTGTTTGTACTCTCCTTGCTACTCCTAGGTTGGAGGCTGCGGATTGGAGAGGGTGGAGATCTTCTTGGTGAAGAAGGAGACCTTGAGCTACTTCAAGAAGGATGGTGCAATGGGAGGTTACTTCTAGAGAGGAAGGCTACTTCAAGGGGGAGCTTGGAGTTACTTCAAGAAGGCTACCTCAAGTTGGTGCATCTACTTCGAGTGAAGGCTGTTCAAGGGGTGTAAAGGAAAGTATTGTATTTTGTATAAATCCTTGTGAAGGTAATAAAATATATACTTTCAAAATCCTGGTTGGGTAAGCAACCGGGTAGTGGACTGACAACTTTAGTATTTCCTAAAGTTGGAACCACTCTAAACACCTGTCTCCTTCTTTCAATTTCAATTGTGGTTGTTTGAGTTCAATAATTGTTAAAATTGTTTTAAAACTCTATTCACCCCCCTCTAGTGTTTTTCACGGGGTAGACCCACCATGAAATCCATGGTGATCTGCTCCCATTTCCACTCTGGGATCTCTATAGACTGTAAAAGTCTGCCGGGTCATTGGTGTTCATCCTTCACCATTTGGCATGTAAGACAACTGGCTACATAAGCTGCAATGTCTCTCTTCATTCCCGATCACCAGAAAAACCTCTGCATATCCTTAAACATCTTGGTAGTTCCCTGGTGCACCATGTATTTAGAACCATGATCCTCTTGTAGGATACGTTCCTTCAACGGTGAATCTTCTGGAACCCATATGTGATTCTCAAAATGGATTCCTCCATCTATTCCTAAAGAAAGATGGGTCTGAGGCTTCTGCATCAAGCCTTTCATCTTGTCAAGTCCTCCACTGGCCAACTGTGCTGTGACAATCTCACTCAACAATTCAGACTGTATCTTGATGTTGGCTAAATGAACTCGATCATCTAACTATTGAGGTGACCATTCCACCAACTCTTCTAAGCGCTTCCACTTACTGGACAACACCGCTGCACACCTGAGCTGTTTCCGACTCAAAGCATCGGATATGACATTCTCCTTCCCTGGATGATAGGCTACGGTGAAGTCGTAATCCTTCATGTACTCCATCCATCGTCGTTGTCATAGGTTCAAGTCTTTTTGCGTCAGTAGATACTTCAGGCTCTTATGATCGATGAAGATCTCAAAAGTGGCACCATACAGGTAATGTTGCCAAATCTTCAAGGCATGGATGATAGCAACTAACTCCAAGTCGTGTGTCTGGTAATTCAACTCATTGGGCTTGAGTTGTCGGGAGGCATATGCAACCACATGCCGATTCTGTTCCAACACACAGCCAAGTCCTATCTTTGATGCATCAGTGAAAATCATGAAACCCTCATTGCCTGATGGTAGAGTCAAAACTGGTGTAGTGGTCAACTTCTCTTTCAGCTCCTGGAAATGAGCTTCACAAACATCAGACCACACGAACTTCACATCTTTCTGAGTCAACATGGTCAAAGGCAAGGCGGTCTTTGAGAAATCCGCGAAGAAGCGCCGATAATATCCTGCTAACCCCAAGAATATTCGAATCTCAGAGGGGTTCTTTGGTGCTGGCCAGTCTCGAACCGCCAAAACTTTAGCTGGATCTACAGCGATCGTTCCTCCTGAGATTATGTGTCCAAGGAACATGACTCGGTCTATCCAAAACTCACATTTAGAGAACTTCCCATAGAACTTATGCTTTCTTAAGATATCAAGGACTTTACTTAGGTGGTCTCGGTGTTGATCTAAGTCATACGAATAAATGAGTATGTCATCTATGAACACTATGACAAATGAGTCAAGGAAGGGTTGAAACAAACTATTCATAAGGTTCATGAACACACTGGGTGCATTGGACAACCCAAAAGGCATAACCACAAACTCATAGTGGCCATACCGGGTCCTGAAAGCTGTTTTCGGGATTTCCTCACTCTTGACTCTCAACTGGTGGTAACCTGATCTCAAGTCGATCATGGAAAAGACTCAAGCCGACTTTAACTGGTCAACAAGTCATCTATCCGGGGTAAAGGGTATTTGTTCTTAATGGTAGCCTGGTTGATCATCCGGTAGTCTATGCACATTAGGAGCGAACCATCTTTTTCTTTACAAAAAGAACCGACGCTCCCCATGGTGATGTGCTAGGGTGGATAAAACCCTTATCCAACAATTCCTGCAATTGCTTCTTTAACTCAAGAAACTCAGCAAGGGCCATTCTATAAGGTTCTCAAGAAATAGGGTTTGTACCAGGAGCTAGCTCTATCGAAAAATCTACCTCTCTTTCGGGAGGAATCTCAGCTAGATCATATGGGAAAACATCTACATAGCCCCTAACTACCTCTATTTCTTCTAAGGGTTGCACCTTGGATTCTGGCTCGGTGACTACTGCTAGGAAAGCTTGACACCCTTTACTCATCATCCGCTCTTCTTTCACGGCTGACACATACGGGTTGGTAGTTGCATCCTTCCTACCCCTAATGACAAAAGGTGGTTGACCTGGTCTCTTGATGATCACTTTCTTCTCTCTACAGTTGATATTGGCCCTATACATATAAAGCCAATCCATGCCAATGATTACATCAAAATCATTCATGTCAAGAAGGATAAAGTCTGTAGGAAAATCATGATCTCGATATTTCGCAGATACCATCGGGGTTTTCAAAAGGGAAGTAAAGATTCGACCACTCGGGGTTGTAACATCTAAGACATACCCTAAATCCTTGATATCCAAACATAGCACAGTTGTAAGATTTCTCGAAATGAAAGTATTAGTAGATCCAGAGTCAAAAAGAGCTTTCACATTATGTCCCATGACTTCAAGCATGCCTACATTATTGTTCACCATGCATTATACCATTACATGCTTAACTTTAAAACATAAAAGAAAACTCTAAGGGTTATTACCCTCGATCAACCAATTGGCATTAACTTGAGCCTCCTCATTGTCAATGGCAAACACCCGAGCTTGTCTTCTCTCTCCAGTAGGTGGGGCTACAACTATAGGTGGGGCTGCTACTGGTGGAGCTTCTACTGGTGGAGCTGCCACTTGTCCTAGTCCCCTGGGATCTGGCATAGGATAGATGAATTGCAGATGTCCTTCTTGGTGGCATCGAAAGCACGCCTTCTTCTTGTAGCGAAAATCACCGGCGTGCCCCTTTCCACAGGTGCGGCAAGGAGGTCGGTTCTTCTCTTGACGGGGTTTCCCTTTTCCTCCATGTTTTCTTTTAGCTTGATGACGTCCTGGACCCTTCTTGTGGTTGTTTCTTGGGCCTTGGGCTCCTTCAGTGAAACCCAAGTACCCCTTGGGTGGAAACTGGGCAGGCATCACAGTCCTCTCCATGTCTAAAGCAGTTTTGTAGGCTTCGGAAAAAGTTTTAGGCTTGCTTGCCATCACATGGGGCCTGATGGCAGGGTGAAGATGCTCTATGAAGTGGTCCACCCTTCTTTCCTCATCCATCTTGTACCCAAAATGCTCCAGGATTCGGAACTTGTGCCCGAAGTCCGCCACAGAAGAGTTTCCTTGGGTCATGTTGGTGAACTCCCTTTCCTTTTTCCTTCTTAGATGAGACTGGGACAAATCTGGCTGTGAAGATCATCTTGAAATCAGCCCATGCCATGGGTTCCACTATCCAATCCCAACCGGTGATGTGTGTCTCCCACCATATCTTGGCTGCTCCTTCCAGGAGGTGAGCAGCAAAGAGGACCTTCTTGCTCGACTGTACCTCAAGCATGCAGAATCCATTCTCGACTACAAGCAGCCAAGCTTTCGCTTTGTCGACTACCTCTATCTTGTCCTCTCCCCAGAACTTCTCGATATTCAACTTGACGAAGTCCAGGATGGTGGCCCCCAGTCTAGGACGAACAGGAAGCGGCTCACCATTCTCAGCTCTGGTTAGGTCTCGGAGGGCCAAGGCATTAATGGCCTCTATCAGCTTCCTCTACTGCTTCATCCACAAAGCTTCAGGGGTGTGGATCATCATGGTTAGTTTTGGACCTCCAGCTTGGTCTTCTTCCATCTGGTCTACTTCCTCGTACACATGTTGCTCTTCATACCCTTGGTCCTGCTCTTGATCAAGGTTGCCGAAGGGTATCAGGTTAGGGTTAGGGACCTCATGAGTGGTCTCTTCAGGCCTCTTTCTCTTCTTAGAGGATTCACCATCATGGTTCTTCTTCCTCTTCTCCGAAGACCCCTTTCCTTTGTGGGAAGGCCAAGCACTCGTAGATGGGTTCCCAATACCCTCGGGGATAGCAACTGTCTTTGTACGAGCCATCTACATAAGCATAACAAACATACCTTTAGTTTATCATTAAACTAATTATACTTATTTCAGTGACGTCTCATTATATATCTTTTATTAATTTGATGGAGTACACACATTCTTATTATGCCCCTAGTCGAATATTACTGTAGAAGCAATATAGAGACCATTAATACATAAGACTAGAGTGTGTGTTGACTAATGACAGAGTCTCATTAGTCATGATATGGGATATCACGTTAAACACAGATAAATTTTAGAGAATAGTGTATCAGATAGACCCATTTTGTGAGTGATACATGGAGACCATGGAATGGTTGTAATGACCCCACCTTCCGGTAACCCCCATTTAAGGGAGGCCGAAAGGTCGGTGCCGTTATCCGATTTTCCAGATCAAGGTTCAGCAATTAATTGGTAACAATTATTAAATTCTACTAGACTATACTGAAAAGATGTAATAGATAAAATTTTGCATACCTTTGAAAAAGTGGTATTTCTAAATATATCCAGAACTGGAACCAACTAACTAATCCTCCTTGGACTTTAATTCGTGTATTTCACAATATGACGATTTACTGTTTGTCCTTTTTTGTTTTGTCCCTAAAACGCCGACAAACAAAATGTCAGTCAGCCAAAGCTGGTATGTGGGGGATTCACTAATCATGCAATTATCCATAATAATGTATTGCATTCAATTATCATTTGACAATTGATTTTATGTTTTAAGTATAACTATGCGATCCATGTGTACCCTATCCCCTGCGCTGTCCCTACAGTGGACCTGGATACTACCTCCCTTATGGTAGATTCCCATTATACCCCTCATGACTTCACATAATAGGTGAATCAATTTCTAGGGATGAGTCACATGGCACTACCCGTAGGTAGCCCACTCCTTAACTTATGGTATCCTAAGAGTCTCATGGCACTACACATGTGTAGCCCAGTTTGTAACTCATGATATCCTAGACCTTGCTCTAGGTTATCCTTAGCCTTTGCATAGCCATAGGGGTAGACTCAGATCTAGCCAGTTATACATGTATACTCATAGTGATAGTCATAGTCACTCTATAGTTGCATGAATTAAAACATGCAACAGTTATTTCAATCCATTAGGGAAACGTCGATAAAATCTTCAGAAAACTAATCGGTATAAACATAAGCATAACCACATACCTGTATTGCAGATTCAGATACAAAATTAATTTGTAGAGAGAGAAAATCCAATCAATCAAGAAAATTGCACAGAAACCCTGAAATAAAAGTACAAGTTTACTTTTATTAATATTTATCCAATTTCATCATATCCCTTAGGGTTTCTATCCCAATTTTAGAGTTTCTTGGAAACTAGGGTTTTGCCTTCATTCTTAGTTGTCATGAACCCTAATTCCTCAAAATCACTTAAAACCTTTAAATTCTCTCCTTTTAATATTCCTAACAGTCTTAGGATCATTATTTAGTAATTTATCAAAATAACAAGGTTTTCTTCTTCTTTTACCCTAAATTAGGGTTTTCATGTACATTATCTTTCAGTCATAGACATAAACCCTAAATTAACCATCCTTGTATTCAAAACAGATGAAAACTTCATCTTATTAATTAATAGGTTAATAATCCTCAATTTAACCTATTAAGTTACAAAGAATCATCCTTTATATGCAAATAGGGTTTCTAATTACTTTTCAATACACTTTTATAACAACATAAGGCACTTTTGCAAAACTAAATAGAACTAGGTTCTCAAATTATTTTTATCAGGTTCCTTGCATTTTTCTACCCAACTTTCATTTATAAACTTCCTTTATATGATATTCCTAGCTATTTCTATGATTTTAGCAAGGAAAAACAATTATCTACAATTTTGATCAAAGAGAGTTATATACCGGAATTCTTAGATCGTTGGATCGGTGCACCGTGGTCCACTGATCGATATGATGCTCCACAAAGACCGGCTCCACTCACTTGGTAGCGCACATGGCTGTTGGCATTTGATCGTTGGATGCTCCTGGGTTCACGATGGACTCTTGATCCAACGACTCACGTCGTAGCGCTCCACTCAGCGAGCTAAAGACGCACGCTTCTCCTGAGATCATTAGATCTCGTGTCGGCCCACTATGCTCCCCGATCTGATGACTCCTTCTTGTCATCCCCCTTCTTCTTCTTCTTCTTCTTCTTCTTCTTCTTCTAATTAGAATGTGCGGCGACGCCGCGGCTGGGGCTCACCGAAACAAGGGTAATCGAGAGAGGGAGACGGCTTTGAGGTGTAATAGATGGCCGCTCGAGATTGCTAGGGCACAAGGACTCGAGTAGTGGCCTATTTATAGGACTAGGGGGCTCTTCCTAGGGTTTCTTAACCCCCGCCTTCGACTGCATCTTAGCCCAATTGGGCGTTTCTCGAAGACACGATAAAAACCCATCAAAATAGGGTCTGGAAGATTCGTCTCCTTATCCCGAACTCAATGGGACTCTTCCCCCATGTGCACATGCATTGCAGTGATCGGAAAAATGAGGGGGAAAATCCCATGTCAGCTCTGAGTCCACATCCCTCTGGGACTCTTGATGATGAGTGGCACACATTGGAACAAGATCCAATGACCCTCATCTCGCCCGCTCTTGCAAAAGGAAAATCAATTTCCTAATATTCGAATTATCTTCCCAAATTAATGATAACTTGGAAAAACCATAACTCCCAATTATTAACTTCGTTTTTATTCAAATTTTGAGGAAATCTCATTCATATTTTTATCTCTTATCATACAAAAATTGAAGTCATTATCTTAATTAAACGGTCCCTTTTCTTTGGTTGCAAGAAAACAACCTTTTATTCATATTTTCCTCATATTCTTTATTTCCCTAGCTATTATATAATTATCCTGAGTTCCTTGAACCCCAAGGAAACTTTATAACTCGAAATTCTATTTTTGGGAAAATATCTTTTATCCTTTTAATAATCCTTTATTCATTTTCTTTTATTTCCCATTATCCTATTGAATTCCTTTTTCATTTCTTTTTCTTTTTCTTTCAATTGGGCTTAATGGCCAATAAAGCCCATCAAGAAAGCATGCAAGGCTATTATTCACGAAATTCATTCAAATCAAACCATGAAATCAAACATTGATCTTATTTATCTTTTAAAGGAGATTCACAAATCTCATTACATGTTTTGGAAAATGATGTTATAACAATGGTAGTCAGTATTAGCTGTCATAGTGATAGTGGTGATTGTGGTTCTTAGACTTGAACTCACTACACTCATAACATGTTGCTCGATGTATTTTGGTACCATATAATGTGATCTTAAGTAATGGTTGTCATAAAGGTGATGCTCGGGAACATTGTGACACATTGGGATTGAGTGTGTGTGATGTAAATGGGATTTGTGCCTCCTATAGGAGATTGATATCCTAGCCACTTGATAAGCCAGATTGAGAAATGTATGGCCATACTCATGTGAACCAATATATGATATGTGAGCTCACATGCATCTCATACAGTCTTCTCTAGTTCAAGGAACATGGATTGAATGTTGAGAGGATGATGATTCCATGCCTCGAGTTCAATCTAGATATCATAGATAAAGGAACTATATGATCAACCTGAGGATCTCTCATATTTCATAATATATTCTAGAGAATCAAAATCCTAGAGAGAGAAAGAGGAGAGCTAGGGTTTTGAGTGGAGAAAGTGGTGGAGATGTTGACTTAGGGTTTTACTATCTAAAATATGATGAAATCAAGTAAGTTTAGCATCTTTGAATAGATTTTTGTGATGATTTTTTGATGAAATGTAAATATTTTGTCCCTCCTACAATTTTATTTTAAATCACATCAAATGACCTCCTTTCTAACTCATTCTCTCCTAATTGCTATTTCTAGTGTTTCTGAGTTGAGGGAGGAAGAAATGGATACATTTACTAGAGCTTAATTGGATTTCTAGAAACACTGATCACAAATTGTAGGTTGAAGTTGTTCTCCAACTTTCCAATTACTTGGTAGCAATGATGTGTTTTTAGATGTCGCTCATTGCTTGTGATGTTATAAATTAGTTATGGACATTCACTTCCAACATAATTTTGGACCTATAGGGTCACACACATAGGATACATCTGGAATAGGAGTTTACTCATGAATAAGGTTTAACTTGATTACTAAAGTATTTTGGTATTCAATTTAAACAATATTAGTTGTGCATTGGCTGAATAAGAATTTGAGCTGCCTGGTTCAGAAATGAATCAATTGGTTCAAATATGTGAAATGACTATTTTAGGTTGTACACTGACCGGTTGGGAGATGAATGAGATTGGATCAAGGATTGATGTCGACGTCATGTTGTGCATTAATGATCACATTAGACCCATTATGTTTGTGAATAGGGAATAATGTGAACCAATTGATTCAAGTGTTGAACGGACCATTTCACATGTGAACCGACTGGTTCAATAGTGAAGTGACTGGTTCATCATTTGCAACCTCTAGAAAATTCATGAAATTCTAACTCTTTGACTTCCAGATGATCTGGAAACCCTGACTCTGACCCTCCTATAAATATAGGGACAATCACGGTTTTCAAGTGACAATACAATAAGCTTTGACTATTGTTGTCCTCTCATAGTTTTGGTGATGTGAGGGCCCAAGAAAGTGTTACCTATAAAGGGAGAGACCGTAAGGGAGAGACAACAAGGGAGAGAAGTTAATGCTAGCACATTGACATCAAAGGGACAATTGCTTCTTGTTAGGTCCGAAAGAATGATATGAGTTCTTGGTGGTCTGCGTAGACTATGTAGAGGCATGGAGGCTATTGCCACCCACTAGGAAGACATCATCAAATTCTACCCATGGTGCTACACAAGGAGGCCACCACCGACAACTATTTGGGTGCTTCTTACTAAATAAGCATGCTGATGCAAGGGTAGTTGTTGGAATTACGCCAGGACCAAGTATATGTCTTGCAAACCATCCTTCCTAATCCATAGTTTTTGACATGATCTGCTAGTCAAGGGGAATATGGCAAGACTTTTTTCACTGCCATCTCTGTTACCATATTTCCCTATAGTGGTATTAGAGCCACACCAATTTACTATGTTTTAGGATTTAGTCGATATGAAGGGATTTTGGTTTTATCCTTTATTTTATTGCATAAGATGTGAATATTTGAAATGATTATTGTGCATATCTGATTAAATACCACATACGATCTCTCTCCCCCTCTCTCTATGTATATACACACACACACACACACACACACACACACATATATATATATATATATATATATATATATGTATATATATATATATGATGTATATAAAATTCTGTGTCGCCCTAAACTTGTTTTCATGGTGGATGTAAGTGTGGTTATGGCTAAAACTCCCTGGATATGTGTGGTTGAATGCTTTTATACCAACCTTTTAAATTTAGTTTGTATACTGAGTCTCTCTCTCTTTTTCATATGTAAGTTTATTATTTCCTTCCTATAATCCCCTTGAATGTAACTCAAGGTTTCACTTTTATAATGTAATAAGTTTAATAGGAATAGGATCATTTTGTTTGCTATTTTGGGGAAAGAAGGTGTTAGCACCAGACCTAAAAAGTCAAACTGATCGACTAGAGGGCCGAGGAGGCCAGATGACAATAGGAGTCGATCGATCGACTGGTGGCCCAACTAGCTGACTGGAGGAGTCCAGATGCCACTTGAATTGGAGGCCAATCAATCAATCAAAGAGACCTATCAAATGACTAGGAGGCGAATCGATTGACTCAAGGGTTGAGTTGACTGACCAGATTAGTTCCAGCATGGATTTATGCAAGTACATGTTTTTACATATGATGTGCACCTTAAGAGATAGCAATTATTTGTGGATCCAATGAATTACATTAGTATGGACATAAACATCACTCATATTTTATAATTGCATGTTTCATTTGTGGATTTAGTATGTATATGATACATATTATTAGTATGTGATGATTGTATATGTAGATGTATTTATATTAATTTAAATCTCTCAATTCCATATTAGATCTTAGATTCTTTCCATAAGAAACACATGAAAATCTTGATCAACTAAGCGTGGGAACACCAAGTGTGGTGTGTAATCTATCCCGTAGAAGTGTGATGGTAGTTATGTTGACCTACCAAGATTACTATTGTGGTGGCTATTGGGTCAGGCTTAACTAGGTGACCTTAATGACATTAAGTTCCTAGAAGCATACAGATGGACTATGGAAAAGAGTTGCACATACCATCTATCCATGAATTGCATGAGATGCAATTGGCAAATTTTTCCTACCTTAATAATTGGTTATGCATGCTGGCATTGGTCAGGTAATAATTTAATTGTTTTGGGGTCTTGACTCACTACAAGTTTGTATGTTGCAACTCTTCTGAATGATACGTGAGGGCTATCAATTTGAATAAAACAGTGTGAGCGGTAAATAATTAAAGGCCTAATTAATACCATCAATATTATAAAATCAAATGATAAGTATTTTGACAAAAGTTGCATATATTCTTTTATAGAATCTAATGGCAACACAAACATGTTTTCATTGCAATTGGTCCTTGATAAGGACAAGTTAAATGGTAATCACTTCCATGACTTATTCATGATGTTGATAATTATTCTCACTCAAGAGCACAAGCTTTATGTCTTGGAGATACCAGAGCCAGATAAGCCCCTCCCACCATGCCTATGGTTAAAATGGATGCTTACAAGAAGCATGCTGAAGGTGACATGGAAGTTAAGTGCCTGATGCTATGCCATGGATGTTAAGTGCCTGGTGCTATGTTAAATGAACTTTGAGTTGTAGAGACAACATGAAAATATGGAAGTCATGGAGATGGTAACACATCTCAAGAACTTGTTTTAGGATTAGGAAAGATAAGAGATATATGATATCTCAAAGGCATTGTGTTCAAGTGCAATATGGAAAAGAGAGATCTAGTAGGAATCGATGTCCTCAAGATGATTGGGTATGTGGAGAACCTAACGAGACTGGGATTTCCCTTTAGCCAAGAGTTGGCCACATATGTGATTCTAAAATCACTACTGAAATCATATAGCCAATTTGTTATGAACTAAAACATGAACAATTTTGATAATTCGTTGCAAGAATTACTTGGCATGTTGAGAACTGCTAAAGTGTAGATGAAGAAAGACAATCTTAAATCTATAATTATTATCAACAGAAGAAAGGGAAAGTCCATGGGAAAAGGAAAAAAAAGGCCAAGAAAAATTCTAAAGCGAACCAGAAACCCAACTCTTTTGCTCTTAAAGAAAAGGGAGGAGTAAATAAGGTAGAGAAGTTCCACAATCGCCACCAGCATGGACACTGGAAAAGGACTAGACGTTGGAAAAGGAATTGTCCTCTTTATATAAAGGAACTTAGGAAGAAGAAGTAGGAGATAGAGATCTCCACTTTAGGATCTGAGATGAAGGGATATAGAACTACGCGGAGCAAGAGTTGCTACCACTGTGGTTGGAATTTGTCATTCATATAGCCTAATGGACATGTAATATAATTAGTAAATTGCTGTTATGTACCTACCATTAATGAAAAATATCATGCATCTTGTATGGATAAGAATATTATGAATGTTTGATGTTTTTTTTAAAGATAACATCTGATATGGCAATTCCCTATGTCTCATAATCTATACTTGATAGTTGTAGAGGCAAATATGTATAACACATATTGAATGGCTCGATGACTCAAACAATGAAAACCTATATCACTATCATCTAGAGCACATAAATGAGAAATGCATTTCCAGAATCCATTAAGATGGTTGTCTTGACTCTTTTGGTTATCAAACCAATAGAGACATGCGAGTCTTATTTATTGGGCAATATGACAAAGGCACCTTTCACTAGAAATAGTGGGAGAGTGAGTATTCTACTAGGCCTCATACATATTGATGTATATAGACCTTTTAGAGTAAATGTTATAGGTGGTTACTGGTACCTCATTATATTTACTGATAATATCAATAGATATGGTAGTCTGGATCTTTTGAAGTGTTCAACGAGATCATGAATGAAGTACACAACTAGCTGGGTAAATGTATTAAAACACTTCAATATCATCAATGAAAAAAATATATTGAGCCATGAGTTTGAGGACCTTCTAGGAGACTATGATAATATATCACAATGAACTCCACTTGAAACATAGTTATGTATGAGAAAGAAGGAATCACACCATGGAAGTCATGGTGTGACCATCAATAAATCTACTTGATCTTCCAATTTCCTTTTTGGCACATGCTTTACACTAAAATAATGTACCATGTAAATAGTTTAAAATACACCATATGGGATATGGCATGGGAAGTGTCTTGATATGTCTTTTATGAAGATTTAGAATAGAAATCTTGTATGAGAAAACAAATTTTTGAAAAGCTTTGTCCACAACTCCCATAAATGCTATTTTCTTGAATACTACTTTTGTATTCCAATCTGATAACAAAAGTGTTTGTTTCCAGTACAATTGTGTTTCTAAAGGGAATTTTATTGCAATGGAATCAATAGGAGAAAAGTAGAGCTTGAAAAGTTTGAGACCAATAAGAAAATATTGAACCGAAAAGAGGTATAGTAGGAATAAGTAGAAAAATTGTTGTGCAATCTCAAAGTTCCTTAAGCAACACAAAACCTCATAGATGAAGTCAAATATGCCTTGAGCTTAAAAGATTAGGATATCTTATAGAACAAGAAGGTGGTAATTTGGTCATTGACAATGAGACAACAACCTACCTAGAACCTATAGAGGGACCAAAGTATGAGAAATGGCTTCAAGTTGTTGTATCCAAGATGGAATCCATGTACATCAACAAGGTATGGCCTTAGTGGATCTACTTGAAGGAGTCAAACACATAGGGTGAAAGTGGGTCTTCAAGAAGAAGACCGACATGGATGGTAATGTGCAAATCTATAAAGGCATATTGGTTGTAAAAGGTTTCAAACAAGTTCAAAGCATTGACATGATGAAATCTTTTCACCAGTTGTCATGGTTAAACATATCAGGATCATGCTTGCCATTGCATCTTGTTATGACTATGATATTTGACACATGGATGTTAAAACCTAATTCCTTAATAGGAATAATTATGAGTATGTGTGCATGACATGACCTAAAGGTTTTATAGATCTGATAATCCAAATAAAGTCAGTAAGCTACAAAGGCCAATCTGTGGATTGAAGAAAGCATCTCAGAGTTGGAATCTTCTATTCAATAGGATATACAAAAAGAGTATGACTTTAGTCAAAATGAAGATGGAATATGTGATTAAAAGAACTTTATGGGAGCATATTTATATTCCTCATGATTATGGGGAATATCATCCTCATACAACAAATGTTAAAACCTAGCTGGGAAGTACATCCTTTATGAAGGTTAGGTGAAGCATCCTATATCTTAGGAATTGAGATCTATAGGGATAGATATGAAAAGCTTCTTGACCTAAGAAAGAGCATAAATGTTGGCAAGTTGCTAAAGGGGTTTATCATGCATGACTGAATGAGAGAAAATCTATCCATGTTCCATGGAATTAGTCTCTCCAGAGTCTAGTGTCCCAGTTCTTGTAAAGAATGGAAAAAACATGAGTGAGATGTCATATGCATTCACTATTGGATCTATCATGTATGTAATGTTATGTAGTTATCCCACTGTCTCATATATATTGAACGTGATGAGTGGATATCAGTCAGATTCCAATGAAGGTCATCAGACTGCCATAAGAAACATCCTTGAGTACTTGGGAAGAACTAAGGATCAATTCCTTATTTATGGCAATAAGGAAGAGTTGGTTGTAAAGGGTTACACTGATCCAAGCTTCCAAAATGACAAATAAAATTAATAGTTTCAATCTAAATTTGTGTTTGACTTTAAAATAGAAATATAAGTTGGAAAAGTTCCAAGAAATAGAGAGTTGTTAATTCTATAATAGAACTCAAGTTCCTTGCTATTTCAAACACAAAAAGGGATATGATACAGATCAATAAGTTCATTTGGATGAACTTGTGGGAGGTTTGAACCATTGATAACATAGTAGAAATATTGTGACAATAATGGAGCCACTGAATAGGCAAAGGAACCTAAATAGCATATTACGACATTTCCATCTCATACAAGAGATCGTACCATAACGAGATATGAATACTTGCAAATTAATGACTTGATGCAAATGTTACTAGCCCTATATAAAGGTTATTGCATAACAGAAGCATGATGGACATGTTGAACATCACTTGGAATAAGATTCGTTAATGATTAACTCTAAGTACAAGTGGGAGTTTGTTTATATGTATGCCCAGAGAGCCATTCATACAATGATTATGATGGGGGATTAGATAACTGATTTGATAATTATAAAGGTAATTATGTCTATCATGTTTGTCTCAATCCTAAGATGATGGTACAAACATATTAGATGTCTAAAGAATGATGTTACTCAATCACATATGTCTTTAGGTTGAGGACATGAATAATGAGATCATATGTATGCTAAGAGGACATGCATTCTTAATATGTCCCTAGTCGGATATTACAATGGAAGAAAAATAGACAAAAATAATACATAAGACTAGAGTGTGTGTGGATTGATGATAGAGTCCCATTAGTCATGATATGGGATATCAAGTCAAACACATAGATACATGTTAAAGAACAGTGTATTGGATAGACCCACCTTGAGAGTGATACATGGAGACCACGAAATGGTAGTCAGAATCAACTCTCATAGTGATAGTGGTGATTGTGGTTCTTAGACCTGGGGTCACTACACTCGTCACATGTCATTCAATGAATTTAGACACCATCCAATGTGACCTCAGATAAGGTTTTCCATAAAGCTGATGCTTGGGTACATCATGACACATGGGGATTGGGTGTGAGCGATGTAGATGTAATTTGACCCTCCTACAAGCCATTGATACCCTATCCGCTTGATAAGTGAGACTGAGATACATATGGCCATACTCATTTGAATTAGAATATGATATGTGAGCTCACAAGCATCTCATAAATTCTACTCTAGTTCAAGGAATATGGGTTGAACGCTGAGAGGACGATGATTCCATTCCTTGAGTTTAATCTGGATATCAAAGAAAAAGGAACTATACGACCACAATAACAACGATCATGAATTTTAGGTTGAAGTTATTCTCCAACTTTCCAATTACTTGGATAGCAATGATGTTTTTGTAGCTACCACTCTTTGCTTGTGATGTCATATTTATTTATGGACACTCACTACCAACATAATTTGGGACCTATAAGGTCACATGCATATGATACACCTATAATAGGAGTTTACTCATGAATACGATTTAACTTGATTACTAAAGTATTTATATATGTTGACCTAAGTGTTACACATTGTCCTTATTTTGATAATGAATTAACCATTCAATTCATATGTATCTAATATGTTTGTTTAAGATTGATTTCAAGCATTTGGTACACGGAAATGATCAAATCAATCAAGCCTTAGCTTGTTTTAGTTCAAGTCAAAAGCAATGGAAATGTGCAATTTGGAAAAATACTCCAAATCACCTTAGATAAATTTTGTAATAATTTGTATTGATGATATGACTTATAACTAAGATGAGAAAAAATACGGACACTTAATTCAAATGTTTGATAACTTAAATATCATTTTGGAAAATTCATTACATGCACTTCATTTGTCGGGTTACAAACTTGACTGATCCTTAATGGCTTTTAAGAATGATGTTGATCAGTCGAGTTGTCCATCCACGTAACTCGAACGATGATCTCTCTACCCAAAACTGATTCAAGTGGTTCGGTCAAGTTTCCACCAGGACAAACTCGACCGATGATTTAAATTGGTCTTGTAACATAGTGTGATTGGTCTAGTTATCTTTATTGAAACTTGACTGAATGCATTGTATGGAAAATGCAAAAAAGTGAATCTAGCCGTTGGAGTGTTGCAAAACTAAAAAAAATCCGTTGTGGCCCTCCAAATGGCTAGAAAACATTCATAAGTGCTCCCACACTCTAGTGGACACCCCTCGCTATAATTATGACCTCTTGGACTCCAAGGTTTCTCATTCATGCTATTCAAGGTCCTTGCCTTAGTTGAGTGCTTTGAGTCCACTTGAGCCCCTTTCTCTCTCTTTATTACACTTCAATTCATCATTATGAGTGAGATAGGTCATGTGTGAGAGAGCTACCCCTTTGTATTCTTGTAAAGCTCTCAAGCTTCTCATTTCCCAACCCTTTCTTTAAAGATCATGATGATGAAGGCTTCCACAAGGGAAGGAGGAGATGCATGCTTATTCGAGATGTAGAAGAAGGTGCTTCAGGATCCTCTGAGTGAAGGAGGAGGACAAGGCAGAAGATCCAAGGAGTGGAGTGGGTAAATACTTCAAGGCCAAAGACTCATTGCAAGAAGGGGATCTCCTTGGTGAAGGCATCCAACAACTTGCATAAGTGGGTAAGACCTTGGTGAGGTAGAATACTAGCTCTTGGATAGGTAAGATGTTGATTGTAAGGTTGTTGGATCCCTTAGCCTTAAAGGGAAGCTGGGTATCCTTGTCCTAGAAAGGGAAGGTCATTTGCTATAACTCTTATAAGTGAATATAAGGAGTAGACAAACTTAAGAAATCCTAGAGATTGACCTCTCTAGGTAGTGGACTGACTCTCTCATAGTTTGGAGAGTATAACCACTCTAAAACAGCTTGTTCAATTGGTTGCTTCAATTTCTCTCATCCTTGCTATGCATGTTTAGATTGCCATTGAATTAACTATTTGCAATTTAGCCTAGTTGAATTAAATTTTAGGTCTAACTAATTTTGTGCAAGTTTTGAAGCTCTATTCACCCCCTCTCTATAACCCTCCAATCTAATAAGTGGTATTAGAGCCAAGGTCTTCTCTGACACATATCCCATGAGATAAGAAGATGGGCGGAAACATGCTTGGTTCTCTCAACCTAGAGGGAACCTTCTCCATGAGACCCTCAGTCTTTGACAAAACCAACTTCCTCTATGGAACAAAAGTAGTAGTTCTTCCTTCAAGGGATGAACTACAACATGTAGAAGGTGGTGATTCTTCCATACAAGGATCTGGCGGGTGATGTAGCTACTTGGGATGAAGCTACACTCAAGAAGGCACAACTTAATGCCAAGTTGATAAGCATCATCTATGCTACCCTCAGTCCCTCTGAGTTCAACTAGATCTCGTGTTGGGACACATCCCATGAGATTTGGAACAAGTTGTGCATCACTTATGAAGGCACGCAGCAAGTCCAGGAATCAAAGATCTATATGCTCAATAGACTGCTTGAAAACTTCAAGATGGGAAATAAGAATGTAGTGGTTGATATGTACTCAAGGATTAACACCACCATCAATGAACTTGCAGCCTTAGGACACACCATGGACAGAGGGACAATCAACTCCAAGATACTTAGGTCCCTTCCCAAGGTGACTTCAATTGAAGAATTTAGAAGCCTTAGAGACTTAGCCATTGAGGAGCTCATTGGCAACCTTCAAGCTCATGAGCCAAGGCTAGACAAGCAAGAAGAAGATGACAAGCAAGAGGAGAAGGAATCAAAGAATATGAAAGACAATACCCTCAAAGCTCAAGTGGACCTTGTGGATGAGATCATATAGATCATAAGAGTAAATATACATATTCTCATTATGTCCATGATTAGTTGTTATTATGGAAGGTTGATAGACAACAATAACACATAAGATCAGAGTGTAGGTTGGTTGATGACTAAATCTCATTAGTCATGATATGGCAATATGAAACCAAGCACACAGATACGTGTTAGAGAATAGTGTATCAGACAGACCCATCGTGAGACTGACACATGGAAGTCATAATCATGAAAGTCATAGTCAACTCTCATAGTGATGGTGGTGGTTATGGTTCTTTGGCCTAAAATCACTACATTCATCACATGTCGTTGGGTACACATTGACATCATCAAATGCAATCTTGAAACATGGGTTGTTATAACAATGATGATTGGGAGACTTTGGCACACGGGGATTGACTGTGAGTGATAGATATGGGATTTGTTACTCTGACAGGAGTATGATATCCAAGGCCTCTTGATTAGTGAGATTGAGAAAAGTATGTCCATACGCATATGAGTCAATATGTGATATTGAACTTACATATATCTCATGCAATCTTCTCTGGTTCAAGGAACAAGATTGAATAATAATGAAGATGAGAACTCCATGCCTCTAGTTCAATTTGGATATCAGTGACAAAGGAACTATACAAACACTATAACACTATACACAGATTGTAGGTTGAAGTTCCCCACTTTCCATTCACTTGGGTATCAATGATGTGCGACTAGGAACCACTCTTTGCTTGTGATGTCATAAGTTGTTATGGACATTCACTACCAACGTGAAATGGGACCTATAGGGTCATACACATAGAAACTCATTTAGAAGAGGAGTTTGATCTTGAATGATAATTGAATTGATTACTAAAGTGTTTAGGTATTTCAATTCACACAACGAATCAGCTAACTAGAACACCAACCGATCAATTCAAGTGTTGAGACAACTGTTTGAAGTGTCAGCCTGATTGTATTATACATTGGTTGGAATTCTGCTTGACCTTGGCTGCGAGACGCCTGTCTCGCTTGTGCAAAAGGGCCGTTTCACATGGTGTGAGATGCCTATCTCAGTTACACCAAATAGACATTTGGCCTAGTGTGATACACCCATATCAGATGCACCAAACACCCATTTCGGGGGTGCAATTTGATTGCACAAAGGATTGGTGTTGATGTTAAGTTGAGTACTAACTGGAATTGAATTAGCAACATATGTGCAGAACTGGAAGGTGCAAAATGACCATTTTGCTTATTGGAATGAATGTCTAAGATGTGATATGACCGTCTCATTGGAAGAAATGACCGGTTTGCGTGCGAGATGACTGTTTCGTCGCATGAAGGTTGTTAAACTTCTAGAAAAGTTGTAAAAAATTAAGATTTCCTTGTCCTTTCTACTCCTGCTTTAGTCCCACATTGGCTGGGGACTTAGGGACCCTGACTCTAACCCCTCCTATATATAGAGGGGTACTGGGGGCTTCCTAGAACACAACTATTACACAGACAATTGAGAATTAGTTGCTCTAACAATTATTGTCCTCTCTGGTTGTGGTAACCATGAGAGCCTAGGAAAGTCCTACCAGACTAGGGAGGGACAGCCATGAGAGAGAAACAATTGAGGATCATTGTTGTGGGGGAGCATGTTGGTTACTAGTACACCAATGGGAGGGACAAATCCTTCCTTTCCATTCTTGCAAGACGACATGATTTTTAGTTGGTCTATGTGTACTACTCTCGAGGTAGGAGTCCTTTAGCTGCTGCTAGAAGGGAAATGCCAACTCGTAGTTTGTGGCAAGATCTGAGGAGCTGCTACAATAGTTTTCTGAGTCTGCTATCTATGGAGGAGCAGTCAGACGAGTCCGAGTGCAACTACGAGTTACACAACCACCATCCAAGATAGAGTGCACATCTACATCAATGAGGATTATTGCTGGACTTGCTCTAGGACCAGTCATATCTTCGTGAAACCATCCTTCCCATTACATAGTTATTGACACGATCTGCTGGTTAATGAAAAATATGTCAGTAAAATTTTCGTTTCTGCTGCCTACATGATATCATATTTCCCTACAATGATATCATAGCCACGTCAATTAATTATGTTTTAGGATAATCAATATGATCAGATTTTGGATTTTATCGAGTTTATTTATGGCATGCGATGTGAATATTTAAATTGGTTGATGTGCATGTCTATCTAAATCACCACATAAGAACCCATATATATATATATATATATATATATATATATATATATATATATATATATATATATATATATATATATATATATATATATATATATATATATATATATATGATGTATGCAATTTACATGTGTCGCCATAAAATTGATTTTGATGGTGGATGTGAAGCATAGTTATGGCCAAAACCCCAGATATGTGTGTGTATGGTTATGGTTTTTATTCATGTTGTTAATCAGTCTGCGTACCGAGCCTCTCTCTCCTTTACACATGTAAATTAATGCTCTTCTTCCTATTTCCCCTTAAATGTAACTCAAGGTTTTCCTATATACAATGTAATAAGAAATAATATAATTTTAATTTATGTTTCGACGTGAGATGACGGTATGCACAAAGGAGAAATGACTGGCTCATGAGACGACACGATCAACTAGAAGACTGAGGAGGCCTGATGACAGGAGGACAAATCGATTGACTGGTGGCCCAACTGAAACGACACGATTCATAAACCACGATATAAACTCAGCGGAAGCATTCGATTAACAGCGGAATACAAAAATTCACGAAAAATTAAAACTTTTCGAGACAAGATCTTGAAGACATGAAACTTCTTTCATAAAAGCAAGGTAACAGTTTACATCTCTGTTAAACCACTTCTCAAGTGATTACATACAACAAAATACAAAATCTCAGATTAACAAACTCTAAGGACCTGAGAGTACAGAGACGACATAAGACTATCTAACTACATGACTTAGCAGTTAGTATCTCCACCTAAGATTCACTGCTGCCCCTGGTGCTCTTGCTGCTGATACTGATCACCTGTAGACTAGTTCCTTCGTCCTCGGAGACCACCTAAAAAGTTGAAATCTACGGGGTGAGACAATTTTAAATAATTGTCACAGCGAGAGTTATAACTCTCCGCCAGAAGCTTTATTATAGCAATCACAGATCAACATAAGCAATAAAGCTTTAAGGTAATCAACAACAGATTGTTATCAAGTAGAACAACAACATTTAAGGATTATGAAGAACATGTATACTAAGCAGTGTAACCATCAATCATTATATCTCGTAGTTCAACCTAAGAAGATATGCTACGCGGTTGATTATGTTTTACAAACATTATTATGCCCTACGGAGATGAGGTATACCGCTCATACACCAACCGATCACTATTAAGTCGCATCGTATCATACATAGGTCATCAAAAGATCCGGATTCTTATGACCTCATCTTCCTCAGTTAGTATGAGGATCAACATGCAGGACATCTAGTGTCTCTGCTACTATAGCTTACCAGGGTATTCTGGTACTTCGCTATTAGAGTCACAGTGGCATTATGTACTCTCTTTGCCATCGAAAGATTTCTTGTTTATCTCTCATCGATGCGGTACAAAAGAATTCCTCGGGAGATTAGTGTTATATCACCCCGGCATAAACACATAGTGAAGGATTGATAGATTAAGATACATCTACATCAATTCCTACACTAGGATGTAAGGGTATTCACATCCATATTCCCCCACATACTCAAAAGTATGTGATCCAGGAGTTCCCTTAGGAAAACCTGTTTCACCATCATTTAACTCCTGACAATGATGGATCTATGATCAAGGCTCTACATGGTATGATTATACTTGATTAGTTAGGTACATTTCAGTATTCTTTTTATCATCATACATGTTCTCAAACATTAATCATTAGAACAGAAGCTATGAAAGTAGAATACTAAATGTATCAAGTCTAACTCTCATCAATTATCATTTCTCAATCATCTCATCACAAGTCATCTGACAAGCATGACCTTGATGATACTCATGGCTCTCACAGCCTATCATTTTCATAAGATGCCACTTACTAGGCATCAGCATATGTCATTATTCATAAAGCTAATAACATGATTTCAATGAATATGAAATCATAATCCTTACCTGGATATGATCATCATCATGTATAAGTACCTGCATGGTTAATTCAACTGATAATAGTAAGCAATTCATATCAAAAGTTGTACCAGTTAGGTTCCCTGATTTTCACCAATTAGGGTTTACTATTCACATTACATGTCATCATCCTAGAATTAGGGTTTACTATTCACCTCATGGTGAATGGATCTCATAATATCACCATGTATGAGGAACGTCATCATTAAAGCCCTCAGATAAGATTAAGATTCAGCAATTATCATATTTAGGGTTTCCATGATCTCACATAAGTGGATCATACCTAATCTTGCATATTCAGGTACATTGAAGGTATTTTACTTGAGTTTTGAACATAAACGGTACTTTCTCTCTCCTCTCACTAGTAGATGGTGATTACACCACTCTAGATAGGTTGGGTCAAGTCATCCTTGATTAACATAAACCAAATCATCACTATCAAGTGATTAGGGTTTGATTAGAATAAGGTATCATTCAAATTAACCCCTCAAAGGTATTTTGGTAATTTACCCATTGATCATCATCATGGGTCAATTCATTAGTCACTTAGTCTCTTAATGTCTTAAGTTACCATTAGAGTTTAGATTAGATCATCATTGAACCATTTACACCTTCAAGTGATTAAGTATACATAAACTTGAAAGTCTCCAATTGGTTTAGGGTTTAACCTTCAACCTTCAACCCATTTAGGTTTTAAACGACCTTGAACTCGTTTAATCTCAACTGACTTTGAAACCATTTGAGCCTTAAACGAGTGTGGACCCACTTGACCTTAAATGGGTGTGAACCCATTTGACCTTAAACGAGTGTGAACCCGTTTGGCCTTAAACGAGTGTGAACCCGTTTGGCCTTAAACGAGTGTGAACCCGTTTGACCTTAAACGAGTGTGAACCCATTTGGCCTTAAACGAGTGTGAACCCGTTTGGCCTTAAATGAGTGTCAACCTGTTTGAGCCTAAACGAGTGTCAACCTGTTTGAGCCTAAATGAGTATCAACCTGTTTGCCCAAAGTTTGACCAAAAACCAAGTCGGTTGGATAAGGGTTGAACCCTAAATAGATCTAAAATCAGCAATTTTATCAATTCATCAACCTATTGAAATTGGACCCTCAAACCATCAAATTTCCTTAACCTCCAAACGATCTTGGGGTGTCACTAAACGAGTGTGTGACCGTTTGGATGAACCCCCAAATGGTTTTGAACCCATTTGGGTCCTTCAACCCAAAACTCAACAAGATCTATACTTGAAATCAGCAATTTCAACCCGATTAGGGTTAGGGTGTTGAAGTGCCTTCAACTCTCAATTGGTTAGGAATTAATTCGTAATTCTTTGTAGAAATGAAACTCAATATATTATCAACAGACCCTCAAATGGTCGTCCCTTGGTCAACCCTATCAAACGGTCTTGAGACCGTTTTGATCCAAACGATCTTGCAAGATCGTTTGAGATCAAACGGGTTGAACCCGTTTGACCTTAAATGGTTTGCAACCGTTTGGACCAAAAGGGTCCAAGGTCATTTGATAAAGTTACCTAGGAATCCACTCCCATCATCCTCAACCTCTGTTCAGGTCGGTTACACCACCGTTTTGCTTGCAAAAGTGCAAGGAAGAAGGGAGGTAGAAGAAGAACTAAGTACTAAAAGTAAGAACAAAGATATGCATAATAAAGCTAGGAGTTTAGAGTTATAAAACCCACCTCAAACGTTGTTCCTATAACTCCAAGCTTCCAAGCTTAGAAACTTTAATGGTGGCTTGAGCTCCACAGGTCATCGAAGGTTGTTTCTTCAAGGAAAAGTTGGGAAGGATCGGCTAGGAAGAGAAAACTAAGTAAGATAACCATGAAACCAACCTTGTAACCTGGTTTCCTCCATGAATTTGAGCAAGATGATGATAAAAGCTTACCTAGATGAACTTGGTCGTCTTCCTCTACTCCTGAGATCTGTCCTAAGTCGGTCTAAGCAAGGGAATAAGAAGGGAAGAAAGGAAACGTTGCCTTTGGTTGCAAAGGAAAGGATCATATATACTTTGAGGTTATTTTCATCATAAAGACAACTTACTCCTCCTTTTTCACAACTAAGTCCTTCCTTTATTTTAGGCACGTCCCTCCTCTTCATATCTAAGGTAAAACGTCTTCTAAGACCAAGGACTAAAGGCAAGGAAGGTCAACTTGTCACTATGGTGCACATATACATATAAGGGTCTCCTTTACTTACAACTTTGGTGGTTTAATTACAAAGGTATTTCTTATAATATGATTATTCAAATGAAGTGCCACCTTCATTATTATAACTTTAAATGATGTCAAAAGTCATAAAAGATTTTCTAGAAAGTGTATATCACAAGTTGCACCCCTCATTTTGGGTAAATTGCACTTTACACCAAAATTAGGGTTTTCAGCACAAGGATTGCTCCACAAGCTGCACCTTGGTGCCCAAACTTGGGAAATCCATATTTCCTCATCATATCCACTCATATGATATCTCATCATCATAGGAACATCTTGACTTGTGAAATTTGCAAGTTAAACCCCTAAATGGATAATTTGCTCATAGGTCCATGTATTACCACACAATACTACAATCATTGTTTAAAAGGGACAGAAATAAAAATGTATGTTCCTTAGGAACTTAATTACATGCCAAAAGATAATCTCAAGATTTTAATTACATATTTAGGAAAAACACCTAGGGTTAGTTTATAACCCAGGTCAAGGATGTTACAAATTATCCACCCCTTACAAGAATTTCGTCCCCGAAATCGATAAAACGTATTAAGAGAAAAGAGCAGGGTATTTCCTTCTCATCTCATCCTCTAGTTCCCAAGTGGCTTCTTCAACACCACGGTGGTTCCAGAGGACTTTCACAAGGCTTATATCTTTCTTCTTTAGCTTTTTAATTCTGTTATCAAGGATTGACACTGGTCCTTCCTCATAAGTTATATCTTCATTCAATTCTATTTCCATAGGTTGTAGAACTGACTCGGTATCAGGATGACATTTCCTTAACATAGAAATGTGAAACACAGGGTGTAACCTCTGCAACTCAGGTGGTAACTCTAGTCTATAGGCTACCTTTCCAACCCGTTCAATGATTGGATAAGGCCCCATAAATCTAGGAGCTAACTTTCCTTTCCATCCAAAGCGAAGGACTCCTCTCCAAGGTGAGACCTTGAGATACACTCTGTCTCCAACCTAGAATTCTAACGGTCTACGACGCTTATCAACATAAGATTTATGCCTATCCTGTGCAATCTTAATCTGTTGTTGTATCACTTTAATCTTCTCTGTGGTCTGTTGCACAAGATCAGGACCTAACAACTGATGCTCACCAGTCTCATACCAACACAAGGGTGATCTACAACGTCTACCATAAAAAGCTTCATAAGGTGCCATATCAATACTTTGCTGATAGCTATTGTTATAGGCAAACTCTATTAGGCTTAGGTGGAGATCCCAACTCCCGGTAAACTGGAGAACACATGCTCTCAACAGGTCTTCCAAGGTCTGTATAGTCCTTTCTGACTGTCCATAAGTCTGTGGATGAAAGGCTGTACTAAACCTTAACTGGGTTCCTAAAGCTCTGTGCAACTGTTCCCAAAAACGACTTGTGAACTGGGGACCTCTGTCAGAAACTATAGTGACAGGAACTCTGTGCAAACGCACTATCTCTTGAACATATAACTGGGATAACCTTTCAGCAGAATAGGTTGTTTTGACAGGTAAGAAATGAGCTGTCTTTGTCAACCTATCAACTATTACCCAGATGGAATCATGTCCTTTTCTTGTCCTAAGTAGGCCAACAACAAAGTCCATGGTCACATGGTCCCACTTCCACTGTGGTATGGGTAAAGGTTCCATTGTCCCTGCAGGCTTCTGGTGTTCAGCTTTAACTTGCTGACACACAGGACACCTAATCACAAATTCTGCAACATCCTTCTTCTTCCCGGGCCACCAATACATATCTTTCAAGTTCCGATACATCTTGGTGCTTCCTGGATGCATAGCATACATCGAAGAATGAGCTTCTTCCAGGACTAACTTTCTCAAGTTATCCTTATCTGGCACTATCATCCTCCCATGATAGCATACTACTTGATCATATGAGTCATGGAAACCATCTCGCTTCTCATCACCATACTCCGATCTCATCTGCTGTACTGCAGTATCAACCTGTTGTGCCTCATTGATCTGCTCTCTAAGGGTAGGTTTGATATGCATCTCAGCCAACAACCCGGCTAACAATGACACCTTCAACTGTACATTGTCTTGCCTTAGAGAGATAAGCATATCTCTCTTAGAGCATACTAAAGAGTTTAGTTGTGCTCTATCCATGGTTGATGTTGCTGATTTCCTACTCAAGGCATCTGCAACTACATTGGCCTTTCCTGGATGGTAATCAATTGTACAATCGTAGTCCTTGATTAACTCCATCCAGCGACGTTGTCTCATGTTAAGTTCATGCTGAGAAAAGATATACTTTAGGTTCTTGTGATCTGTGAAAATCTAGAATGTCCCTCCGTAGAGTTAATGTCTCCAGATCTTCAAGGCATGAACCACCGCAGCTAACTCCAAATCGTGTGTCGGATAATTCTCTTCGTGTTTCTTAAGCTGTCGGGAAGCAAAAGAAATCACTTGTTTATCCTGCATCAACACGCATCCGAGTCCATTCTTGGAGGCATCACAGAAAACTATGTATCCTTTGCCTTGCTCAGGTAGCACAAGTACATGTGCACTTGTCAACCTCTCTTTTATTAATTGAAAAGATTGCTGGCACTTATCGCTCCAGTCAAAAGGAACTTCCTTCCGGGTCAACTTAGTCAAGGGTAAGGCTATGGAACTAAAGTTCTTAATGAACCTTCGATAATAGCCGGCCAACCCCAAGAAACTACGAATCTCCATCGGTGTCTTCGGTTGTTCCCATTGTAGAACATATTCTACCTTTTTAGGGTCAACACGAATACCCAAAGCAGATATCACATGTCCAAGAAAAGATACTTCTGGTAGCCAAAACTCACACTTGCTAAACTTAGCATATAGTTTATGTTCCCTTAGCAAAGTTAGAGCCTGACGAAGATGATGTTCATGCTGCTGAGCATCTTTACTATAGATCAGAATGTCATCTATGAAGACAACAATGCATTGATCAAGGAAAGGTAGGAAGATTCTATTCATGAGTTCCATAAACACATCTGGTGCATTAGTTAGTCCAAACGACATAACTGTGAACTCATAGTGACCATACCTTGTTCTGAAAGTAGACTTGGGTATGTCACTGTCCTTAATACGAAGTTGATGATATCCAGACCTCAAATCTATCTTTGAGAAGACGGTTGCACCACACAACTGGTCAAAGAGATCATCAATCCTCGGCAGATGGTACTTATTCTTTGTTGTTACTTTATTTAATTGTCTGTAATCAATGCACAACTGCATTGACACGTCTTTCTTTTTAACAAACAAAACGGGAGCACCCCAGGGTGAAGTGCTCGGTCGGATGAAACCCTTCTCAAGCAACTCTTGAAGCTGCTTCTTGAGTTCTGCCATCTCAGCAGGCGCCATCCTATATGGTGTTCGGGCTATAGGTTGGGTATCTGGGATCAAATTGATTTCAAAATCAATTTCCTGAGGCGGTGGCACACCTGGAAGTTCTTCAGGAAACACGTCTTCGAATTCCCTGACTATAGGAACTTCAACAGGGTTAGGACTCTCCATGGTAGTATCTACCACATGGGCCAAGAATGCATAACATCCTTGCCTCATCAACTTATCAGCAACCATAGCTGACACAAGATAGGTGGGTAGAATCTTTCTCTCTCCTTGAAAGATCCATGTGTTGCTTTCATCAGCAAACACAGCCTGCTTGGATTCACAATCCAAGACAACCCTATACCTTTCCAAGGTATCCATCCCAAGGATTATATCAAATCCTTGCATCTCAAGTGGTATAAGATCCACTTGAATGCGATGATAAAAAAAGAAGAGGATGCAGGGAGAGCATACCTCTTGCAACATAGCAGACCCTCTCAACGGAGTCTCTAGCAACAAGCTATCTTCCCTATGACTGACCGTCATATTGCAGTTATGAATCACTCTTCGAGTGATAAAGGAGTGCGTAGCACCCGGATCAATCAAAACAGATACAATATAGGATTTAGACATATCAGAATATAAAAGTTCCATCTGACCTGCCACAACTCGTGGATTAACCACTGCATCTGGTGGGTTTATAGCATAGAACCTTGCTGTCGCCTGAGGTTGAGTTGGTGCTGAAGACCCGGCTTGGGACGCCTGTTCACGTCCTCTAGCTGCTCCTTGAGACTGCCTTCTCTGTGATTCCTGTTGATTCTGCCTCTGAGGCTGTGTCACACTGACAGGCCTAGACCTGCAGTCCTTCATCAAGTGTCCCACCTTCCCACAGTTGTAGCAGCTCCTTTCCAGTTGTTGTGGTCTGGGTGGTCCCGTGACTGACATTAATGCTGAACTGCGAGTCTCTTGTAGTGGTAGGCTTCGTCCTCTACCTCTACTTGGGGACCACTGTGTCTGAGAACTAGATCTGGGTGGTGGAGGTGTAGGTGCAGAGAATCTAGGCTTCTTAAAGTCTCTAGATGAAGAACCCTGGAACTATGAATATCTCTTATGGGTTTGTCTCTTCTCGCCTACGGATTTCTCTATCCTTCGGACTGACTCAACGAAGGTAGAAAACCTCTCCCGACTCTCTAGGGCAGACACGGGAGTAGTCAAGTCGGCGTTTAAACCCTTCTCGAACCTTCTAATCCTCTCTTCTTCTGTGGCAGCCATGTGCGGACAGAATCATAGCAACTCCATGAACTTAGCTTCGTACTCGCTAATGTTCATCATGCCTTGTCTTAATCTCTCAAATTGAGAGATCTTCTTGTCCAGGAATGTCTTTGGAAAGTATATGTTGACAAATCCCCGACAAAAATCTTCCCACGAGATCTCCACTCCAGGCCTCTTCTGCTCTTCCATGGTCCACCAGTGACCAGCACTTCCTTTGAGAAGATAGACAACATGTCAAACCTTCTCACCTTCGGGGATGTTTAAGATTCTGAAAGCTTTCTCTAACTCGGTTAACCACAGATTGACATATGCAGGATCAACTGTTCCAAAGTACTCGGTTGCTCTGACACGATGAAGTCGCTCAAACGTCTTACCGATACCTTGTCCTCTAGGCTGGGCAGGTGCCCTAGGTGCAGGCATGGGCATCCTGTTGGTGATGTGTGTCATGGCAGTCATAAACTGCCCGAACATGGTTTGAACAGCTGGGTTTCCCATGTCAGCTGGGTCAAACTGAGGTGGCTCCATAGGTGGCTCAGGTACGGGTTGCTCTATTTCTAGGTTCCTTGCACCTTCTCGAGGTGCATCAACACTACTTTCTGCCTCGTACTCCTCCTGTGGTCCAGACATCCTTAATTATCTTCTTCTCCTGAGGAGCAGAAGACTCTATTAGATAAGAAAGAAGTACTAAGGATAGACTCGACATTCTAAGTCCTATGTCTCTGTAGACTCAGCGAACCTAGAGCTCTGATACCACTCTGAAACGACACGATTCATAAACCACGATATAAACTCAGCGAAAGCATTTGATTAACAGCGGAATACGAAAATTCATGAAAAATTAAAACTTTTCGAGACAAGATCTTGAAGTCATGAAACTTCTTTCATAAAAGCAAGGTAACAGTTTACATCTCTGTTAAACCACTTCTCAAGTGATTACATACAACAAAATACAAAATCTCAGATTAACAAACTCCAAGGACCTGAGAGTACAGAGACGACATAAGACTATCTAACTACATGACTTAGCAGTCAATATCTCCACCTGAGATTCACTGCTGCCCCTGGTGCTCTTGCTGCTGATACTGATCACCTGCAGACTGGTTCCTTCATCCTCGGTGACCACCTAAAAAGTTGAAATCTACGGGGTGAGACAATTTTAAATAATTGTCCCAGCGAGAGTTATAACTCTCCGCCAGAAGCTTTATTATAGAAATTACAGATCAACATAAGCAATAAAGCTTTAAGGTAATCAACAGCAGATTGTTATCAAGTAGAACAACAATATTTAAGGAATATGAAGAACATGTATAATAAGCAGTGTAACCATCAATCATTGTATCTCGCAGTTCAACCTAAGCAGATATGCTACGCGGTTGATTATGTTTTACAAACATTATTATGCCCTGCGGAGATGAGGTATACCGCTCATACTCCAACCGATCACTATTAAGTTGCATCGGTATCATACATAGGTCATCAAAAGAGCCGGATTCTTATGACCTCATCTTCCTCAGTCAGTATGAGGATCAACATGCAGGACATCTAGTGCCTCTGCTACTATAGCTTACCAGGGTATTCTGGTACTTCGCTATTAGAGTCATAGTGGCATTCTGTACTCTCTTCGCCATCGAAAGATTTCTTGTTTATCTCTCATCGATGCGGTACAAAAGAATTCCTCAGGAGATTAGTGTTATATCACCCCGGCATAAACACATAGTGAAGGATTGATAGATTAAGATACATCTACATCAATTCCTACACTAGGATGTAAGGGTATTCACATCCATATTCCCCCACATACTCAAAATTATGTGATCCAGGAGTTCCCTTAGGAAAACCTGTTTCACCATCATTTAACTCCTGACAATGATGGATCTATGATCAGGGTCTACATGGTATGATTATACTTGATTAGTTAGGTACATTTCAGTATTCTTTTTATCATCATACATGTTCTCAAACATTAATCATTAGAACAGCAACTATGAAAGTAGAATACTAAATGTATCAAGTCTAACTCTCATCAATTATCATTTCTCAATCATCTCATCACAAGTCATCTGACAAGCATGACCTTGATGATACTCATGGCTCTCCCAGCCTATCATTCTCATAAGATGCCACTTACTAGGCATCAACATATGTCATTATTCATAAAGCTAATAACATGCTTTCAATGAATATGAAATCATAATCCTTACCTGGATATGATCATCATCATGTATAAGAACCTGCATGGTTAATTCAACTGATAATAGTAAGCAATTCATATCAAAAGTTGTACCGGTTAGGTTCCCTGATTTTCACCAATTAGGGTTTACTATTCACATTACATGTCATCATCCTAGAATTAGGGTTTACTATTCACCTCATGGTGAATGGATCTCATAATATCACCATGTATGAGGAACGTCATCATTAAAGCCCTCAGATAAGATTAAGATTCACCAATTATCATATTTAGGGTTTCCATGATCTCACATAAGTGGATCATACCTAATCTTGCATATTCGGGTACATTGAAGGTATTTTACTTGAGTTTTGAACATAAACGATACTTTCTCTCTCCTCTCACTAGTAGATGGTGATTACACCACTCTAGATAGGTTGGGTCAAGTCATCCTTGATTAACATAAACCAAATCATCACTATCAAGTGATTAGGGTTTGATTAGAACAAGGTATCATTCAAATTAACCCCTCAAAGGTATTTTGGTAATTTACCCATTGATCATCATCATGGGTCAATTCATTAGTCACTTAGTCCCTTAATGTCTTAAGTTACCATTAGAGTTTAGATTAGATCATCATTGAACCATTTACACCTTCAAGTGATTAAGTATACATAAACTTGAAAGTCTCCAATTGGTTTAGGGTTCAACCTTCAACCTTCAACCCATTTAGGTTTTAAACGACCTTGAACTCGTTTAATCTCAAACGACTTTGAACCCATTTGAGCCTTAAACGAGTGTGGACCCACTTTACCTTAAATGGGTGTGAACACATTTGACCTTAAACGAGTGTGAACCCGTTTGGCCTTAAACGAGTGTGAGCCCGTTTGGCCTTAAACGAGTGTGAACCCGTTTGGCCTTAAATGAGTGTGAACCCATTTGGCCTTAAACGAGTGTGAACCCGTTTGGCCTTAAACGAGTGTGAACCCGTTTGGCCTTAAATGAGTGTCAACCTATTTGAGCCTAAACGAGTGTCAACCTGTTTGAGCCTAAACGAGTGTCAACCTGTTGCCCAAAGTTTGACCAAAAACCAAGTCGGTTGGATAAGGGTTGAACCCTAAATACATCTAAAATCAGCAATTTTATCAATTCATCAAACTATTGAAATTGGATTCTCAAACCATCAAATTTCCTTAACCCTAGACCTCCAAACGATCTTGGGGTGTCACTAAATGAGTGTGAGACCATTTGGATGAACCCCCAAATGGTTTTGAACCCGTTTGGGTCCTTCAACCCAAAACTCAATAAGATCTATACTTGAAATCAGCAATTTCAACCCGATTAGGGTTAGGGTGTTGAAGTGCCTTCAACTCTCAATTGGTTAGGAATTAGTTTATAATTCTTTGTAGAAATGAAATTCAATATATTATCAACAGACCCTAAAACGTTCGTCCCTTGGTCAACCCTATCAAACGGTCTTGAGACCGTTTTGATCCAAACGATCTTGCAAGATCGTTTGAGATCAAACGGGTTGAACCCGTTTGACCTTAAACGGTTTGCAACCGTTTGGACCAAAAGCGTCCAAGGTCGTTTGATAAAGTTACCTAGGAATCCACGCCCATCATCCTCAACCTCTGTTCAGGTCGGTTACACCACCGTTTTGCTTGCAAAAGTGCAAGGAAGAAGGGAGGTAGAAGAAGAACTAAGCACTAAAAGTAAAAACAAAGATATGCATAATAAAGCTAGGAGTTTAGAGTTATAAAACCCACCTCAAACGTTGTTCCTAGAACTCCAAGCTTCCAAGATTCGAAACTTTAATGGTGTCTTGAGCTCCACAGGTCATCCAAGGTTGTTTCTTCAAGGAAAAGTTGGGAAGGATCGGCTAGGAAGAGAAAACTAAGTAAGATAACCATGAAACCAACCTTGTAACCTGGTTTCCTCCATGAATTCGAGCAAGATGATGATAAAAGCTTACCTAGATGAACTTGGTCATCTTCCTCTACTCCTGAGATCTGTCCTAAGTCGGTCTAAGCAAGGGAATAAGAAGGGAAGAAAGGAAACGTTGCCTTTGGTTGCAAAGGAAAGGATCATATATACTTTGAGGTTATTTTCATCATAAAGACAACTTACTCCTCCTTTTCACAACTAAGTCCTTCCTTTCTTTTAGGCACGTCCCTCCTCTTCATATCTAAGTTAAAACTTCTTCTAAGACCAAGGACTAAAGGCAAGGAAGGTCAACTTGTCACTATGGTGCACATATACATATAAGGGTCTCCTTTACTTACAACTTTGGTGGTTTAATTACAAAGGTATTTCTTATAATATGATTATTCAAATGAAGTGCTCCTTCATTATTATAACTTTAAATGATGTAAAAAGTCATAAAAGATTTTCTAGAAAGTGTATATCACAAGTTGCACCCCTCATTTTGGGTAAATTGCACTTTACACCAAAATTAGGGTTTTCAGCACAAGGATTGCTCCACAAGCTGCACCTTGGTGCCCAAACTTGGGAAATCCATCTTTCCTCATCATATCCACTCATATGATATCTCATCATCAGAGGAACATCTTAACTTGTGAAATTTGCAAGTTAAACCCCTTAACTGGATAATTTGCACATAGGTCCCTGTATTACAACACAATACTACAATCATTGTTTAAAAGGGACAGAAATAAAAATGTATGTTCCTTAGGAACTTAATTACATGCCAAAAGATATTCTCAAGAGTTTAATTACATATTTAGGCAAAACACCTATGGTTAGTTTATAACCCAAGTCAGGGATGTTACACCAACTGACCGAGTGGAGGTGTCCAAACGCTGCTTGGACGTGAGAACCAGATGACCATTTTAGAAGAGCCCAATCGAGCGACATGAGGTGAGCCGAATGGTTCAAGAGTTGAAGAGATCAACCCAGATTAGTTCGATCGTAGATCTTCACCAAGAACATGTTGCATATGATGTGGACCATAGGTGGTAGTAATTCCCTATGGCTCTAAGGAATTACATGAGTATGGCCATATCCATCACTTGTGTGTTTTATTTATTACATGTTCTCATTTGTGGTTATAGCATGTATATAAAACATACTATATATGTTGTTATTGGATATAGTATATGTATTTATGCATATAAACTCCCTCAATTATAATATCAAGTCTTAGATGCTTTCTAAAAGCGACCTACATGAAAAGCTTGATCAACTAAGCATAGGTTCCACCTTCACGGGGTGTGCCGTCTATCTCGTGGAAGTGTGATGGTAATAATGTAGGCTTTGCCTCTGCATGGTGCATTATTATCATGTCAGCTTTTGGGTCAGGCTTGACTGGTGATTCTTAGAGTGTCTGGGCCTAAAACCATGTAGATGATTATGGCAAGGGGTTGCGCATATCATATATCTAGAATTGGATATGATACAATTAGAAAGAGTTGCCTACCTTGATGGTTGGCTGTGTTTGCAGTGTTGATCAGGCCACTATTGAATTATCTTGGATCTGGCCCACTAGAATATTATACGCTACAATATTCAGAATTGATATTGAGGGCTACCAATTTGAATAAAATAGTGAGAATGATAATAATGAAAGACCTAATTAATATCATACAAATTATTAAAACACACCAAATATTTTTTTTGAGAAGGTTGCAATATTTCTTTGTAGAATCAAATGTCAAACACAAACATGTTCAAATTGCAATCAGTCCTTTAGAAGGACGAAATGGGATAAAGTTCCACAATTGGTTAAGGACTATGAGAAATGTTCTCATCAATGAGCAAAGGGTCTATGTCCTTGATAGACTAATGCCTGAGGAAGCTGCTCCAAATGCGCCTAAGGCTAAATGGATGCTTATTGGAAGCATGCCAATGATGCTATATACATTTTGAATACCTAATGCTATGTTGTATGAACTATGAGTTGCATGGACAACACAAATACATGGACATTCTCGAGATGGTAACACATCTTAAGAATCACATAAAGAAAAGAAGGTAAAATGTCTCCAAAGAGCTAATTTAAGTGCAAGCTGACAAAGGGAGGTCTAGTAGAATCCCAAGTGTTTAATATGATTGGACATGTGGAATGACTCAGATTTATCTTAGGTTAAGAGTTGACCATGAATATGATTATGCAAGCGTGGAATGGATCATATAGTTAGTTTATCACATGCTTGGAATTTTGATGCCAAAAGCAAGGAAAAAGAAGGACAAATCTATGATGGTGATCAACAGAAGTGAGTCCTAGGGAAAAAGCAAGGATAAGAAGTGTTCTAAGGCTATGATGAACCCAAGCCTTTTACACTCAATATATGGAGATGGGTAATTGTAAAAGGAATTTGTCCTTTTCACTTAAATAATAAAGAAAAGAAAATGCCACCATTGTCACTTGTATGGACATTGGAAAGGAATTATCCTCTTTATATAGGATCTCAGGAAGATGATAGAGATAGAGATCTCTACTTCAGGACCTAAGAAGAAGTAAGCTAGAACTGTATGGAGCAAGGGTTGCTGACTCTATAGTTGGAAGTTGTCATTCATGGGCACATAATAGAATCAGTGAATTACTATTATGTACTTTCCATTAATGAAGCCATCATATGTCTTGTGTGACAAGGACATTATGTTTCATTTTAAAAGATATGATCTCTTATGGAAATGCCCTATGTCTCACAAACTATACTTGATAGTTGTAAAGAAAAATGTATATGACACATATATTGAATGACTTGATAACTCAAACAAACTAAATACCTATTGTATGTCATCTAGAATGCATAAATGAGAAATGCATTTCTAGAATGCATATCATGGTCATCTAGATTTTTTTGGGGTTATTGAACCAATAGAGACATGCATGTCTTATTTGTTGTGCAATATGACAAAAGAATCTTCACTAGATGTAGTGGGAGATCGACTATTCCATTAGGACTAGTATATACTAATGTACATAGACCTTTTAGAATGAATGCTAAAGGTAGTTACAAGTACCTCATTATATTTACTGATGCGATTAGTAGATATTGAAATTTGTATTTAATGAAATACAAGTATGAATCTCTTGAAATGTTCAAGGATATTATGAATGAAGTACATAAATCACTTGGTAAAGTATTAAGATACATTGATGCGATCAATGTTGAAATATTTTAAACCAAGAGTTTGAGGACCTTCTGGGAGATAATGATAGTGTATCATATTGAACGCCACCTAAAACGTATTGATGTGTGAGAAAGAAGGTATCTTACCCTATTAAGTCATGGTGATATTATTATTAAAATCTAGCTAATCTTACAATTTCTTTTGGGCACATGATTAAACACTAAAAAATGTACCGTCTGAAATGGTTCAAAAGACACCATATGAGATATGGCATGGGATGTGTCCCAATGAGTCTTTTGTAGTGATTGGGTTTGAAAGCTTGTATAATAAAATAGTTTCTTAAAAGTCTTTATCCACAAATCACATGAATGTTATCTTGTTGAATACAACTTATATTCTAGCCCGAAAACAAAGTGTTTGTTTTTAGGATGGTTGAATTCCTAAAGGGAACTTAGTTCTAAAGGAATCAGTGGGAGTAAAATTAGAATTCGAAATGTTCAAGACAAAGAAGAAAACATTGAACCTAAAGAGGTTCAACAAGGAACAAGGAGAATAACAAACTATTGTGGAATATCAAGTTCCTTATATAAACAAAGAACTCATAGTTTTAGTAGAATGCCTTGAGTTTGAAAGATTATAATATCTTATAACTCAAGAAGGCGGTGAGTTGGTCATAGAGATGAGTAAACAAACTACCTAGAAACTATTGAGGGACCAGAATATGAAAAATGGCTTGAGGCCATGAGATCTATGATGGACTCCATGTAAACCAACTAGGTATGGCCTTGGTGGATCCACCTGAAGGAGTAAAACCAATAGGGTGCATTTGCGTCTTTGTAAGAAGACCAACATGGAAGGGTAGATTGGTTGCAAGGAGTTTCAAACTAGTTCAAATTATTGAATGTGATGAAGCCTTTCACCAGTTACCATGGTTAAATCCATCTGGATCATGCTTGCTATTGTAACTTATTATGACTGTGATATTTGGCATATGGATGTTAAAACTTCATTCCTTAATTAGAATAATTAAGAGGATGTGTATGTGACACAACCTAATGGTTTTATATATCCATTAATGCAAATAAAGTCTATAAGTTACAAAGGTCAATCTGAGGATTGAAGCAAGCATATCAAAGTTGGAATCTTCAATTTGACAAGGCAATCAAAGGGTTTGACCTGAGTTAGAATGAAGATGGAATCTGTGATTACAAAATATTTAGTGGGAGCATATTGACATTCCACATAATAATGTAGAATAGCGTCCTTATCCTATAAATGTTAAAACCTGTTAAGGAAAATACCTTCTATATGAAGGGGGGTTTAGGCGAATCATCTTATGTGATAGGGATCGAGGTCTATAGAGATAGATTTGGAAAGATTCTTGACCTAAGTAAAAGCACATACATTGGTAAGATGCTGAAGGGTTTAGCATGCAAGATCCAATGAGAGAAAATTTGTCCTTATTCCAGGGAGTTAGTCTTTCAAGAGCCTAGTGTCCTAGTTCTTATGAAAAATAGGGTCACATGGATATATGCAATTGGATCTATCTTGATTGCAATGCTATGTACTTATCTCGTTATCTCATATGTATTTGACATGATGAGAAGATATCTAGTAATCTCATATGTATTGGACATGACAGGAGGATATCCAATCATCTCATATGTATTGACATAATGAGAGGACATATATATCTACCTAGAAATCTCGTATGTATTTGACATGATAAGAGGGTATATGTCAAATACCAGTGAGAGTCACTAGACTACCATAATGAACATCCTTACGTTCTTGTGAAGCACTTAAAGGATTGGTTCCTTGGTTATGGTAATAAGGAAGAGTTACATGTAAAGGGTTACACCCATGCAAGCTCCCAAACTGACAAAGTAATCATAATCTAAATTTACATTTGATTACAAATGAGAAATGTAAGCTAGAAAGAGCTCTGAGCTAATGATAGTTGTTCAAATCTACAAAAGAAGCCAAGCATCTCCGTGTTATGAGAACAACAGAGGATACCATATGGATTAAGAAGTTCATACGGATGAACTTGTGTGAGGACACAATAGAAATACTAATGAAAACAATGAAGCTACTAGTTAGGTTGGGAATCTCAGATAGCATACTATGACACTTCCATTTCATATGAGTAGTTATACATCGATGAGATGTGAAAATTGCAAAATACCGACTTGAAGAAAATGTTGCTAAACCCGCTATAAATGCACAGAAGCATGATGGCCGTATTAGGTCGCTCAAGAGGATCTGTGGGTGATTGGCTCTAAGTGCAAGTGGGAGTCTGTTGGTATGTATGTCCAGAGAGCCAATCATATGATGATTGGGATGTGGCAGTAGAAATTTGAGAATAATAAAGGCAAGCTTCCAATTCATATGTTTCACTCAGTTATGAGATAATGAGGATACAAAGTGAATGCCTAGAAAATTATATTACTCAATGATGTATGTTGTCAAGTTACTAACCATGTAGATGAGATCATATAGATGATACGATTAAATATACATATTCTCAGTATGTACCTGATTGGTTGTTATTGTGGAAGGTTGATAGACAACAATAACACATAATATCAGAATGTGAGTTGGTTGATGACTAAGTATCTTTAGTCATGATATGGCAATATCAAACCAAGCACACAGATACATGTTAAAGAATAGTGTATCAGACAGACCCACCGTGAGACTGACACAAGGAAGACATCATCATGGAAGTCATATTCAACTCTCACAATGATGGTGGTGGTTGTGGTTCTTAGACCTAAAATCACTTCACTCATCACATGTCGTTGGGTACAATTTGACATCATCAAACACAATCCTAAAACATGGGTTGTTATAACGGTGATGATTGGGTGACTTTGACACATGCGAATTGACTATGAGTGATAGATATGGGATTTTTCCCTCTGATAGGAGTATGATATCCAAGGACTCTTGATTAGCGAGACTGAGAAAAGTATGGCCATATGCATGTGCGTCAATATGTGATATTGAGCTTACATATATCTCATGCAGTCTGCTCTGGTTCAAGGAATAAGATTGAATAATAATGAGGATGACTGCTCCATGCCTCTAGTTCAATTTGGATATTAGTGACAAAGGAACTATACAAACACTATAACACCATACATAGATTGTAGGTTGAAGTTGCTCCCAAACTTTCCATTCTATTGGGTAGCAATGATGTGTGACTAGGCACCACTCTTTACTTGTGATGTCATAAGTTAATATGGACATTCACTACCAATGTGATATGGGACGTATAGGGTCACACACATAGGAGCTCATCGAGAAGAGGAGTTTGATCTTGAATGATAATTGAATTGATTACTAAAGTGTTTAGGTATGTCAATTCACGCAATGGATCAAATGACTAGACTACCTGACCTGGCTGCGAGGTGCCTATCTTGCTTGTGCAAAATGGCCATCTGGCTTAGTATGAGACGCCCCCTTAGTTACACCAAACAGCCATTTGGCCTGTTCCGAGATGTCTATCTCATATGCATCAAATGTCTGTTTTGGGGGTGCAATTTTATTGCACAAAGGATTGGTGCTGACATCAAGTTGAATATTAGTTGGAATTGAATTTCCAACATATGTGCAAAATTAGAAGGTGTGAAACAAACACTTTGCTTAACGAAATGACCATCTCGTGTGCGAGATGACTATCCCGCTGGGCGAAATGACCACCTCGCATGTGAGATGACCATTTCATCACACACAGGTTTTGAAACTTCTAGAAAAGTTGCGAAAAATTCAAGATCTCCTTGTCCTTTCCACTCCCACTTTAGTCCTGCTTTGGCTAGGGTCTGGGAACCCTAACCCTAACCCCTCATATATATAGAGGGGTACTGGAGGTTTCCCAGAAAACAACTATTACAAAAACAATTCAGAATTAGTTGCTATGAGAATTGTTGTCCTCTCTGGTTGTGGTAACCACGAGAGCCCAGGCAAGTCCTACCTGACTAGGGAGGGATAGCCATGGGAGAGAAACAACTGAGGATCATTGTTGTGGGAGAACATGTTGGTGACTAGTACACCAATGGGAGGGACAACTCCTTCTTGTCTATTCCTGTAGGATGAGAAGAGTTCTAGTGGTTCGTGTGGACTACTCTAGAGGTAGGAGTCTTTTGGCTGCTGCTAGGAGGGCAACGTCAACTCACAGTCTGTGGCGAGATATGAGGATCCCTTGCAGTAGTTGTCTGAGTTTACTGTCTATGGAGGAGTAGTCAGATGAGTCCGAGTGTGACTAGGAGCTGCACAACCACTATCCCAGATAGAGTGCATATCTACATCAATGAGGATTATCATTGGGCTTTCTCCAGGACCAAGTATATCTTCCTGAAACCATCCTTCCCATTGCATAGTGATTGACGCGATCTGCTGGTTAATGGGAAATATGTCAATAATTTTTTTGTTTCCACTTCCTACCTGATGCCGTATTTCCCTACATTCCTCATCCTCAACTCCTAGGTGTTGTGAAGTGTTGGAAACATGGGCACTACAAGAATGAATGACCAAAGGCCAAGAACGGTCACCATAAGAGCAACCACAATATGAAGGATGACTACAAGAAGGAAGGCAAGTACAAGAGGAAGGATAAGAAGTAGAAAAGGAACAAGGATGCATCTCATGCAGCTTGGGAGGAATCTTCCTCTAGTAGATCAAGCTCTGATGAAGGAGAATGCCATCTTGCACTCATGGCCTCCACAAGTGAAGATATTGGTGAGGTAAGTGAGGTAAGCTATCATGAGTTATCCAAAGAAACTCTTATTGATATGGTTAATGCTGCCTTCTCTTCTTAGTCAGAATGCAAGTCTGAGAAAAAGAGATTGTGTAAGATCTTTGATGATTTATATACTAAAATTGACATTCTTGATCAAAATGAAAAGTTCCATCTTGATAATATTGATTCCTTGCAAGGTAGTTTCTTGATCTTGAGCTCCAATACAATGGATTTGAAGTTGAGAATGGTGTCTACCTTAAGAACATCACTAGTCTCAAGCCCTAGTAGATAAGCTTGATTTTCTTAAAACCAAAAATGATAATCTTAAGCTTTCTTGTAATGCTACTAAGGATGAAAATATAATCTATCTTGATGACCTTATATTTCTTATAATTGAAAAAGCTGGATTTCTTTCTCAAATTAATGATCTATCTTGTAGACCTATTTTTCTTAGAAATGAAGTTTCTTATATTTCTTTGGATAGAGATTCCTATTTGACTAAAGCCCTCTGCTTAGAGGATGACCTTCTGCATGCTAATGATGATATTACTTGTTTGTCTTTCTTGTTGTCACTCTTACCAATGATAATCACAAATTGAGAGCCACTTTGAAAACCTTCCTCAAAGGGAAGAAGTCCCTCATTGAAGTCTTGGATCACTCCAAAATACATAGTGGTATGAGTGGTTTAGGATATGAGGGTGCTTCAAAAGGCAAAGGCAAAAGAAAAGGTAAGAAAAGAGCAAGGGACCTCCAATATTCCATGTAGAGTCTTCTAGCTCTAAGAACCCTATGTTTTGTGTTCATTGTAAGAGTGATGATTACTATTCTACTTATTGTCCTTACAGGGGAAGGGGACCAACCCAAAGATGAAGTGGGCCCCCAAGATAACCCCATATCTGAAAGTTTAAATTGGGCACCGATTATCTTTCTTTCTTGTAGGTAAAAGGAAAATGGATTGTTGATAGTGGTTGTTCAAAACACATGATCGCAAAATCAGCCATTGCAATCAATTCACTAAGAAGAAAGGAGGATCTGTGACATTTAGGGATGACAACAAGGGTAAGGTAATAGGTAAGGGTGATGTAGCTGATTCACTATGCATCAATAATGTACTTCTTATGGATGGCCTACATCACAATTTAATAAGTGTTCTTCAATTTTGTGACAATAGTTATCTTGTTCTATTTACTTGTTTGGAATGCTTGCTTCTAGATTCCCTCTCCTATAATGTCATATATAAGGGAACTAGAAATGGTAATCTTTACATTACTATTCTTGACTCTATTAAGCCTATTGTTGGTAGATGTCTTATTGCCAATTTGGATGATATTTCTTTATGGCACCGTAGGCTTGGCCATGTAAATATGCATCAAATGAAGAAGTTGAGCAAAAAGGATTTGGTGAAGGGACTTCCTAAATTGGATTTTAGAAAGGATGAAGAATGCCAACCTTGTACCCAAGGAAAGAAAACCAAGTCCTCATTCAAATACAAAGGAGTCCTTAGCACCAAAAGAGTTCTTGAGCTTCTTCACATTGATCGATTTTGACAAATGTGTATGCAATCACTTCGTGGTAGAAAGTATTGTCTTATGATTGTTGATGATTTTTCTATATATACTTGGGCGTTATTTCTTATTTTAAAAAGTAATACTCTTGATGTTTTCTCGACTTTTTGCAAACGAATTGAAATTGAAGGTTCTTGCAGGATTGTTTTGATCTGTAGTGATCATGGGGAGAGTTTGAAAATGATTTGCTTGAACGGTTATGTGAGGAATCTGAGTATGCACATAACTTTTCTTCACCTCAAAAGCCTCAACAAAATGGGGTTGTAAAGAGAATGAATAGGTCACTATAGAAAATGGCTAGGACCATGCTTCTAGAGTATGACACTCCAAAGAAGTTTTGGGCCAAAGCCATTAGTGATTCATGTTTTATGCAAAATCGGGTTTTTTCTCATCCTTATTTGAAGAAAACTCCCAATGAGCTATGGCATGGTAGAAAGCGTTCCAATGACTTCTTTCATGTTTTTGATTGTCCTTGTTTTGTTTTGAACACCAAGGATTCCCTCAATAAGTTTGATCCAAAATCGTATAAGGCTTTCTTTCTTGGATATAGCACTACTAGCAAGGCTTATAGAGTATTTAACATTGAATTGTGCAAAGTAGAAGAGTTTATCATTGTTAGATTTTTTGAGATGAATCCCTATGTTTCCAAGAATATTGTTAATGATGATATTGCAGATGAGGTGATCCCTCACTTGAAAGAACTCAACATTAGTGAAAAAGGAAAGGAGGTGCTAGGTGATGAAGAAGAGAAAGAAGAAGAAAAGAAGGATCCAACCCCCCTGTTTGCAAAGCATCATCCTAAAGAGGTCATCATAGGCAATCCTTTTGAAAGGGTGAAGATATGGGCTGCCTACAACAAAGAACAAGCAGGCATCACCTTCATCTCTCAGCTTGAGCCTAAAGATGTCAAAGAAGCCCTCAAGGATGATGAATAGATCCTCTCCATGCAAGAAGAGTTGGAATAGTTTGAGAAGAATCGAGTGTGGACTCTTGTGCCAAGACCAAGTGATAGAAAGATCACTGGCACCAAATGGGTCTATCACAACAAGCTCGATGAAAGTGGAGAAGTGGTAAGAAAGAAAGCAAGGTTTGTTGCTCTGGGCTATAATCAGCAAGAAGGTATAAATTTTGATGAAACATATGCACCTATAGCTAGACTTGAGTCAATTAGAATGTTGCTTTCTTTTGCTAGTCACAATTGTTTTTTGCTTTATCAAATGGATGTTAAAAGTGCATTTTTGAATGGTACAATCGAGGAGGAAGTATATGTTGCTCAACCTCTGGGCTTTGAGAATGATAATTTGCCTAACCATGTTTATTTGTTACAAAAGGCTCTCTATGGTCTCAAACAAGCACCTAGAGCTTGGCATGAGAAACTATAAGTTTTTTTTCTAGATAATGGTTGTATCATGGGCAAAGTCGATTCTACCTTGTTTCTAAAATTCACTTCTAGCAATTTATTAAACATTCAGATTTATATTGATGATATTATCTTTAGCGGGATTGATCTTGATATTTGCAAGGAGTTTAGTTTTCTTATATAGAGTGAGTTTGGAGCATGATGGGTGAACTTACATTATTCCTTGGCTTTCAAATCAAGCAAACATAGAATGGGAACTTCATCAACCAAGGCAAGTACACCAGTGAACTACTTAAGTGCTTTAGAATGGAGAACATTGAGCCAATGGACACTCCCATGTCAAACACCGCCAAGCTTGATAGAGATGAAGAAGGAGAAAAGGTAGATGAGAAGCTCTATAGAGGTATGATTGGAAGTTTACTTTAATTAATTGCCTCTAGACCTAATATAGTATTTAGTGTTAGCTTGTGTGCTAACTTTCAATGAAGTCCTAGGAAATCACATCTTATAGATGTTAAGATGATTTTGAGGTATCTATCCAAAACCCACAATTTTGGACTATGGTATCCTAAGTCAAGGGACTTTAGTCTTACTGCTTATAGTGATGTTGATTATGCATGTTGTTTGATTGATAGAAAGTGCACAAGTGGCACTTGCTTCTTCCTAGGACCATGCCTATCTCTTAGTTCTCCAAGAAACAAAACATTATGGCTCTTTCAACTACTAAGGCATAATACAATGCAACTGGGAGTTGTTGTGCCCAAGTCCTATGCATGAAGCAAATGCTCTAAGACTTTAACATTCATTTTGGTTCTTCTTCTATCTATTGTGATAATACTAGTGCAATTAACATGTCTTACAATCCTATATTGCATAGTAGAGATAAACATATAGAGGTATGTCATCACTGTCTTTGTGACCACATTGACAAGAAGGATATTTATATGATGCATGTGGATATAGAGAATCAACTTGTAGACATTTTCACTAAACCTCTAGCTAGAGAGAAATTTGCTTTTATTAGATCAAAACTGCTTATAACTGCTCTTAATGATATTAAAATGCCTTCTATCTAGATGTTATCTTACCTATATGTTTCTTGTTTTAAATTGATCATCTCTTGCTTGATATGTGCTATAACTGTCTTGTTTCTTTCCTTATTTCACTTGTTTTGGTATTTTTTGCAAACGACTGATTTATCACAAAATAGTATCCTATGATGAGTTAAATGTGCATCAGTATGTCTAATATGCATAATAGGCTAAAGAAATAAATTTAATTAGTACCCTAGAGGCTAGGAATTAAAATTTCATGTTTTTGGACATGCTACCCATTGGTTGAGTTGCCAACTCGACTGATCCCTTGTTTGAGGTCATGTAAAAATGTCAATCGGTCAAGTTTCCCAAACTCATAACTCGACTGATGGCTGGGCTGGACTAAACTTAAAATGGGTTTCAACCGACATTCCTTCCTCTCAATGAGAGAAAAGTTGACCAATCCTGAATCCTATCCCTCTTGAACTCCAACCCTAGGTTCACACACCCGCTACCTTGCCTAGCTTAGCCTTCCTTGCCTCTACCCACACCCATGTAGGTGGTTATACGATCTGGTTGTAAGGATCTCTCTCTCTTTAGGTTGTAGTTGCTTCTCCATTTTGTCTCCATGACATCCAACCATAGGAAAATAGCTATCCCATGTGGATCACCTTCCTCTTCATCAAATCCTTGCGCTTAACCTATGACGATACCTCTTTTATCAACTCTGAAGTCCTAAATCTCTATAAAGAGCTCCTTCCTAGCAACCTCTTTCCTTTTAGAGCTTTGTTTGAGCCTAGTCTCACCATGACGAAAGCTATCATGGAGGTTGCAAAGTTGTTTTCTTCCCATAACCTAGGTGCATTGTGTGTACAATGTTGGTGCTTTCACAATTTCATCACTAGCACCAAGGCAGTCCATGAGCTCTATGCAAATATTCAATGGAACTATGACACAATTGTGCCAACACCCAATAGACAAGCAATTCTCACTTCCATGATTTCTAGAGCAAAATTTACCATCTCTGAAGATTCCTTAAATATCTATTTCAATGGAACAGAGATCACCGACACATGCAAGAAGGACTTCCCTAACTATTTTGACCTGCTTGACATTGAGGCTTTGTACAGACACTTTGAGTTCACTCTCCCTGATATCCATAAGTTTTTATAGAAGCCTCAGGTACCCTATAGGAAGAAGTCGACCTTGGCGTCCTCTTTCCTAAATCTCAAAAACTGCATGATTGCATTAGTTGTTATCTGCAATGCCCACCTAAAGAAAAACCAAATGGAAATTGCAGAAAACACTACTATGATCATGTAATGTCTCTTAAAGAATGTTGGAGTCAAGTGGTCATGATACATTATGCATCACATGACCTACTTTGACTCTGGGAAGAACACCCACGGTACCCACTCTTCCTACCCTACCTTGATTTGTGGTCTTTTCACTTTAGCTACTCAGAAATCTCTTTTCCATGAACTCCAATACAAATCTAGTAGGAAAGGAGTTTACACCAGTGAAATCACCATCAAGAAGACCTTCCTCCCTACCTCTTCTACCACACTTGGAGCCTCCATCTCCACCTTTACCCAGGCCCCCACCTCCACCACTACCTCGATCTGACCACACCTCTTTCTCGACGTCAAATGAAGCCCTTATGAATTATATGATGCACCGGTAGGCGTACAACCTTCAGATGCCAGGTCATGTCTACCATGAACCTATCCTGCAGCCATCCCTACCCCTCCTACCAGCCATACCCAAACGGTGACTATGCTTCTTATGCATACAATCACTTCTACCCAACCCCTCCACTCATTGCTTTTGTTGCCACCTTTGCTGCTGATGGTGGACCTGCTCCTACCCCTAGTTTGCTTCCTCCTCTAGCTCTTCCTGCTAGTCCTACTACCACCCTACTTGCTAGCCTTGGGACCTTGCTCCCGACTTCCAACAAGCAAAGGAGTTACATGCTCTTGGCATGTCTTGGGCTGAGCAGAACGTCAGATGGCCCGATCATAGTTTTGGTCCTCCTGTTGATGAGGAGATATCTGACCAAGCTATTGATGAGGATGCTACTGATGATGATGAGGCTACTGAGGAGGATGGCTCCGAGGAACGTTCTGATGATGGCTTCACTAATTCCTTTAGAGATGGAGGTGATGATGTTGTCTCTGCTCCACCTTCAGATGGTGACAAGGACTATGAGCCTGAGGCCGACGATGATGATGTTGATGATGATCCCATTGACATAGATAGCATAGATGTCTCTTAGATGTTTTAGTTTATTAGTCTTTAACAGCTAATCATATCTACATTTTTAGACTTTTATGTACTAAGACATTTGGGCATTGTATCCGAGGCTTATTATTTTATCATCTTGCTATTTTATCATTGGTTTATGGCTCATTCTGTGAGAACATGCTTATCTTAGCCATATTGTTTTAACTCTTATATGATCCTTTTCTTGTCAATTATCTACATATTAATTGACATGCTAAAGGACCATATAGTATATATATGTGCTATGGTTATTTGTAGAAAGATTAACCATGCACGCTTATGTAAGCATGAATTGAGGGGGAGAAATTCACATTGTTCAATCATGTATCCCCTAGAAATTCACAAGGTAAAGGTTTTATATCTCACAACCTTTCTCAAAGGTAAACGTTTTTTTTTTGGGAAAATTTATGGTAAATACGTTTCCTAACCCCTAGAATAGGGGGGGGGAGTACAAGCCTCACCAAATGTGGTGCTTACAAAGAAAAGCCATTAAGGCCATAAGCTAGCTCAACATTGAGCTTATAATAAGGACCAATTTCTAATGATTATAGGAGATAGATCGGGTAGTTTATTTTTATAGTAATCATATAGCTGTTTAATCTCATTTTCAATCTTGCCAAAGATGACTAAGTAGTCAAGAGATGGACCACCATGTACCCTGGAATTCCTTTCCGTCCAAATCAGATGGACACATCCATTAAGAGTCCATAGCTCCAGGGTTCTATTATTCTTAGATCTATTACCTAAGGAACTTAATAAATCAACTAGGTTGTATGATGATCTGATATTAAGTTTCAGCTGGGAACGACCCCACATATATCTCCAATAGTTACAACCATCAAAAAGATGATCAGCTGATTCCATTTCAAGCAAGCACATGGAGAAGTGGGGATCAGAAGAAGTAGCCCATTTCATGATTTTGTCCATTGTAGGTAGTAGTCTTTTAAGCACTTTGAAGGTGGTAAAACTCCAATGCGGTTTGTGATAAGACATCCACAGGTTCTAATAGATATCACTGTTGTTCATGGCTTGGTGACAATTGTCCCATAAGTTGGTAGCATTATTTGCATATAAAGCATGTACTTATCTAACAGTTTGTGCCAAATCATAGAGCCTTTATAACTTGGCTGATTGACTATATTTTTGCCATATCTTCTCGTCATCCAGGAGCTCCAGGTGCCTATTCCAAATAGAAGATTATGAATTCTCTTTAGGGTATGAAATTTAGCAAGGTGTTCAAGCCTTTTAAGTCTGATACCACCTTCTTGTAAAGGATATGATAGCTTACGCCAACTAGCTGGGTGAACTGAAGAACCCCATAAGAAATCAGACATGAGGATTTCCATTATAGATAGAACGGCTATGGGTATCTCACCTTGTCTCAGCCAACATTTGACTAGTCCCATAGCACAATACTTAATCAACATGATGCAACCAACCATATAAATTATAGTTCCCGACCATCTAGATATCATGTCCCTCAACCTATCAAGACATTCATTATAATGTTTTCTTCATAGATTGCCACCTGCCATAGAAAAACCCTGGTATTTGGTGGGCCATTCACCTCTTTAGATGCTGAGACAATTGACTAAGGCAGTTTTGTGATGAAAAGAACTTGATAAGAAGATGTGAGTCTTTTGAGCATTGTAGTTCATCCCAGACATATGACCAAAGTCCGATAGAAGGGCTTTAAGAGGTAAAAGACTTCTTTATATGCCTTCAATGAAGATGAGAACATCATCTGTGAAGAGAAGATGGCTGAGAGGTCTGATTCTGTTGATTGGATAGGATCTGATACATTTCATATCATAAGTAGTATCTAGAAGTCTACTGAGACCTTCCATAGAAATAATGAAAAGAAGGGGAGATAAGGGATCTCCTTGCCTTAGGCCATTAGAGCTTTTAAAGAAACCAGTAGAGGTTCCATAAGAAGGGAGAATGAAGTTGTAGCCACACATTGCTGGACTAAGTTAATTCATTGTTCATTGAAGCCAAGACTATGAAGACAACTCCATAAGTAAGGCCATTGAACACTGTCAAAAGCTTTGGTTATGTCGAGCTTAACACAAGCAGCAGGAGGACTATTAGATCTATTGAAGTTAATTGTGAATTCCACAGCCAGCAAAGAGCATTCCTCAATATTTTGACCTTGTATGAATGCACCTTGATTAGGAGAAATTAGCTTAAGTAGAATATATGAAAGCCTACAAGAAATGATTTTAGTAATGATCTTGTATATCATGGAACAATAAGAAATAGGCCTGAAATCCATAGGAGTGGCAACTATATCTTTTTTGGGAATGAGTGTAAGAAACACATGGTTTATTTGTCAGACCATGTTACCACCATTAAAGAACCAGGAAATAGCTTTCAAAAGATCTTTCTTAATGAGATTCCAGTTTTCCCTATAAAAGAACCCATTGAAACCATCGGGTCCATGGCTCTTATTAGGACCAATGCTCCATACAACATCCTTAATTTCTTTTTCATCTAGGATTTTGCATAACAAGGCATTATCTTCATCATTCATAGTATTGGTCCATTCAATATCTAGAGAATTATTAGAAAGAATATCTTGATTATATAGACCTGTAAAGAAAGAGAGTGTCTCATTAGCAATGTCTTCATCATCTTGTAAAGTGTTTCCTTGGGTGTCATATAGTTCAATGATGGAGTTAATATCTTCACTTCTCTTGATTATGGAGTGATACATTCTAGTATTGCGATCACCATTAGAAATCCAGTCTGAACGACTCTTTGCCATAGATATTTTTCTTCAGCTTTGGCAAGAGTCTCTAGTCTATTGAAGGTAATCTTTTCTACATCAATGAGTTCAACATCTAGAGGAGAACGACGAGGGCAGTAGCTATATCATTGAGTTCTCTAGTTTCATTAGCAATCAGATTGTGCAGGTTAACATATTTGTTTGACCAGAGTTTTAGCTCCTTCTTAACTTGCTGCTATTTACTATGGAAAGAATGAAGAGGATTTCCCCCAAGTAGATTGTTCTAGACATTCATGATGACCTCTCAACATCCTGGCCAGTCCAACCAAAAATTAAGGAATCAGAAGGGTTTCTTTTTGTGAATGATTTTCCTCATATTGATGTTGATAGACGAATGATCAAAATAAGTACATGTGAGAAGTTTAGTTATGGAACCTGGAAACTTGGTAAGCCATTCATCATTGGCAAGAGCCCGATCCAACTTGCAAGCAATATGCTTTGCAACACCTTGTTTATTATTCCACATGAATGATTTAGTACCAACAGTGGGGAGTCCAATAAGATTAGCCTTATCAATAGCAGTATTAAAAGAACTGAGAATAGAGGATGGCACCTCTCATTTACTAGCTTTTTCTTCTCTCTTTCTAATATTGTTGAAGTCATCTACAACAAGCCATGGATTAGAAATATAAGAAGATAAAGATTCAATATCTTTCCAAAGTTGGGCACGTTCAAAACTTTGATTCCTTGCATAGATAGCCGAGAGAGAAATTCGAAGACCACCTTTGTTAATGCATTGAGTAGTAATATGCTGGTCACTCATACAATTAGGCATAATATCCCAAGACTTAGGATTCCATCCTATATACACACGACCATTAGGATCATGTAAGTGATTAGAAATCCATTTCCAACCAGAAGGAAATAACTTAGAGGAGAATGAATCATGTTCATCTTTATCTTTGATTCAACAAGAATAGCTATAGATGCTTTAGCTTCAAGGATAGTACACCTCAGCTCATGTTTCTTGTGTGGTTTGCCTGATCCACGCACGTTGGTGAAGATGAAGGTCATTGACTAACCCTAGATGAGGAATGGGTCTTACACGACCCATCAACCTTACAAGAATGAGGAGTTTTACTAGCTTCTTTCCCCACATTCTTGGAAGTAAACTTATTGCCTAAAGTATGGGGGCTCAGGTTATCCTTGTCATCTTCTTTGCTAGTACTCACTTCTAGCTCACTAACATCTGGATCCTTATCTTTGTTGGTGTCACCAGTAACATTGTTGCTGGTTCCCTTTTCCTTGGTACTGGAAATCTACTCAGTGACGTCTTCAACCTCAGTATCTAGGTTAGCAAATGTGTTGCTCGTAGAAATGATAACTTCATCAGCCTTGGTTTCAATGACTTGCTTCCCTTTGTCTTTGCTAACTTGTTTCCACTATTGTGTGACTTTATGATTGTCTTATTAAGGAGGATCCTCATGCGGTTTGAGCAGACAGTCATTAAGGTAGTGACCAAAGATCTTATAGTCGGGACATCTGTTAGGAATGAACTCATAGTTGATGTTGACATCAGTAGGTTCTCTTTTAGGTAAGTTAACCCATATTTCCTCTGGAGGCTCCTCCTCCACATCTAGATCCACCAAGGCTCTAGCTTTACCAATGATTCAGAACCCATGGAATTGAAATATATTCTCAGAAGTTTTCCAACGCCACTGGCAATGATGCCAATGGCTATAGGTGACCAGTTCCTACCGATACTGGGTATACTGATCCATACCAGGATAGTACTAAAGAACTCTTTGTGAAGATCATCCCCCATCTTGTAATCTTTGATGATGACTAATCTGTTGTCAAACCAGCGAGGACCTCTCCAATGATATTCTACTTATCTTTAGCCTAGTTAAAATGCAATAAGAAAAACTTGTCAGGCTTTGAGAAAAGATCAAAACCTCCCTTTGGTTTCTAGACGCCCTTGATCCACACAAGGAGATGAAAGTAGTAAGGGTGCTTGCCCATTACATATAAGATGGTGGTTTGTTCCCAACATTTTTCCATTGCTTCATACATAGGTTCATCAATGGTAACCAACCTCCTACATTTAATTCTTTTCAGTGGTGCAAAGTCATGTTCTTTGAAGTTTTCTAGCCCGCCTAAAACTTGACTCCATGTCTTTTTTGGGATTGCAGTCGATGCTTGAGCCATTGACGAAGCCATATATCAAGATCTAAAGGATATGGGAGGAAAAGACCCTCCCCTCTGCAGATCTTGGGGTGTTTCCTCGATCTCTATCTAGAGTGGTGCAAACCCTAGCAGAGCCAGAGCAGCACATAGTTCTGTGATTTTTTCAAAGGTAAAAGTTTAACTTTCATATTTTTTTCAATATGTTGATGAATGGTTTGTAATTATTAAAAAGGGGAACAATGTTGACTTAAGAGTTACACATTGTCCATATCTTGATAATGACTTAACCATTCCATTCATATGTATCTAATATGTTTTTTTAAGATTGATTTTAGGCATTAGGTACATGAAAAGAATCAAATATATCAAGCCCTATCTTGTTTTAAGTTCAATTCAAAAGCAATGCAAATGCACGATTTGGAAAAACACTTTAAAGCACCTTAGATAATTTTTGTAATCCTTTATATTGATGATATGACTTGTAACTAAGATGATAAAAAACTAAAGACACTTAATTCAAACATTTGATAACATAAATATCATTTTGGAAAATTCATTACACACACTTCATCGGTCAAGTTACAAACTCAAATGATCCTTAATGGATTTTGAGAATGATATTGATCGGTCGAGTTATCCATGCACATCAATCAACCGATGATATCTCTACCCAAAACTAATTTAAGTGGTTCGGCCGAGTTGCCACTAGGACAAACTCGACTAATGATTTAAACGGGTCTTGTCACATAATGTGATTGGTCAATTTATCTTTATTAAACTCGACTGAATGCACTATATGGAAAATACACAAAAGGTGAATGTAACCATTGGAGTGTTGCAAAACTCAAAAAAATATTTTTTGCAACCCACCAAATGGATAGAAGATGTTCATAAGTGTCCCCACACTCTAGTGGATACCCCCAACTATAAATAGGACCTCTTGGAGTTCATTCCAAGGTTGCCCATTCATGCTATTCAAGGCCCTTGCCATAGTTGAGTGCTTTTAGTCCTCTTGAGCCCCTTTCTTTCTCTTGATTACACTTCAATTCATCATTATGAGTGAAATAGGTCTTGTATGAGAGAGCTACCCCATTGTATTCTTATAAAGATCTCAAAATTCTCCTTTCCCAACCCTATCTTCAAAGATCATGATGATGAAGGCTTCTCCAAGTTAAGGAGGAGGTGCATGCTTCTTCGAGCTGTAGAAGAAAGTGCTTCAATGTAACGACCCCGCCTCTAGGTAACCCCCAATTAAGGGAGACTTGAAGGTCAGAGCCGTTATTCAATTAACAGGATCAAAGGTTCGACAAATAATCAGTAATAATTAATAAACTTTACCAACTAAACTTAAAATAGGTATAAAATAAAACTTTTCTTACCTTGGAAAAACTGGGATTTCTAAACTTCTATCCATGAAGATGTTAATCTAACTAATCCTCTTGTGCATGTTATTTCTCATTCAATTCCACATATGTCACTTTACTGTTTGTTCTTTCATTTGTACCTAAAACGCCGAAAAACAAAACGTCGGTCAGCCGAAGCTGGTATGTGGGGGAAACAATAATTGTACAACTATGTTAACAATGTAATCAACCAAATATCTTTAACAACCGAGATTACGTTTTAAGCAGTACTACTCAATCCTTGCCTATCCCCTTTCTCTATAACATCCCTGCAGTGGACATGGATACCACCTCTCTCATATGGTAGATCCTTACCCCCATGGCCCTACCACACAGGTAGCCAATACCTAGGGTTATGGAGTCGCATGGTCCTACCCAAAGGTAGACCAATCCCTGACTCATGATGACTTGATGGACCTAACCCAATGGTAGCCATTTACTAAGTCATTTAATGACCTGATGGACCTACCCTCATTGGTAGCCATTTACTAGGTCAATCAATAAAGCTACAGAGGGGACTAGGATCTGAGCTAGTAGGCATATTTCTTATGTGATAGTCATATTCACATTATACTTTGCATGAATTAAATACATCCAACAGTTTAATTCAAGCCATGATGGAAACATCGATAAAATCTCGGAAAACTAATTCGGGTAGTCATAAGCATAACCACATACCTGTACATGTAGATTCAGGTGCAAGAATAGTCCAAACAACAATGAGCAAGCAAGCATTGAATAAGATCCTAAAACAAATATACAATTTCCTTTTATTACTCGTGTCATTAAGATCTATTAAATCTAGCTCGCTTCTTAGGGTTTCTAGTCCACTTTTAGGGTTTCCATTGCAATTAGGGTTTCCCTTCATCTTTTATTATTTTAAACCCTAATTTAACACAATTGATCACAAACCCTAATTATTTCCACATCTATTCCTCAATTCGGGATTCAAAGCATATTTAACCATTAATTAAGCTCATTAAGCCTCTTTTTATTAAAGCTACTATTTTTATCCTGTTAACCCATAATAAGATCATTATATGCATTTATCATCAATTCATAGTTCATTACAGTCCAAATCACATAAGAACTCGATTTGCCATTAATCCACCTTTTTATTCATGAGAAAACCCTAATTACTTCATTTAGGGTATTTATCCATCAATTAAGAACTTTAATGCTCGAAATAACTTAGACTTAGCATATTCCAATTTTAATCATGAAATTAATCAATTACAGCCATTAATAGTCAAATTAGTCAACATTAGGGTTTCAAGGCCCATTAAAACATATTTATGCACAAGAAACTCTAAATTAACTAATTATACAAAGTTCATCTTTTCGATCTTAATGTATCTCTTTATGATTAACGGACTTATTTCCAAATTTTCCCAGTTAATTACATTATTGATCCTAGATTAGGGTTTCTACATGCATTATCATGGTTTCATGGATTAAAACCCTAAAACAAGCCCAACATTATCAAAATTATACTCAAACCTCACTTTATTTCTCAACTGGTTACTAATACTCAATTTAACCCATTAAGCACCTTTGATTCAATCTCTAATACAATTAGGGGTTTTAATCAAAGTCTAATGCATTATATGATCACTTTTGACACTTTTGAAATTAGAAGCATTAGGTTCTAATAACATTTTTATTGAGTTCCTCTCGTTCTCCTGATCAAATTTCATGTATAAACTTTTATCATCCGAGCTATGAATATTTAACTAAGATTTTTGCAATAAAATCTTACTTGGACCAATCTGGAGCTGCCACGTAGCCATCTCCATGAAACATTGGTTTTGTTTGGGAAACATTTCAGAATTACGACTTTACCCACGCGTAAGTCACTGTGCCTTCAGCCCGCAGAGGGCATAAATGTCCAATCTACCTTGGTCACCCTCAACCTTGCGAACCCTAGTCTGCGGCCGACTGCAGCAGGTTGTGGCCGCGTCCTCCTTCCTTCATGGCCCCCGATGGTTGTTGCCAACTCTTCCCTTGGCTTCGTCTCCCTCTGCCGCCCTTGTGGCACCACCCATAACATGCCTAGCGTAGCTGGTCAGAGCGGGATTGATCTGGAACTGGACGCTCACGTGCAGCCGTCCGCGGTCCTTCATCCTCCTCCCCTAAGGCTCGAGGGTCGCCGCCCATGGCTGCCCCAGCCTCGCAGAACCTAGGCGCACTCAAGGCGCCCCCAGGTCGTGAACGTCATGGCCATGCTTGGGGGAGAAACGGCCGCACTTGCTGCTGCGTTTACAACAGCCTGCCGACCTACAGGAGCACGGGTTTGCTCTTCCAATCCTTCCTAGGTCGTCGTGGAGGCTTCCTTCCTCCATCAAGACCATCAACTAAACCTCCATTGCTTCAGGTTTAGATCCCTTCTTTCCATTAGGGTTTTGAACTGTAGGGAAGCATGAAGAAGATGAGGAAGAAAGTGGGAGACGTGGGATCTCTCTGGAACTCGACCCTGGGCTCTACCCCTATTATAGGGGAGGGTATCCCCGTCCCAGACTGCTTGCCCATGAAGCAACCAAGTCATATTCCAACATGGAAACTCATTTTATTATAAAAACAACCTTCTCTCTCTTCATCATCTCTTAGATATTCCTTTTCCTTTAAATATTAGAATTTTGAAAATTACTTCTTTCATTCTCTTAAAACTTGCCCTTTATTCTAATGGCACGAAAATCTATTTTCATTTAATAAGAAAATACTTTCTTTTTATCAAATTCACAAAATTCATTAAGAATGTATCACCTTATCCTTTAATTTTGAAATTTTGGTATTATCTCTTTCCTCTTTCTTCATTGGGATTCATTGGATCCCAAGGTACTCTATTATTTCGAAATCCTTTTTATTGGACACTCGTTATCCTTCTAGATGCATCTAAATGCATCATTCTTCATTATTTCCCATTATCATGTTTATTTCTTATTAAAATAATTCTCTTTTTGAGAATCTTTCTTTATTTCTCTTTTATTTTCATCATTTGTATTCCCTTTAACATTAGAAATCATTGGGATACGAAATTCCACAAAGGATAACACAATTATACCTCTTTTCACTTGTTTTCCACATTTTATCATTATTTTCAGTTTCTTTCTTAATAAAGAAATACTTTATTAATCTTTTCTTTTATTATTGCTTTTCCTTGCAACTTTGGACTCCTTGGAACCCAAGAGGCACGAAATCCCTCTTTGGATTTGCCTTCTAGAGGTTTCCACATCATTCTTTTCTCAAAAACTCAATTATTCATTTACTAATTGAGTTTCCTTGTTATCGGGCCCAATAGCTAATAAAGCCCACAAATCAAACAACAAGGCTATTTTAAACGAAATCCATTTATTCACAACAAATTATATCATTATTTGTCCAAAAATCTTTAATATGAGAAATTACATTTCTCACCAAAGGAACCCAAAATTTGGGGTTGTAACATCCTTCCCCTCTTATGAGAATTTTGCCCTCAAAATTCTATCAAGCAAGCAAACAAACATGATAAGCCTTTCATGTGTCCATCATGGCTCTTATGTGGCTTCACCCTTTCCATGGTGCTTCCCAAGAACTTTCATCATCTCATTTTCTTCCATCTGAGTTCTTTCTTACCTTGGTATATCGTACCCTCATAGGTGACTCAGGACATTTCAGCCTCTCAAAAGCTGAATAAGTTCAGGGCTCAACACATGGCTTGGGTACCTCACATAGTGCTCTAGATCAGACTCATGGAATACATACACATCATGTTATCCTGAGGGGTAAGGCTAAACACAACCATCTCCACCAATCCATCTCAAATGGACCCATATATCGGGGACTCATCTTTCTCAGCTGTAGCTTAGAGGGGTCGGATTTTCACATCACATATTCTCCCACAGTGAACTGCATGTTAGTCTGCTTTGCATCTGCTTGTGACTCATGTCACCCTTGGGCTCTCTCTCAGCCATTGTACGCTCAAGCGACTTCATCTGCACACACTGTGGTTCTTTTCTGACCTTCGTAAGGCCTTTTTCACCAACATCATCATAATGAAGTGGTGACCGACACCACCTCCTTATAGAACTTCTTGCATCCCGATAAAGGCTATGGTGGTTAACGTCACATCTTAAGAACTTTCTCTATGTATCACCCTAAATGAGCACACATGCTCTCATCATACCCTCTAGTCCGAATCATACTGTCCATTAGTATGGGGTGATAAACTGTAAAAACACTGAGCTCTTCATGTATCTACTTCCACCTCATGTGAGTGAACCTTTAGGTCACATCAAGAACTTTGAATTCGCATCATGGTGTAGTTGAATCATCTCTTTTCATATGTTGTTCAACCAGATCTGTCCCTTGACAGAACTCTTCCTTTCTCATGTCATCTAGGTAAGGCGATCTACGATAACCCATATTGTATCTTGACCTTCTTGGTCTAGGAGAAACTCACATCATCCATAATGATGAACTCCCATTCCCTCTTGGGAACTCTTTATACTTTATATCCATGCACTGGGTTAATGGTGTTCGTCCTTCACCTCTTGGCTTGCATGGCCACATGCTACATGCAACTTTGTTTTAAGCATCCAGAATGCCACCATCACTTACTATCTTTGTAGTACCAAGGTATATCATGTCCTCCTGTATAGTTATGATTCCTTAAGCTTGATACCTCGGAAACCCTAAACCACTCTCAAAAGGGTTTTATTACCTTCCTATCTGAAGAAGTGTATCTGAAGTCCTATCACCATCCTTTTACTACATCAAGGACTAAACTGGATACCCAAACAACCATTAACTTGTTCAACATATCTTATTACATCCAAGTATTAGCCAAAATACATATTCTTTCCAAACATAGGGTTAGTCGAACAACCTCAACTTCTTCGAGCTTCCTGCTAGCTATATCTCAACCAGAGCATTCATTACCACTCCTTATCCTTAGGTGTTAGTTAATGTCAAAGACACACACCGCCATGCATTATACTTATCATCTCATCTCAAACTCTAAGTTTGTCTTCATCAAGAAACTCTGAGCTCATCCTCATGGTGATCAAACTCAACCTTGTGATTCCTTGTAACACTTGCAAAAGAAAAAATCCACTTAGTTCAAGATAAAACGTCCTCACAAGATGATCTCCTTAATACTCTTAGTGTTTGTAAACCATCCATGTATTATTCCCTCCACAAAGGTATGTTATCATCTCTATCCTCATACCTTGTAGCAACGTTCCAACTTCCATCATCTTTATCCTTGGTGTAAGGCATGTGTACTGTCCTATCTCTCACTCCCATAACAAGAAGAAATAAGCATTTGGATACAGTCCAAATACAGAGTTCTTCCTGTTCCAAGAGTAGAGATGGTATAGCTCACCTTTCCCGTACACTTTCAAATCCGAGTTGAAACATGCAGCTTATGTCTCTATATCACAAACATCATGATATCCACACTACTTCTAGGGAAAACTGGTCTCAGACTTACTTGTTCCAAGCATAATCCTAGGTCATCTCCTCTAGGTCTATAGGGAGCTGGCACTTTTGGGGTCATCCCTTTTCCCTTATGCATCAGAGAGTGTCCTACTCATCTGCCCTTTGGGTCCCATGAGTTCATGAAGGTGATCAATCTCCTAACCCATGGCCCTTAGACAATGATAGCTGTTACCTCCCGACCCCATGGGCATGTGCAACTAGGGAATTAGGCGACTCCTTCTTCCATCAGTCTTATCCCTACCTGACCCTTGGATAGACTTAGGATTCTAACATAGTACATGTCCAACTTAGAACCTTATCCAAGCCTTCATCATCTCTCTCTGCATTCACGACTGACTTTCATCCTTTCATAGGGATCATGGCGACCTACCTATCTTGGCCAGGCCCCATACCGGTTACCCTCATGGTAACACATCCATATGCACTTAGAGATGGTTAACTATGAGTCTATAGGTTCAATCTCATGCCATGTACTTTTCACTTAGCTTTCTCAGGATCCTATAAAACCTCTTTAGGTTACCTTAAAACCAACCAAATTGGTATACTCCCTACCAAAGGGTCGCTCTCCTAGGATGGGAGGAAACTACACCTTTATAATAAAGGTCACAAGCATCCTTAGGGTTTAAATCCACATGAGAATGCTTAAACCAACAACTACTAAGGCAAATTACATCAACTTAGTTGTGAGGGGTTCATCAAACATACCCTTAACGTAAGGGATTTCCTTTACCTCTACACATGAGGAGTACCATGCTCGAACCTATAGAGACTCAAATCTCATCATGAGCATCGGATACACTGCTTCCCCTCTTAGGCCTAGGAACCCTATGTTCTCTTTTGGGTATCCAACTTGCATGCTCAATCTCTTAACCATGAATCAAGCAGGTCCAAGGTAAGTCATGTACCTTCATGATTCCTCTACTCGAGCAACACTTCGGAGTTGAGTCCTCTTCCAGGACAACCAACTAGGTATAAAGCCTCACAACTGGTTACTTAAACCTTCTCAGGGTCTAAAGCACTCTTTATCTCATCCAGCAGGTAATCACTTAAAACCATAGGTACTAGAAGCATCCACTATTACTCATGTCTCAGAATCTAAGCTTCCAACCTTCTTTCTTGGGTCATGCTTTCTCTCTCTAGATCTAACTCCACATCCATCATGATTCCTTGTCCAGGGTTTCATCCTACTGTCAGCACTACTGAAGTACTCTGGGTGCAAGCTACACCCTACTTGCACAAGCCCATAGGGTTCTATAGGTTCCTTTCTAACTTCATCCATGAAGGAGCTATCCTTCGCTCAAACCTGCACGACCCTTCCCAGGGTTGGGTTGCCAAAAGTGCTAGGTCATCAACTTCTCATGGCTCATATGGCATCCAAGGCATGTTTATCCAAACACTTGGTCTAATCTCATCATGTCATCTCTCTCTCTCTAACCTTCACTTAGGGTTAGGGTTAACATCATCCTCAGAGGATGTGCTGGGTCTCTACTTTAATGGAGATCTCTACCTCCAAGACTCACTTTCCCTACTCATCCTCCTGACAAGAAGGTCTAGCCTCAGGTCTCTCCCGAGGGAAAAGACAACTTATGTCATACGACCTAAGCATGTATCTACCTTTTACGCTTACTCTATTAAACTTATGTCCATGACATCTTATTTACATGCTTTTCATTAATTTGGTGGAGGATCCCTTAATCCTTATCAACCTTACCCATACCTCAAGAGGGTGAGGAGAAGAGAGGAAACCCTAATCATAAGGTCCTTAATAGAATTTGAGTTGAGAAGGGATGAACAAGATGAGAGAGTCCTAAAGATATCTTATTTCGAGTCATATCCTAAGACTTTGGCCAGGAAGTCACACATATTCGGGAGTCCTCATATTCCGACTAGCGGTGCGGAGGAAAATATTGCCAGCCCCAGGTCGTGATCCTTTTCTAGACACCTCTATCTTTCGGATAATCCTCTAATAACTCCCTTGGGTTCTACAGAATTTGTAAAATTTAATAATTATTAAAGATTACTTGAGGAACCTATGCTCTGATACCAATTGTAACGACCCCGCCTCCCGGTAACCCCCAATTAAGGGAGACCTGAAGGTCAGAGCCATTATTCAATTAACAGGATCAAAGATCCGACAAATAATCAGTAATAATTAATAAACTTTACCAACTAAACTGAAAACTGGTATAAAATAAAACTTTTCTTACCTTGGAAAAACTGGGATTTCTAAACTTCTATCCATGAAGATGTTAATCTAACTAATCCTCCTATGCATGTTATTTCTCATTCAATTCCACATATGTCACTTTACTGTTTGTTCTTTCATTTGTACCTAAAATGCCGACAAACAAAACGTCGGTCAGCCGAAGCTGGTATGTGGGGGAAACAATAATTGTGCAACTATGTTAACAATGTAATCAACCAAATATCATTTAACAATCAAGATTACGTTTTAAGAAGTACTACTCAATCCTTGCCTATCCCCTTTCTCTGTAACGTCCCTGCAGTGGACATGGATACCACCTCTCTCATATGGTAGATCCTTACCCCCATGGCCCTACCACACAGGTAGACAATACCTAGGGTTATGGAGTCGCATGGTCCTACCCAAAGGTAGACCAATCCCTGACTCATGATGACTTGATGGACCTACCCCATTGGTAGCCATTTACTAAGTCATTTAATGACCCGATGGACCTACCCTCATTGGTAGCCATTTACTAGGTCAATCTATAAAGCTACAGAGGGGACTAGGATCTGAGCTAGTAGGCATATTTCTTATGTGATAGTCATATTCACATTATACTTTGCATGAATTAAATACATCCAACAGTTTAATTCAAGCCACGATGGAAACATCGATAAAATCCCAGAAAACTAATTCGAGTAGTCATAAGGGTAACCACATACCTGTACATGTAGATTCAGGTGCAAGAATAGTCCAAACAACAATGAGCAAGCAAGCATTGAATAAGATCCTGAAACAAATATACAATTTCCTTTCATTACTCGTGTCATTAAGATCTATTAAATCTAGATCGCTTCTTAGGGTTTCTAGTCCATTTTTAGGGTTTCCATTGTAATTAGGGTTTCCCTTCATCTTTTATTATTTTAAACCCTAATTTAACACAATTGATCACAAACCCTAATTATTTCTACATCTATTCCTCAATTCTGGATTAAAAGCATATTTAACCATTAATTAAGCTCATTAAGCCTCTTTTTATTAAAGCTACTATTTTTATCCTTTTAATCCATAATAAGATCATTATATGCATTTATCATCAATTCATAGTTCATTACTGTCCAAATCACATAAGAACTCGATTTGCCATTAATCCACCTTTTTATTCATGAGAAAACCCTAATTACTTCATTTAGGGTATTTATCCATCAATTAAGAACTTTAATGCTCGAAATAACTTAGACTTAGCATATTCCAATTTTAATCATGAAATTAATCAATTACAACCATTAATAGTCGAATTAGTCAACATTAGGGTTTCAAGGCCCATTAAAACATATTTATGCACAAGAAACTCTAAATTAACTAATTATGCAAAGTTCATCTTTTCAATCTTAATGTGTCTCTTTATGATTAACAGACTTATTTCCAAATTTTCCCAGTTAATTACATTCTTGATCCTAGATTAGGGTTTCTACATGCATTATCATGGATTCATGGATTAAAACCCTAAAACAAGCCCAACATTATCAAAATTATACTCAAACCTCACTTTATTTCTCAACAGGTTACTAATACTCAATTTTACCCATTAAACACCTTTGATTTAATCCCTAATACAATTAGGGGTTTTAATCAAAGTCTGATGCATTATATGATCACTTTTGACACTTTTGAAATTAGAAGCAAAATTAGGTTCTAATAACATTTTTATTGAGTTCCTCTCGTTCTCTTAATCAAATTTCATGTATAAACTTTTACCATCCGAGCTACGAATATTTCACTACGATTTTTGCAATAAAATTTTACTTGGACCAATCTGGAGCTGCCACGTAGCCATCTCCATGCAACATTGGTTTTGTTTGGGAAACATTTCGGAATTACAACTTTACCCCCGCGTAAGTCGACTGTGCCTTCAGCCCACGGAGGGCATAAACATCCAATCTACCTTGGTCACCCTCAACCTTGCGAACCCTAGTCTGTGGCCGACTACAGCAGGTTGCGGCCGCGTCCTCCTTCCTTCATGGCCCCCGATGGTTGTTGCCAACTCTTCCCTTGGCTTCGTCTCCCTCTGCCGCCCTTGTGGCACCGCCCATAACATGCCTAGTGTAGCTGGTCGGAGCAGGATTGATCTGGAACTGGACTCTCACGTGCAACCGTCCGCGGTCCTTCATCCTCCTCCCCTAAGGCTCGAGGGTCGCCGTCCATGGCTGCCCCAGCCTCACAGAACCTAGGCGCACTCAAGGCGCCCCCAGGTCTTGACCGTCATGGCCATGCTCGAGGGAGAAACGGACGCACTTGCTGCTGCATTTACAACATCCTTCCAACCTACAGGAGCACGGGTTTGCTCTTCCAATCCTTCCTAGGTCGTCGTGGAGGCTTCCTTCCTCCATCAAGACCATCAACTGAACCTCCATTGCTTCAGGTTTAGATCCCTTCTTCCCATCAGGGTTTTGAATCGTAGGGAAGCATGAAGAAGATGAGGAAGAAAGTGGGAGACGTGGGATCTCTCTGGAACTTGACCCTGGGCTCTACCCCTCTTATAGGGGAGGGTATCCCCGTCCCAGACTGCTTGCCCATGAAGCAACCAAGTCATATTCCAACATGGAAACTCATTTTATTATAAAAACAACCTTCTCTCTCTTCATCATCTCTTAGATATTCCTTTTCCTTTAAATATTAGAATTTCGAAAATTACTTCTTTCATTCTCTTAAAACTTTCCCTTTATTCTAATGGCATGAAAATCTATTTTCATTTAATAGGAAAATACTTTCTTTTTATCAAATTCACAAAATTCATTAAGAATGTATCACCTTATCCTTTTATTTTGAAATTTTGGTATTATCTCTTTCCTCTTTCTTCATTGGGATTCCTTGGATCCCAAGGTACTCTATTATTTCGAAATCCTTTTTATTGGACACTCAATATCCTTCTAGATGCATCTAAATGCATCATTCTTCATTATTTCCCATTATCATGTTTATTTCTTATTAAAATAATTCTGTTTTTGAGAATCTTTCTTTATTTCTCTTTTATTTTCATCATTGGTATTCCCTTTAACATTAGAAATCATAGGGATACGAAATTCCACAAAGGATAACTCAATTATACCTCTTTTCACTTGTTTTCCACATTTTATCATTATTTTCAATTTCTTTCTTAATAAAGAAATACTTTATTAATCTTTTCTTTTATTATTGCTTTTCCTTGCAACTTTGGACTCCTTGGAACCCAAGTAACCCAAGAGGCACGAAATCCCTCTTTGGATTTTCCTTTTAGAGGTTTCCACATCATTCTTTTCTCAAAAACTCAATTATTCGTTTACTAATTGAATTTCCTTGTTATCGGGCCCAATAGCCAATAAAGCCCACAAATCAAACAACAAGGCTATTTTAAATGAAATCCATTTATTCACAACAAATAATATCATTATTTGTCCAAAAATATTTAATATGAGAAATTACATTTCTCACCAAAGGAACCCAAAATTTGGGGTTGTAACATTCAACCTTCTCCAAGTGAAGGAGGAGGACAAGGTAGAAGATCAAGGAGATGAGTGGGTAAATACTTCAAGGACAAATACTCATTGCAAGAAAGGGATCTCCTTGGTGAAGGCATCCAACTGCTTGTAAGAGTGGGTTAGACCTTGGTGAGGTAGAAGACTATCTCTTGGATAGGTAAGACCTTGATTATCAGGTTGTTGGATCCTTTGGCCTTAAAGGGAAGCTGGGTATCATTGTACGAAAAAGGAAGGACATTTCTTGTAATTCTTATAAGTCAATATAAGGAGTAGAAGAGATTAAGAAATCCTAGAGCTTGACCTCCTAGGTAGTGGAATGACTCTCTCCTAGTTTGTAGAGTGGAACCACTCTAAAATAAATAGTTCAATTTGTTGTCTCAACTTCTCTCATCCTTGCTATGCATGTTTAGATTAACATCAAACTGACTATTTGCAATTACTCCTAGTTGAAGTAAATTGAAGGTATAACTATTTTTGTGCAAGTTTGAAGATCTATTACCCCTCCCTCTAGAGCCCTCCTATCCAATAAGATATTCAATTTAAACAATATTGGTTGTACATTGGCTAAACTAAAATTTGAAACACTTAGTTTGAAAATGAAACAACTGGTTCAAACATGTGAGACGCGCAGTTGAGGTTGTGAATCGACTGGTTTGGATATCAGTGAGATTGTATCAAGGATTGATGCTGACTCCATGTTATGCATTAATAATCACATTAAAGCCAATATGCATGTGAATAAGAAATAACAGGAACAAACTAATTCAAGTGTTGAACCAACTGTTTCACATGTGAACCAACCATTTCATCATTCATAGCTTCTAGAACTTTCATGAAGTTCCATTTCTTTGACTCCCATATGATCTTGAAACCCTAACCCTAGCCCTCCTAATAATAGAGGGACAGTCAACGCTTTCAGGTGACATAACAATAAGCTCTGACAATTATTGTCCTCTAACATATGTGTTAATGCGGGAGCCCGAGCAAGTATTATCTATAAAGGGAGAGGCATAAAGGGAGAGTAGTGAATGCTAGGATGTTGAAATTGAAGGGACAAATCCTTCCTATCAGTTCTAAAAGACTAACATGAGTTTTCAGTGGTCCATGAGGACTACGTAGAGGCATGGAGGCCATTTCCACCACTAGGAGGATGTCGTCAACCATCGTATGTGGTGTTGCATCAGGAGGCCATCACCGACAACCGTTTGGGTGCTCCTTTCAAAAGGTGAACGTCACTATAAGGGTTGTCATTGGACTTGCTCTAGGACCAGGTATATGTCGTGTGAACCTTCCTTCCTAATCCATAGATGTTGATGTGATCCACTGGTCAAGGGGAATATGGCAAGATTTTTTTTTCCAGTACCATCTGTGTCACCATATTTCCCTACACAATCATTTCAAAGCTAAGGCTTAGATCCCTAATTAGACCTTGTGGCAATCATTCACCCATATTCAATAATCGAACAACAATCAAGCAAAATTTTGTAATATCAACCACCAATTTAATTATCTTGGTATACATGTTTGATGAATGATCTAGATCTCGGTCTTTCTAAGAACTTAACCACAAGACATAGTCAACATCATCACATTTTGAGATCATCATCAAACTAAGGTTCAAGATTGAATACCTATTTCGTCATAGATTTGACGTGTTTGACTTTTAGGTCAAGAACTCATAATTAGGTGGAAGGGATTATCTTTCCAAACTCTAAATGAACGATGTTTTGAAAATTTAAATATAGTCATAGTAGGGATGTGACCTAGGTAAGGAGAGTTTAAGTTAACTACCATTGTAATCTAGCACATTTGTCCTCACTAACCTTGAACCATCAAGTACGTCAAAATAGGGAGACTATCAATTATTAGATCATGTTTCATAAGGTCACAAGATCAATGATCGAGATAATAATAGGGAAACCATATATCACGATTGTAATGTCAAGCTCATAATCACATTCCCTTCCTTTCATGATCAAGGTAAGGGTATAGTTTGGAAATTGAGAAGTCAAATTGGGAACTCAAGAGTTTGAGCATAATCAGGAAAGTGTGAGATCCATGTCCATCATGTTATTTGAAATCAATCTTAAAATAGACACTCAAATAGATAGGGAGATGCCTCTTGTATCAAAGTCTTTCATCACCGATTAGGTGTCCAAAGACATAGTCACATGAACATATGAGTATGAAATACATCATTAGGGAGAGATTTTCTTAGTTATGTTTGAGGTTTGATCAAGATAGGATAACATTGTTTCAATCAATAGAGATCTCATCAACCATGAGGTGAGAAACATGAGGTTCACCTTATTTCACCACATCAATAGTTCACCTCAAACATATAATGAACTTATATCCAATTCAGTAAAATTGAGTTTGCATAAACTTTACACACAAGTACATCACTTTAAAGAGTACTTTAATTAACAAAATAGGGTTTTCCATTCAAGATAAGATCATAGCATTATCATCTTAATCAAGTTTCATGATCTTAAATGAATTTTAGTTTTCTCAAGCATAAGATACCCATAATTGACAAATCATGTGATTAATAGTCACAAGAGAATATTCATGTAAGGAGATGAGAAAACAAACTAATCATCATCTGCATGGGTGGCTTAGGTAATACTTAGATAAGATATGAAATGCTAAAGGAAACTCTAATATTTTGGGGGATTAACCTAACCCAATATTGCATCCACTTCAGGTAGGTAGGTGTGTATAGGAACCTCAACCATTATAGTAGTCAGATAGGATGTGATTTCTAGCTATATCATCTACCTTCAGCACCATACATGTTACCATAGTTTCATAATTATGGATTTTGGTTCTTCATAGGTTCCTAATATGTTTTTTGCCTTAAACATATATAGAGGTCTATGTGCATGGATCTGATACCATTTGTCATGGAATTGTCTATTACACTAAGTCCACACTCCTAATGGATACATAGACAAAGGAGAGTGGACTTTGACGTCCATTCTAGAGTTGTAGTTTCACACAAATAATATATATGAAAAAGGAATAACAAAATTAACGAGATAACAAGACATCAAAAATGAAGAAAAGAGATATGTACCCATTTCCATATCAAGAATACTCATTGGTGTTTCATCTCAGAGCTTAGACTCTTGAGTGAAATGTTTCTTCATTTAACAACTAAAAATTTGGTAAATGAAATATACTAATGCTAAAGCATTAAGTATGCTATGAAAGGGAAAGTAGATATAGTTTAGGAATAATATAAACATTTCTTACCTATAAACATATAATCAAGAAAGAAGTAGAAATAAATTAAGAACACTTTAAACAACATTCTTTTAGACAAAGCATATTTTAGTTTTTTTTAATCCATTATATCAACATTAGGAGTTTGACCACTTCCAAAGGAAGGCTCCGTGAGGGCCATATGAGGGTCAAATCCTAAATTTCACACTATTTCTAGGTGGGGGACATCAAGACCAAAGTCGATGATCTAACCCTCTTTTTTTCATGCCTTATTCCCTTACCTTGAGAATTTAGGAAGGTACACAAGTTTATATAATGGGTTTGTCTATATTATGTCCAAGGTTTGTCAACATAGAATAATGAAACATGAAAGTAATATTCATAGGAACAATAGATCAACCAGGTAACTATATAGCCAAGTATTCATACAACAATACATGCAAATGAGCCAATATCATTGAATGATCAAGAGAATAAGCTTACCTTCAGAGTAATGGACAAGTCATAATCCATCAGTAATATTCTAGACAAGGTCCAAACCCAAGGGGACCTAATATATAAAATAAATGTTTTAGGGTCTTAGCTCATTAGGGTTTTGATAATAAAAATATGAAACATGTCATTTGTATGTTCTCCTATACCTAGGTATCTAATAGTTAAAGTATAGTATCATCTTGTAAAACATGCATGCAATAATTGAACATAGCACAAGTATCCACCTTAAGTCCTAGATATAGGTGAACCATCCACATTGTGAGGTATATAGATAGATATAAAGTTTGATTTGGCAATAGAGGAAATATGAGAGTTAGATTATCAATAAGGTCTAATCATGAAAGATCACATTTAGTCATATAACATAAATTCCATGCAACAAGGTCACATTTTCAAGTCATAGAATCACTAAAAGCATTCGAGAATCAAGTTAGTATTTAGTTCTACAAGTATGATAAATCTACTGAGTTAAACTAGATAGAGCAATAGAATTGCATAAAATTCACATTTAATCAAATGGGAACAAACTAGGTCAACTAGATCATTCTGATGCACAAAGTAGGTACTTCAGGTCCCATGAAACAAACATGGACTAATAAGCATGGGATTCCAGTAAAATAAAAGTTAGATTTCATCATATGGAAACAAACTAGGTCAACTAGATCATGTTATTGCACAAAGTAGGTACTTCAGGTCCCATGAGACAAACACCGACTACTTAGCTTGCGATCTTAGTAAAATAAGTCACCTATAATAAAAATGATTGCTCAATTGACGTCACAAATAAGTTTCTAATCATTATCGATCAATACTTGCACAAGATTCAAGATATAGTCTCTAAAAGTCCATTAAAGTCACTATTTGGTACAAAATGAAGCCATTAATAAAGCTAGGCATGATAAAAGTAGATCCCATAGTTCAAAAAGGTACTATAATTTATTGAGTTATAGGTTGGATGATGATTTTATGATTTACATATGTTAAAGTCCTAATATTAAGTGAGTATCATCATGCATACACAGAAAAGGCCGCTTTTAGGTCAAAAGAGTAAAAGTGCACATCAAATGTGATATTCTTTTTTATTCATGGAAAAATATGGAAAGAAGTCATTGTTTTAAAGTTTGGGAAAGATATGGGAGAGAGTAATAATATTTTTGAGAGATATTCACCATTTCATATGTAAAAAATGCATAAAAGACATGCTTTTTAGGATATCATAAGAAAAAGAAATAGATCTAGGTGCTAGAACTATTTTTAATGGATAAATCTCATTTTTTGATCAATTTGGCATATAATAAGTCTTATTTGGGACAATGGAGTGGAAAGATACAAATTTGCATAATTTACCTAGAAGTGACCCCTTTTGGATCATTTGATCGATATTAGGAGGTTGGGATGCCTTTTGGTAGAATTTATCACGATCCAACTTTTATGTGCCTCATAGTCAGATCCTTTGAGCCTGATGTGCTCCTAGCCAGGAGTGTCCTATGATGACTCGACTTAGAAGCTCAAACCGTCAGTTTAGTGGTATGTGCTGGTCCACTCCATTCGACCATCACGGAGGGGTCTTCTACTTTACGAGGGCCTCGTTGTGACCAGGAGGGCAAGCCAAGGCAGATGATAGAAAATTGGATACCAATACATATGAAGGTGACCATGATCAACCTAGGAATACAATCATGTAGGTCAAGTATGGCCATGTGAGCAGTTTATATATCCTTGCAGTTGTTGAGGAGAAATGGAGAAGAAACCCCAATCTGGAGGGTGGGCAGTGTTGCAAAAAAATAGGAGGGAAATTGGAAAAAAATGGGGGTCTGTTGGCTTTTTACACTAACGAGTTTCAATCTTTGGAAAGATCTTTTACTCAACTAACCAATTCCCACAAGTATACGGAAGTAGTTGTAGTCAAGATCGAATACAAGGAGCTTTAACAATCAATTAAACACATCAGTGCTAAGGTTCAAAATCTTGACCATTTTAAAGGTGATTTGGTTGATTAATGTAAACATTTCAGATTAAGAAAAATAGTAAATAGATAACTTAAAGAGGTTAAATTTCAGATATGGAATTATCTTGGAGTTAGTATTTCACCCACATATCATAGCATAAAAATGGAGTACAAAATTTAAACATACTAAGCACTTGTTTTAAAAGAGAGTTGTATGTTGCACTTCACCTCTCGGTGCAAGTACAACGATCCTAACTTAATTCAACATTACCATGTATAAATTTTGTTTTGGATCACAAACCTACTCCTCAACTCCATAATTTCCACTCTTGTGGTAAAGAAGAAGTTTCCAAGAGAGTACCTCCTTACTCTCCTACCTATCTTCTCAAATAAAGCAAAAGAGCATAAAACATGCACATAAAGTGGCCAACCATACATGCAAGAAGAAAGAAACCGGTACTCACAAGGTGAAAAAAAAAACAACTTAGTATTTAGTACGAAATTATCATGTTCCATACATGCTATGACATGGGATCTACTCTCCCATGTCCAAGAAAAGGAAACTACTCGTCCATGATGATGTACAACAGAAAATGTGCAGAAATTTCAGAGTTCAACATGATTTAGAGAAGGAAAAGCTAATAGAACCAAAGGTGTAACCCAAGAAGAGTAGAATTCCAGCTTGGGGACGAAATTCCACTCCTACAGCTGCTCCAAACCAGACAAACTTCCCTCCCGAGAAGCTTTGTGGAGTGAAGAAGCTTTGCTGCACCTCTAGAGCAGGAAATGGAGAAGAAAAGAGGAAGAATGGAGGTTCTTTAGCAAGAAACCACCTTCTTCCACCCCAAAATTTCCCTCCATGCTCTATCCTTGCTCTTGGACAAAAGAGTTTCGAATTATGATCAAAGATAACTACTCCATAGAGTGGTTTCGTCTTTAAAACGAGTAGATTTGTATTTTAAAAATTGCTGAAACTGACAGGCACACGACGTGTCTTCCTTTGGACATGTAGTGTCCTATCTCTGATAGTTGTTTTGAGTGTAAAGCACATTGCGTGTCTGAATTAATACACGCCATGTACATTACCAAAAAGGCAAAAGTCGGTTCTGATTTCCCAGGTACACGTTGTGTCTATGGAGGACACACTGTGTACTTTTCTTCTACGTCTGAAGTATAAGACCAACTGGAAATGCACACGTCGTGTCTTAAATAAGACACATCGTGTGCATTGCTGTTTCAGTAGAATTATAGTTCTAAACGTCTGCAAGGCTTGGAGAAGTCCCGATGATGATGAATTTGAGTTGGGCTATCTACAATTTGATCATTTTGAAGCATACCTGCAATACACATCATGTGATAAGAAAAATAACAAAAAGGTGGCCAGAATGATATGAATAGAGGATAAATGAGAACAAAATGAATTTAATTTGTGTGTGAAATCATGTGAAAAGTTTATGTGGAAACCACACAATAAATCCCTCTAAGCTTGAACCATTGCTTGTCCTCAAACAAAATGAGCATGGCCACACAAATGAAGGAATATTCAAGCTCATGCATGGATTAAATGAAATGAAGATATGTAATATACTCAACCAACCATGTACATTAGGTTTATTTTCATAGCTATAATCTCCATTTAAACATCCCAAATAGAGAAGTTTTAGTTCAGCAATTTTGGTCACAAATTAAGCGAAACAATCAACTAAACAACACTAAACATGATTTGGATAATCAAGCCAAACAACTAGTGGATGTACAACACAAAATTTTCAGCTATTATGGATGTAAATGATAAAATCTTAGCTAACTTTAACAATCTTAGTTGAGATCTCTTCTCAAAAAGACATGACAATTGATTTTTTTGGGATTCTGACACTTGATTGCTAATTTAGGCTTACACGCACGTGGAGGTCCAGTTGGGGTGTTATCTTTACCGTCTTTTGATTTCATACTACCTAACCATCATTGCCGGATTGGACTGACACTAGGCTGGCATGATATGTGGGATGTTTGCCATCTTTTATTGGGTAAAGTGAGAAAATGATCAAAGATATTTTTGCACAACATAAGAGAGTTAACTAGAAAGTTAAGTTAACAAGATTCCATTCATTGTTTTGCAAATTTTTCATTGAAAAATTGATTGTATTTGCACTAAGGGTTCGTAAAAGTATCCTTCATTCTAAATAGTGTTGTAGAGTTGATATATTGGCTAAAATTTGAGACCGTTACATGTATTTAGCAATCAAAGATGTGAAAATTTGAGAGTTCAAGGTACAATTACAAACTAAGATTATGTACATGGGGAATTTCATTTTCCATTTGGTTCATGCATGCTCTTTACTAATTCTTTCATATGGATAAAAGAAATACAAGGGACAAGATAGTTCAAGCATACAAGGTACAAAAGTTCATTCCATCACAATAGCATCATTTCATATTAAACTTGCCATGAAGGGAAATACAGAACATGAAACATGATGAAATTAAAGACTGAAATAAAAGACTGACATGAGCAACAAAAGCAAATGACAAAGGCAAATGAAACAGAAACTATAGTATTGGCCAGTTGCACCGCCCAAGCTTGAAATCTATAATGTCCTCACTATCAATCGAACTCATGGAGGTAACAAATAGATACCTATCATGGGTGAAATCAATAAGAGGGGCCAACGCCCCTGTGGTCAGTCGGAAAGAACTGGCTGACGAGATCATCTTCTGGAACATCCATCAGTGTGGGCTGTGGGACAGACTCGGGCTGCTAAGATGACAGTGGTTGATACGACTGTGGGATGGAGTAGTGGCCCTGTGAAATGTGCCTCGAATCCATGTGGTGGACTATGTCGTACATCGTAGTGTACTACGTACCCATCTGATCCAGGTGACCGTCAATGTGATCAAACCGCTACTGCACATATCCATACATATGCCTAACATTGGGCATCACCCAGGAGTACTCCATCTGAGTGCTGGTGGAGGAAGGTGGTGGAGTAGAAGGAGCAAAAGGAGGTGCCCCGATATCATAAGCAGCTCGAGCTGCCTCTACTTCTTCATCAATGTTCAAGATGACTTTCCAGTTGTCCTTGTTCTCCAAAGTGATATGCTCAGATACTGGAATGTCAATGTACTGATCATCATCGAAGAATTGCCGAAACTTAGTGTCACTGTTGGCAACTTTTGAGAGCAACCCTGAAGCGAGAAGGTATTGGATGTCTATCGTGTTTCTACCTAGTGTTGCCTCTAAACCTGTCAAATCAACATCAAGCTTCTGTGTAATCAGAGTAATCAAACCATCACACATGATGTCGTTAGCGTCCCTCTTCTTCACCTTCTTAATGTCCATGAAATGTGTAAGAATGTAATTAGTGGCATTAATTGGGTTCTCATACATCATTCCCCATAAGAAGAAAAGATCTTGCTTTCCCACAACCCCTTGGGTTTCCTTCTTGGCAAACACTCTGGTACTAAGAAGGCAATGAATGTATCGGAAGATAGGGTTATGGATAGCAGATGCTCTGGCTTGCTTTGCCTAATGGTGTTCATCATCAGATATCTCAAACCAAAACTCGTCGCTATGAAAAACTGGTGGGTAATTAATCACCCCGTCATAATGGCACTCCAGTGACTCACAAAAATGCCTAAATGTAAGCTTAAAAGCACGACCCAAAAGCCTAAAATGAATAATACCATAGGGCTCAAGCTTCTTCTATGGGTCATGCTTAGTGGTGAGTGTTGTCAAAAACTCATAGACTAGGTGGGGGTAAGTATTTGATACCGTAAGGCAGATGTAGTTCAACCGTAAGTCCTGTTGGCACATGAGAACTTCATCCTTGAAGCCTAGAGTCTTCAATGTCTGTTGGCAAGCAAAACGAGTCATAAGTACTCTCCTTGCAATAAGGAACTGGTACGTCGGGTCTTCTTCAGGGGTGACCCAAAATTGAGTAGTTGAGACATATGTCGATGCTTGGGAGGAACTGACACCAAGCTTGTGATTGCTGGTTTGCTTGAAAGGTGCCATTCTTACTGCTGACGGATGAGACACGTCATGTGCGTGGATGAACACGACATGTGGCTGAGGTAGAACTTCAACAGAGATAGCGACACACACGGTGTGTTCTAAAATGTACATGACATATGTTTGGATCAGTTCCACGATGTTCAGGTGTGGATGGCTACTGTTTTGGGAGAAGAAGATGGAGGAAATCTGAGGCGACGCTTGGTGTCAGACCTTGCGTTGTTGAGGAGATATGTGGCACTTCCTCTTGGCATCGATGATGGAATTTGGAGATGAGGACCCAAGTCTTTTCTCACTTTCTCGTCGGAGAAGATGATGGAGGAAGAAGTAGTAGTGTGAGGTAGAAGAAAATGTTGGCAATGTGAGCTTGACGAAGAGTAGCTGTCGATTCAGTGGTTGGAGATGGGGATGACGGCTGGAGCTTGAAGGTGGGAGCACCTCCTAGTGCTAGGGCACACGACGGCGTTGGAGGAGATCTTCTTGAGCTTGAAGATGACACGCCATGAACAAGGGAACACAAAGGCGGCGGATAGGTGTGCTAGGGCACACGACAGCTTTAGAAGCAAGGGCTAGGGTGCATGAGAGCTCTGAGGTCTCGCACGGCTCGAATAAAGGCATGAGTGAGAGGGGCGGCCGTGTGTTAGGTAAAGAACCCACATTTTCGACAAAAGACACGACATGTACAAATAAAGACACACTGTGTGCTTTGTCAGAACTCCCTTTCTACGATAAAAGACATGTCATGTTGCATAAAGTACACGTCGTGTACCAATTCAGAAATTCAAAATGCCCATTTTCACTGATAACTACGCGGTGTGTTTAGATAAAGACATGTTGTGTACTTTTCCAGATAACTTGATCTTTCCTTTTCTGCTTGGGAACATGTCGTGTCAATATAAAGACACGTCGTGTTTGTACCATATTTCTCATGCCTCCATTTTCTTCTTGGGAACACATCGTGTCTAAACTAGAACACGCCGTGTATCTTTCCAGGTCGAGGAGAACTTTGTATCTTCTGGAGAATGACACGTCGTGTGTTTTTTTGACATGTCATGTACCTGGAGATGTAGCTCGGTTGCTATATTTCAGGAAGTATAGACATGTCGTGTCTTAAATAAGACACTCTGTGTCTTCTATAGTTTCTATAGAAAACAACTTTTTGTTAGTACATAATTAGTAATAGATATGGCAATAGAATTGTCTAAACTATTACATTCATCCATGACAAGCTTATTTACGAAACTAAAGAGTGTTCTTGACCAAAAAAGCTTGAAAAGAAATCTATCCTAATGTGGGTTCAACTCCTACGAGGTCCTCCAATTAGAGTTCGGAGTGAAACTCTTCAATAAGTCCATCATGCATCTTGAAGGGAGCAAGAGGCTCCCTTGTGAACTTCATCTCCCGAGGTGTATAGCTTGGAACATTGGTTGTTTACTTTGAAAGCTCCATCCTTTCCTTGTAGCTCAACAACTCCATATGGAAAAATCTTCAATACAAGAAAAGGGCTGGACCACTTTGACTCTAGTTTTCTAGGGAATTGCTTGAGTCTTGAGTTGAACATCAATACTTTGTCTCCTTCTTTGAAATCTTTCCTCCAAATTCTTTTGTCATGCCAAACCTTTGTTCTTTATTTGTAGAGCCTTGCATTTTCATATGCATCTAGTTGGAGTTCCTCCAGTTCTTACAGCTGCAATAGACTCTTTTCACCAGTCTTCTTCAAGTCAAAGTTTAAGAACTTGATGGCCCATAGAGCACGATGTTCTAGCTCCAACGGAAGATGAAAAGATTTACCATATATCAGCTTAAATGGAGTTGTTCCTATGATGGTTTTATAAGCTGTCTGGTATGACCATAATGCATCTTCTATCTTCAGTGCCCAATCTTTCCTTGAGCTAGACACTGTCTTCTCTAGAATGCTTTTTAGCTGCCAGTTGGACACCTCTACTTTCCTGGAAGTTTGAGGATGGTAGGGCGTAGAGACTTTATGAGTGACTCCATACTTATATAGAAGGTTTTTGAACTATTTCTCAACAAAATGTGTGCCTCCATCAGAAATTATAGCTCTAGGGACTCCCAATTATAGGAAAATGATTCTATGAAATAACTTGACTATAGATTTGCATCCAGTTCTTGGGTTGGGATGGCCTCAACCCACTTAGAGACATACTCACAAGAAACTAGGATATATTGGTAGCCATAAGAAGATGGGAATGGCCCCATGTAATCAACTCCCCATACATCAAATACCTCAATCTCCAGGATAGAATTAAGAGGCATGTCATCTCGTCTAGATATTCCTCTGGTCCTTTGGCATTTATCACAAGCTTTGAGAAACAAATTGACATCTTCAAACAATGTTGGTCAATAGAAATCGGCATGGAGAATCTTTGTTGCAGTCTTATCTCCTCCAAAGTGACCTCTGTAAGGAGAGGCATGGCATTTAGAAATAATATTGGAAATCTCTTCTTCAGCGACACACCTCCAGATGAGGCCAATCCTCCCATGTTTGAACAACAAGGGGTCATCCCAATAATAGAACTTTACATCATGGAAGAATTTCTTCTTCTGTTGGTATGTCAAGTCTGGCAGAAGTTGTCCTGTAGTAAGAAAGTTCTCAATGTCCACAAACCATGGCACTTGTGTGGATGATAATGCATAAAGCTTTTCAATAGGAAAGTGATTCTCAATAGGCAAATAATCTCCAACATTTGTAGTCAGTCTAGAAAGATGATCAGAAACATTGTCCTCTGCCCCCTTCTTATCTTGGATTTCAAGATCAAACTCTAATAGAAGCAGTATCCAATGGATGAGTCGTGGTTTTGCATCCTTCTTGTTGAGAAAATACTTTATGGAAGCATGATCTATATACACAATTACCTTAGATCCTACCAGGTACTGTTGGAACTTGTCAAAGGCGTACACTATAGCAAGCATCTCCTTCTCAGTGGTTGTGTAATTGATTTGAGCTTCATCTAGGGTCTTTCTTGCATAGTATATGGCATTAAATTTCTTATCTTTCCTTTGTCCCAGAACTGCACCTATTGCATAGTCGCTTGCATCACACATCTATTCAAAAGGGGCATTTCAGTCCGGTGGTTGAATGATTGGTGCATAAATAAGAGTTTCCTTAAGCTTGGTGAAGGTTGTACGACAGTCATCATTGAATATAAATTCAACATCCTTTATAAGTAAGGAACATAATGGCTTTGCAATTTTGGAGAAGTTTTTAATGAATCTTCTATAGAATCTTGCATGACCATGGAAATTGCAGATGTCTTTAACTGAAGAAGGAGTAGGCATCTTCTCAATAGCTTCCACATTGGCCCTGTCAACCTCAATACTCTTGTTATATACAACATGGCCTAATACTACACTGGATTGTACCATGAAATGGCACTTCTCCCAGTTTAGTACTAGGTGAGCCTCTTTACAATGGGCTAAGACTAATGACAGGTTGCATAAACATTGATCAAATGAATCTCCATAGACGTAAAATCATCCATAAAAATTTCCATTATATTTTCTATGAAATCAGAAAAAATAGCCATCATGCATCGTTGGAACGTCATAGGAGCATTGCAAAGGACAAAGGGCATGAGACGATAAGCATAAGTTCCATACGTACATGTAAAAGTGGTTTTCTCTTGGTTGAGAGGGTAGATAGGAATCTGGAAAAATATGGAATACCCATCCAAGTAACAAAAATAAGAATGTTTCGCAAGACGTTCAAGCATCAAGTCGATAAATGGCAGCGAAAAATGATCCTTGTGAGTCTCTTTGTTTAAACGCGTATAATCAATAAACATACACCAACGTGTGACTATACATGTTTGTATCAACTCATCATTATCTCCTTATATGATAGTTACACCCCCCCCCTTCTTAGGTATCACATGGATGGTACTAACCCAAGGGCTGTCACTTATAGGATAACTGATACCAACATCAACCAACTTAAAGATTTCCTTTTTAATCACCTCGAGCATATTTTAATTTAAACATCTAGGTGGTTCAATGGTGGGTTTAGCATCATCCTCCATGTTTATTCTATGCATACAAATGGAGGGATGAATGCCTTTCAAATCATCGATAGAGTAACCAATGTCGTCTTTATACAAATGTAATTTGGCAAGAAAATTATTTTCTTGTTCATTGGTCAACTTATTATTTATTATGATAGGAGAAGTAGAGTCACAATCAAGGAATGCATACCTCATCCCTGGTGGAAGGGCTTTGAGTTCTACCTTTCTTCCCACTACATTTTCTTTGGCTTTGTCATCAACAAGTGGAGTGTCTTCTTCAGTAGCATCTGGTTTAGCAATAGAAAATACCACATAATTCTCAGATCCATTATTTATACCTTCATCATGATCACAGTAGTTCAATATCAAATTGGCAACATCATGATCTTCTTCTACAACAGAATCAATAGAGTCCATAAAACATATTTCTTCTACACATGACAGTGCTTTCATGGCATCATATACAGAAAACTCCATGGCTTCCTCACCAACTTAGAGTGTGAGTTTTCCTTCTCGAACATCAACTAGGCATCCAACAGTTCTCAAGAAAGGTATCCCAAAAAGAATGGGATTGGAAAGAACTTCTACCAAATCTAGTACAACAAAATCATATGGAATATAGAGTTTACCAATCTGTACTAGCACATCTTCGATGATACCTTTGGGGTATTTGATGGAATGATCAGCCAGTTCAATGGCCATCTTTAAAGGCTTTAGATCTCCAAGATCTAGCTCTTGTCGTAGGGTAGATGGGATGAGACTAATACTAGCTCTAAGGTCTACAAGAACTTTGTCAAATGTGGTGTTTCTGATCTTACATGGTAGAGTAGAAGCTCCTAAGTCATCTAGCTTTTCAGGAAATCTATTTTGAATGATAGAACTGATTCTTTCAGAAAGAATTACAGTTTCCACTTGGTCCACCTTGCTCCTCTTGGTGGGGATGTCTTTAAGAAACTTAGCATATGACGACATCTCTGTAATAACTTCAACTAGTGGAAGATTGACATGGAGTTTGTTTAGAATGTCCATAACCTTCCTAAACTTTGAGTCCTCCTTTGTATTTGCAAGTCATTATGGAAATGGTGCATTTTCTTTAATAGAGAGTGGCACTTTAGCTGTATCTTTACCTTTGTCACCCAAAGGGGTGTCAAGCTTTTCTTCATCGGCAATCTCTGCACTCTTCTCCTTGGGTGGAGAAGGTCTGTGGATTTCAGCTCCACTTCTTAAGGTGATGGCATTTGCTTGTTGTCTTGGATTCACCTCTGGTTGGCTTGGAAGAGAACCAGATTGGGTGTTATTTTGCTATGTCAAGGCTTGCTGGGCAATTTGATTTTCCAACATCCTTGTATGAGTGAAAATGCCATCCACTTTGGCAGAGAGTTGGGCAATCACATCCTTCAAGAGCTTGTCATTTCCCCTTAACTCTTCATTCTATTGTATACACGTGGAGATAAATTTTTCCATCATGGCCTCCAAGGAAGAACTATGGGATTGTTGTTACTGTTGGTAACCCCTATTGTTGTTGAATCCAGGTGGATTGCTATTGTTTTGCCAGTTGAAGTGTTGTTATTGCTGTGGTTGCTGCTGTCCATGTTGGAAGTTATGAGCATTGCTTGAGTTCCGGTAGGAGAAATTAGGATGATCTCTCCATACCAGATTGTAGGTGTTGGAATAGGGATTGTATTGCTTGTTCCCCTACATCCCAATGACATTAACTTGTTCTTTTCTCCCTTCATTCACATTTGGAGCAAAGCATGAAGAAGAAGTATGTCCAAAATTCCCACAAGCTTCACATATCACTTCAGCTGATTGGATTTGCAATGTAGTCATCTTCTCGAACTTTTGTGTAAGAACATCAAGTTTAGAAGCAATTAGATCGAAAACATCAACAGTATGTTTCCATCCTTGCTTCCTAGTTGAAGAACTAGCTATAGAGGACGATTGAGCCTTCCTATCTGACCCCCATTGGAAATGGTTAAGTGTTATGTCTTCAATGATGTCATAAGACTCCCTATAAGACTTATTCATCAATGCTCCATTTGTTGTAGCATCCAGTGTCATGTAGGTGTTGTAGAACAGTCCATTATAGAATGTTTGGAGTAACAACCAGTTGGTCAATCCATGGTGAGGGCAAAGGTGTTGTAGGTCCTTAAACTGATCCCATGTATGATATAGAGTTTCTCCATCGGATTGAGAGAAGTTGGTGAGCTATTTCCTTAGTTGGGCTATCTTGCTCGATGGGAAATAATTTGCAAGGAAACATTTAGGAGTTGATCCCAACATTTGATAGACTTCTTAGGAAGATATAAAAGCCACACCTTGGCTCTATCTCTGAAGGTGAAAGGGAACAACAGTAGCCTCACTCCTTTGGCAGATACACCATTGATTTTGAAAGTATTCATGTACTCTAAAAATTCATCCACATGAGGATTCAGGTCTTCATTGACGGTACGCCCAAAGTGGTTCTGATAGATCATCTACATCATAGAAGGAGCAATAGAGAAATTGTTCACTTCCATTGTGGGCAGATCAATGGCTCCACAAATGTTTGTGGCAACCGGCATGGTGAAATCCTTCAAAGGACGATCGTCCTCCATGGTTGGATCTCCTGGTGTGGATTCTTCAAAAGACGAAGAAGATGGTGATGGTGATGATGGTGGAACACCTCCTAGTAGTGGTTGTTCTACTCTTCTTACTCTTCTTAAGCTTGAAAGAGTGTGCTCAATCTCAAAGTCTAGCAACGCTGATGTTTGAAGACCCCTTTGCGAGTGACACATACAACCTGAAAAATAGCAAGAGAATTTGAGAACACAACTAAAAGGTATATGGAAATTCAAAAATGGAATTGATGATCTAGTCTCGAATACTAATTAGCACTTATTACTCTAACGAGATTAATCGTAGCTCCCCGACAATGATGCCAAAAACTTGTTGGCTTTTTACACTAACAAGTTTCAATCTTAGGAAAGATCTTTTACTCAACTAACCAATTCCCGCAAGTATACAGAAGTAGTTATAGTCAAGATCAAACATAAGGAGCTTTAGCAATCAATTAAACGTGGCAGTTATAAGGTTCAACAATCTAGACCATTTTAAAGGTGATTTGGTTGATTAATTTAAAAATTTCATAATTAAGCATAACACTAAATAGATTACTAAAAGAGGTTAAATTTTAGATATGGAAGTATCGTGGACTTAGGATTTCACCCACATATCATAGCATAAAATAAGAGCATGAAATGTAAACATACTAAGCACTTGTTTTAAAAGAGAGTTGTATGTTGCACTTCACCTCTCGGTGCAAGTACAATGATCCTAACGTAATTCAACATTCCCATGTATAAATTTCATTTTGGATCACAAACCTATTCCTCAACTCCTATATTTCCACTCTCATGGTTAAGAAGAAGTTTCCAAGAGAGTACCTCCTTACTCTCCTACCTATCTTCTCAGATCAAGCAAAAGAGCATAAAACATGCACATAAAGTGGCCAGCCATACATGCAAGAAGAAAGAAACCGGTACTCACAAGGTGGAAAAACAAACAACTTAGTATTTAGTATGAAATTATCATGTTCCATACATGCTATAACATGGGAGCTACTCTCCCATGTCCAAGAAAAGGAAACTACTCGTCCATGATGATGTACAATAGAAAATGCGTAGAAATTTCAGAGTTCAACATGATTTAGAGAAGGAAAAGCTAAGAGAACCAAAGGTGTAACCCAAGAAGAGTATAATTTAGGCTTGGGGATGAAATTTCACTCCTACATCTTCTCCAAACCAGACAAATTTCCCTCCTGAGAAGCTTTGTGGAGTGAAAAAGCTCTACTGTACCCCCGAAGAAGAAAATGGAGAAGAAAAGAGGAAGAATGGGGGTTCTTTGGCAAGAAACCACCTTCTTCCACCCCAAAATCACCCTCCTTGCTCTAGCCTTGCTCTTGGATGAAAGAGTTTCGAATTATGACCAAAGATAACTTCTCTAAAGAGTGGTTTTGTCTTTAAAATGAGCAGAGTCATATTTCAAAAATTTTTGAAACTGACAGGAACACAACGTGTCTTCCTTTAGACATGTCGTGTCCTGTCTCCGACAGTTGTTTTGAATGTAAAGCACACAATGTGTCTGAATTAATACACGCCATGTACGTTACTAGAAAGGCAAGAGTTGGTTCTAAATTCCCAGGTACACAATGTGTCTATGGAGGATATGCCATGTACTTTTATTCTGCGTCTGAAGTATAAGACCAACTGGAAATGCGCACGTCGAGTCTTAAATAAGACATGTTGTGTGCATTGCTCTTTCAACAGAATTACAGTTTTGAATGCCTGCAAGGCTTGGAGAAGTCCTGCTGATGATGAATTTGAGTTTGTCTATCTCCAATTAGATCATTTTGAAGCATACCTACAAAACACATCATGTGATAAGCAAAATAACAAAAAGGTGGAAAGAATGATATGAATAGAGGCTAAATAAGAACAAAATGAATTGAATTTGTGTGTGAAATCATGTGAAAAGTTGATGTGGAAACCACACATCAAGGTCTAGGGTTTGTGAAAGGATAATATCAGAGGGGAAAGTTAGGTAGAAGATTTTTAGGCTAATGGGGAGTTGAGTGCGGTCAAGGGGGTGTAAAAAATGTAGTTGGTAGAGCTCAATTCCATGGCCACTCGCAATAGTGTACGAAGCTAGGAGACATAAATGTGGTCGTTCAATGAGGAGCTTAATACACAATAGAGGAATCCAAAACCCACAAATCATTGCTTAAGGATCTGAGCCTTCTGATTGGTTGTCAAAAGAGGGGTGGATAGCCAATGCTAAAGAAATAGGGAAGTGGAATGCACCCCCACGATTGGGTCCATTGGGTCTAAATCCGATTTAAAGGCTATAGTTGAGGTTAAATCAAGTGATTTTCATCTAGGCATTTTTCTCTCACACTAGCTCATATTTGAGAAAAATATGGGGCTTTAGAATCAAGAGAGTGCCCTCAATCCAACGAGAATGAGGCTGGGTAAGAGAGAGATACATATCTGAGATCAAAATGTAAGAGAGACGATAATGTGCAATATAGTTGTAATCTTGATTTGATGTCAAATTAAGTGTCACACTTGTCATGTGGACACTAGATAACCTCAAATAGTATAAAAGCAATTCAAATCATGAATTTGAGAGAGAGAGTAGGGAATTAGTAAAAAGGTGAAGTGCAAAACACGTATATAAAGAGAGAGAAAAGTCTAGGTTATCATAACTACACTTTCCCATACATATGGCCTCGAACCCATTCAGAGAAATGCTCTTCCTCATTTGAGACAACCCTTAAGCACAAACTCTGCCAGGAAGGGTCTGTAGTGAAACTCCAAAAGGTATTCCTCTATTGAACACATGCATAACTTCGTTGTACCCTTGAACCATTCCTTATGGGATCTCGAGTTTTAGAATGGTAGAGTTACCACTATGGTTTCCAAATCATGGGCAAAAGATAGACCCCCTCGACACACTAAATACTATCTTTCTAGATAGACCTTATGTGTGAGGATCATTGATATTCTCTATAGACCTGACAAACTGTAGAGATGTAACACTATGGGTATTGAAGTCTCTCACCTCTTCATACCTCATTCTCATAAATAATTTTCCCTGGATACCCTTAGATCATTTAACTTTCTCTATGGATGACCTACTGTGACAATGTAATGAGATAGGAGGAAACAACTCTGAAACTATAGGTAAATCAAGAAAAATATCCTCAAGACAACCAGTCTGTCAATAAGCTAAATATAAAGCTATAAACTCAGCCTCCAAAATGTATCTAGCTCTCACAATTTGCTTGGATTAATTCCAAGAAACTGCATCACCACTGAAGCATAGCAGACTTGGTTTCATCAGAGTTATCAATTTAATTGGCATATGTATAGCCTTATAACATGGTATGGAATCCAATGTACTGATGAATATAACTCATGAAATCTTTAAGGTACCGAGAATATCTAACCAAATCCTTCCAGTGGTCAACATTAGGACATCTAGTTTACCTACTTAGCCTACTTACAACATAAGATATATCTACTCTAGAATGGTTGTCTTACTACATCAACATTCCTATAACTGGGGCATATCTACTTTGATCAACATGGTGATCTTTTTGTTCCTTAACATGTAAAGAGGGATCATAAGGGGTACAAACATGCACACAAGGGTACTATCAAGTATATGTAAAATATTTTCTACATAGTCAGATTGATTTCAGGAATGATTAGAAGTAAATCTACCCAGTTTAGTACCAAGAGTAACATCAACAATCCTAAATAGTCCATATTAAAATTCTTGGAAATAAAATAAATAGTATCAACAATGATAGAAGCATTGGATGCAAATATTAATATATTGTCAACATACAAACAAATAAGCACAGTCATATTATCTATAGTCATAGAGTAAATGCATCTATCAGATTCATTGCAGTAAAACCATAAGATAAAAGAGTTTTATCAAACTTGTCGTTGCACTGCATAAGTGCTTATTTTAGACCATATAAGGATTTTACAAGTCTAAAATCTTTATGTTCTTGACCTTGGACTAAAATGCCCTTAATTTGATCCATATACACCTCTTCCTCAAGATAGGCTTAGAAGAAGGTAGTCTTTACATCCATTTGGTGATTTTTCAGATTATGGATTGCGGTCAAGGAAACAAGGACACAAAAAGAGGTGATCTTTGTTATAGGAGCATAGGTTTCAAAATTATCAATTCCTTCTTGAGGTTTGTAACCTTTGGATACTAGCCTGACCTTAATCTTATCTATGCTACCATGTGACCTTACCTTCTTTCTAAAGACGTTTGAATCTAATGGTTTTGCAACTTGGAGGAGGATCAATTAGAATCCAAGTCTGACTGGTCATAAAGGATTCTATTTCACTATCAACAACTTCCTTTCAAAAATGAACATCTATGAATTTCATAGCAACTTCATAGCTCTTATGGTCTTATTTTACTATACAAGTGTAGAATTTGGAACCAAAGTTATTTTCCTTTAACCTCGACTGAAGTCACTTGGAGGATCGACCACTTCAAGATTCAAAGGTTTAGGTTCAAGTTTGGGTATGTCATTTATATATATATATTGATTGGTTTCTAAAGGTTATGAAGTTTAAACATTTGAAGGACCTTCACCAACTTACGTGAGAACCTAGATTTGAAGGGAAAGATGTTTTCATAATAAATAACATGTACAAGTCTGATTTGTAGTATTGAGTTTGTTCTAATGTCTGGGATGTCTGAATCAATTACTAGAAATCTATTGCACTACTATTTTTGACATAGCCTATGAAAACTGTATCAACACTTTTGGGATCAAGCTTTTGCTTCTTAATTTTAGGGATTTCAACTTTGGTCAAGCACCCCATACTTTAAGCTCCTTTAAAATAGATTTCTTGTTAAACCAAAGTTCATCAGGTTTCTTATTTATGTGTTTGAAAAAAATATTATTCAACACATAATTAGCAGTTATAACAACCTATTCCCACATTCTCTTATGTAGACCAACCAGATTCGGCCAACATGGAATTAACCATATCAATCAAGGTTCTATTCTTTCTTTTAACTATATAATTAGATTGTGGATTGTATGGGGCTACAAATTCATGAATAAATCCATGATCTTCAAAAAACTATTTAAGTTCATTGAAGTATACTCACGACCTCTATCGAATAAAATGCTCCAAAGGTTCTTCTCAGTTTTCTTTTGTACTTGTCACATATAAACTCTAAGTTTTTGCATTTTTTCATCAATAGATTTCAACAAGTAAATGCAACATTATTTGGAAAAATCATCAATAAATGTCACAAAGTAGCGCTTTCCATCGTTAGTAAGAATACTATTTAGATCACATATATCGGTAAGAATAAGCTCAAGCAATGACATGTTTCATTCTATTGATCTAAAGGGTTTCTTAAGTAATTTATCTTGAAAAAAATATTTGACATCTAACATCGTTATATATTGGAGTCTTGGGAACCAAGTCCATGTGAACCATACAATTTGTAGTGTACTCGTTTCATGTCCTAAATGAGCATGCCAAATATCACAAGAAATGGAAGTAGAAAGGGTACGAAATCAATTATCATTAATATGAGAAGTAACATCACAAGAAGAGACACTAAGATTAATTAAATCCCCACATGTGTACCCAACACGTATGTAAAAATCAAATCTAGAAATTAGAACTTTGTTCCCTTGACACAAAAGAATATAACCAGACACAAGATGTGATGGAGTGGACTTTTGGAACTTTTTGAATTCTTAATGACACATTGAAATTCATATGTTGAGTTATTTGAGAGTTTCAAGAGTTTTGGTGAAGTTTGATGGTTGATTGAGGTTAATATCATGATTAAGATCCCTAAGTTCATGCCTTTTTGAGGTATTTATTTGATGGGTCAAGCAATGATACTTTGGCTCCAAAATTTTAAAGAATGTAGCTTGAGGGGTAGAAAATCCATGGTTAAAATTTGGTTGCAATTGGAGCATCCTAGAGGGAGTTATTAAGGTTTGAAGTTTGGAAAATAATGTGCTTTTTGATGATTTATGGACCTAAGTTTGATCTTGGGCCTGGTTGAATGCAATGTCATGCACCGTAGACCTGACTGAGCCACTGGTTGGCTGCATGGACCCTTTTCATCCCTTGGATGTGGGTGATCTGATGATTCCCACTCGTCTCCTACCTTGCAGTTAGAGCAAGGTAGTGGGGGCGTTGGAACAAAGAACAACCCATGATCCCACACCATGTATGATAGGCTACGAGTACAGACGACCAAGTAGTTGTCACCATATCATCTTTTAACACCTTTGGACCCTTGTCTTTGATGATATGGTGAATCAGGTAGAGAGAAAGACCTCCCCCTCATTTCAGTCTCTCCAACGCCATTCCCAGGTTGTGTGTTGAAGGTCAAAACATGTTAAATGGAGCTAGAGTGGTGTATGATGGAATTGAAGTGGGGAATGCGGGGCTGGGGATCGAAGGAGCTATTATCGCATGCTATCAGGTCTTTTGGAGGTGGTGGAACCGGTCTAAGATGTAGGTTCTTCCTGGAGAAGGAGGAGTTGTAATAGGAGAAAGCTGGAAGAAGTAATAGAAGATGGCGATCAGGGATGTGTGTTGAGTGCTTGCCATCGAGAACGATGGCTAAGGCATAGTCCTTGGAAGATTCTAGGGTGTTTTTGTGCCTTCGACCTTTCTTGAGGAGGATCTGGGGTGGTTTACATAATTTTACTCCACCATGGAAGCAACCTCAGCTGCGAGCTTGAAGGGGATTAGGGCTCTGGAGTCTCAAGTGGCAACCCAGGAAGCCAGTGGTGAAGATATGAACCTATCGAAGAATATGTCATCAACTTCCTTGATATGGGAGAGGAGGAGCATCTAATATTGCTCATCGAAGGTGGACTAGGCAGCTTCGCGGCTGCGGTACGCATGCATCGTGTGAGGAGAAAGATCACGAGAGTCCGTGAGCAAGTGAAAGACGGACAAACCGAGTTCACTAGCCAAGAACCAACTGAACCCAGCCTCTATCCAGCCAAATCAAGGACCATCCATTTCTGTACAGGCTAGAGAAGGGTCACGTCCCCTTAGGGACATGTGGCATCGACCAATTGGCTAAGAGAGGTAAAAATCCCACAAAATGCTTAGATCTTCAATAATTCATAATAGTTAGCCTGATCATCAAAAAATTGCAAACAAGGTACCTAAATTCTCAAAAACATGAGTAGAACAACATGAAAGCATAATATGAGTACCTAGATGTATAAAATTAGATGATAAAATGTAAGACTCTATATACTTGTTTCATGGATAATAAATATCAAACAATGGCCTAAAATTATGATAATATGTCAATAAATCCTTTTTGATGTCTATAATACATATAAGTCAGTGACTATGATGTTGATGTATGAAATCATATGAAATTCTTCATATATCTATTTAGGGTTAGTAACCCTAGATAAAATGCAATAAATATATTGATGATCAATAAATGATGAAAGTTATAGAATGCCCTAATATCAGTAATTGGAGATAATGTATAACTCTGAGATCAGTAATGTACATACATATCATGTCACATGTATTAAACCCTAAAATAGTGAGAAAACCCTAACATGAATAATACATGTAACCTAGGGTTAATATGTGCACAAAATACTATGGAAGTTAATATTCATATGATGAACCCTAATATGTAGCATAATTGAGAATACAACATCAATAACGAGAATCCCACATAACAATGATGATAACAAAAGTAATAAGAAAATGTCCTAATAAACTAAGTAAAACCCTAATGAACATAATTAGGGTTAAGATGAGATGTAAGAGGATGAGATTATGATGGTATAGGTGATCTTATCTTAATTAGGTTTGACCAAGGATATAATGACATAAGGAATATGTGATGATTAGGTTTTTCCTTCTTCAAGGTACGCCATTACCTCTTACTTGGCTTATTATACAATATGCTTGTGTTATATATGTAGTAAAATACTTGGCATATGATATTCGATGAAATGATTGTTATTGCATGATATGTTTCTTGATTTTTCATATGTATGGATATGAACACATGAAACATAATATATTTGTTCCATTATATGAAAGCACTAAACTCTTTTGTGGTACAGTGCTTGGAGGTGACTTAACTCTTTGGTAGTTGATCACATTGTACATATGATCTAACTCTTTGATAGGAGATCATAAAGGTCTTAATCTTGAGCTCCTTGAGATTAAGAGAATGCATCAAAACCTTCGGTGGTCAATGCATGGATATATAATGGCAAATGAGCTTAAAATATGTGTTATCTTTTGTTAATGAATATCTTTGTGCAAGTATATGCTTTTCTTATATTTATTTATAAATGCCAAGTATTAGTTTATCTTATTTCCAAGCTTAGTAATGAGAGGTATATAAAAAGACATGTAGGCATACTCAATAAATTATTCTTGAATATTGTGCTGATGTGTACCTCATGTAATCATTTTGTTTAGGTTGTGGACATATGATCTCAAAGAACCAAGATAGTGTGAGTTGTGCGGCGAGCTGATGTATAGGTGGACATTTTGTCTTAAGATCCGTTTGTTTAGTGGTAGTACATGTATGTGTAAAAGTTTATCATTCAATGTGTAATATCAATGTTATAATATTTCATTATGTAATTAAATGTTGAATGGTGAACATGTGTTGTATTGTTTCATTATTATTGATGTGCATGTGCTACTATTGTTTCCTTCTGACTTTCTCTAATTTTATTCTTCTTAGCCTAGTATGATGTGTTTAAATTGGGATTCTCGCTATGGTGAGGTTTCAATTTGGACGTCACATATCACATTAAGCTTTAGAAAATCCGGGGAAGTCACAGGTGGTATTAGAGCATGAAAAATAGCAAATCCTGACATTTTCTCATTGTGCAACTCAAACTAAAGAAAACCTTGAACTTAAAAATCTTTAGGGTTAGATTAGTCATCTTATAGAGAATATATCTGACCTAGCCTCTAGGTTAGCACCTAGATGTATGAGAACTAGGTCTAGACTGGTGCTTGTTGTATAGCAAGTCCTTATATGTCATTATTTCCTTATAGTGCAGCGGTATGGGACGTTGCATTATTTGGAAATGACCTGCATCAAGGGAAGAGAAACCCTACACATATGGTTATCATTGTCTAGAGTAGCTACACTAGTCTACACCCTATTCTCACCCTTTTCATTAGTTGACATGACACTGGACTCTCTAATATGTGTGGGACACTCATTTTGTGGAATTGGTTTTTGATTCCAATCAGATCGAACCTCGATAGTTTTCTATGACATTTGTTTTATTAGAGAAAAAACTATATAATATTTTATTATATATGTAAGTATTACAAAAATGTGTCCCCACACATGTATGAGTAGGAGGTGGTCAAGTAACCTAAGTGAAAGTGAATGACATCAGTCAAGAAGAGAGAGTATTTCTAGATTAGATGTCTAGAGTCTTGTTGGAATATGTGATAGATGGAAACGATGATATGAGTTTATATGATATGCTCTAAGTTTGATATAGTTGTTCTATGATGATATATGTTTTTCCTTGAGGACTCAAGTTCGATTTTGAGAATGCAAGATGAGTTTGGATTAAGATAGTAACTAGGCTTTTACGAGATAAGATATGTTAAGTTAAGGCAAGGTTGTGAATCAACAAGAGACTCAATATCTTTCATAAAGGAGGACCTCTAGTGTTAGGACCATTTTTAGGGTTATCTCCAGAGAGATTAAGACCCAGAGGGAGAAGGTCAGAGAACCTAAACTACAAGATATGTGAATTTTGAGAAATATGTGATGTGATATGTCCTAGACTAGACTACTACTAATTGATTGAGTTGAGTCACTTTATGCATGATTCCTATAGTCTTGTTGAACCCTAGATGTCCTTGGGAGACAAAACCCTAGATTTGAGAGCGACTTCTTTGTGCACATGTTAATATGAATATGAGAACCTATTGTCTGGGTGAGGGAGAGATGCCCAAGACTCTAGAGGAAGTAACTATGTTTTAGTTTCTATGAAAACTCATACTCAATTTGATGGTTCCTTATAGGACTCTAGTGGTGTATATGAGATAGAGAGTTGGGAAATAGAGCTTCATGGGTAGACAACCTTGGAAGATAATGTCATAACATGTTTTGGTTTGGTTTGTTCTTATGTGGCTAGAGCTCATAAAGCAACCATCTAGTTCCAATGAGGTAATCCAAGAACCCTAGACTAAGAGAGCGAAGATAAAGTATATGCATATGTGATACTCATAGAGTTGAGTTAGCTCAGAGTGACTGAGCATGACACTAACCTCATGGTAAGGATTAGTACCTCTGATGGGCTAGATAAAGCTTTGATATGTGTTGATAAGCCACTCACATAAGTTTGTTTAGCACAACCATGGTATAATATATGTAAGGATGTGATCTAACCTCTAGACGTGATATATAGACATGATACGATGGAAACCTAGAGATGGTTTAATAGATATCAATGCATAAATGGTTAACAATATACATGAATAACGATGATAATGTGAATAGTTGTCTAATCTCATGATGAATCTCTAGTAGAGTTTACAACCTAATATTAGAAAGTATAATGAGATGACACTAATGATACATGTTACATGAATAGTCATGGCATATGGTTGGTGAACTAGTGATGAATTCACTAATAAGCTTGTAACGTAATAGGTAAAGTTAAATGAGATCATATTAATGATACTTCTTAGTTGTGGTGTTAATGTAATGCTTAAGAAAGATTTTGAATGTCATTGGAACATTAGCACAACCTAAAATGATGATGCCACCTGTATGATCTATATGGATAATTTATGTTAATTATAAATAACTCCTCCCAAATGATGGCATAATGTTAGAACATGATGCTTGGGTAAAAGGAATATGAGAATCCTAATGCAAAAGATGGAATGACACAACCTAAGCATCTAAACCATGTGTCATGGTGAGGGGTGGTTCACCCTAGATGTTTCTATAACCTCTTAGGATCGGTTAAAATATAGTTATGGAGATCTTGCTTATGGAATGTTGCAACTAGAGTGGTACCCTAGATATGAATGAATATCTTTGGTTTCATGTAAAGTAATGTAAGTATTAATTTCGAGGATGAAATTTCTTTTAAGATGTATATGATGTGAAAGACTGGATTTTAGCTTAATTTCGAGGAAAAAATATCTTTTCAGGTGTGTAGGATGTGATGGAGTGGACTTATGGAACCTTTTGAATGCTTAATGACATATTGAAATTCATATTCTGAGTTATTTGAGAGTTTCAAGTGTTTTGGTAAAGTTTGATGGTTGATTGAGGTTAATGTGATGGTTAAGATCCTGAAGTTCATGCCTTTTTGAGGTATTTATTTGATGGGTCAATCAATTATATTTTGGTATCAAAATTTATTATAAAGTAGCTTTAGGGGTAGCAAATCTATGGTTAAAATTTGGTGGCAATTGGAGCATCCTAGAGGGAGTTATTAAGGTTTGAAGTTTGGAAAATAATGTGCTTTTTTATGATTTATGGACCTCAGTTTGATCTTGGGCCTCGTTGAATGCAATGTCACGAGCCCTGGACCTGACTAAGCCAATGGCTACATGGATCCTTTTCAGCCCTTGGATGTAGGTGATCTGAGGATTCCCACTCGTCTCCTACCTTGCAGTTAGAGCAAGGTAGTGGGGACGTTGGAACAAAGAACAACCCACGATCCCATGCCATGTATGAGAGGGTACAAGTACATGTGACCAAGTAGCTGTCATTGTATCATCTTTTAACACCTTTTGACCCCTATCTATGATGAGATGGTGAATTGGGTAGAGAGAAAGACCTCCCCCTCATTTTCGTTTCTCCACCGCCATTCACAAGTTGTGTGTTGAATGACAATACAAGTTAAATGGAGCTAGAGTGGTGTATGAAGGAATCAAAGTTGGGGAATGTGGGGTTGGGGATCAGAGGAGCTATTACTACATGCTATTGGGTCTTTTAGAGGTGGTGGAACTAGTCTAAGATGTCGATTCTTCCTGGAGAAGGAGGAGTCATAATAGGAGAAAGTTGGAAGAAGGAATAGAAGATGGCAATCAGGGATGTGTGCGGAGTGCTTTCCATTGAGAACAATGGATGAGGTTGAGTTTGTGGAAGCTTCTAGGGTGTTTTTGTGCCTTTGACCTTGCTCAAGGAGGATCTGGGGTGGTTTACTTCATTTTACTCCACCATGGGAGCAACCTGAGCTCTGATCTTGAAGGGGATTAGGGCTCTGGAGTCTCAAGCGGCAACCCAGGAAGCTGGTGGTGAATATCTAAACCTGCCAAAGAATATGGCATTAGGTTCCTTGATGAAGGAGAGGAGGAGCAGATAATATTGCTTGTCAAAGGTGGACAAGGCAGCGATGGCTGCGGCATGCAGGCGTCATGCGAGGAGAAAGATCGGGAGAGTCAATGAGCAAGTGAAAGAGGGATGAACCGGGTACAGTGGCCAAGAACCAACCAAACCCAGCCTCCATCCAGCCGAACTGAGGACCGTCTAGTTAAGCGTAGGATAGAGAAGGGTTGCATCTCCTTAGGGACACATGGCAGCGGCCAATTGGCGAAGAGAGGTAAAATTCCCACAAAATGCTTAGATCTTTAATAATTCATAATAAATAGCCCGATCATTAGAAAATTGCAAACAAGGTACCAAAATTCTCAAAAAAATGAGTAGAACAATGTGAAAGCATAATATCAGTACCTAGATGTATTAAATTAGATTATAACATGTAAGATGCTATATACTTATTTCATGGATAATAGATATCAAACAACAGCCTAAAATTATGATAATATGTTAGTAAATACTTTTTGATGTCTATAATCCATATAAGGTCAGTGACTATGATGTGGATGCACAAAATCATATGAAATGCTTCATTTAGATATTTAGGGTTAGTAACCCTATATAAATGCAATAAATATATTGATAATCAATAAATGATGAAAGTTACAGAATGCTCTAATATCAGTAATTGGAAGATAATGTGTAACTTTGAGATCAATACTGTGCATATAAATCATGTTACATGTATGAAACCCTAAAATAGTGAGAAAACCCTAACATGAATAGTACATGTAAACTAGGGTTAACATGTGCACAAAATACTATGGAAGCTAATATTCAGATGATGAACCCTAATCTGAAACATAATCGGGAATACAACATCAGTAACATTAATCCCACATAACAATGATGATAAGACAAGTAATAATCATATATCCTAATTAACTAAGTCAAACCCTAATGGTCATAATCAGGGTTAAGATTAGATGTAGGAGGATAAGAACCTCATTTTATATGTGATCTTGTCTTAATCAGGTTTAACTAAGGATATAATGACATAAGGAATATGTGATGATTAGGTTTATCCTACTTCAAGGTATGCCATTACCTCTTACTTGGCTTATTATACAATATGCTTGTGTTATATGTGTAGTAAAATACTTGGTATATGATATTTGATGAAATGATTGTTCTTGCATGATATGTTGCTTGATTTTTCTTACTTATGACTATGAACACATGAAACATAATATATTTGTTCCATTATATGAAAGCACTAAACTCTTTGGTAGTACAATGGTTGGAAGTGACTTAACTCTTTGGTAGTCGGTCACATTGTACATATGATCTAACTCTTTGCACGAGATCATAAAGGCCTTAATCTTGATCTCCTTGAGAGTCAACAAAATGTATCAAAACCTTTGGCAGTCAATGCATGGATATATAATGGAAAATGAGCTTAAAATATGTGTTATCTTTTGTTAATGAACATCTTTGTACAAGTGTATGCTTTTCTTATATTTCTTTATAACTGCCAAGTATTAGCTTTATCTTGTTGCCAAGATTAGTAAGGAGAGGTATATAAAAAGACACATAGGTGTACTCAGTATAATATTCTTGGATATTGTGATGACGTGTACCACATGTAATCTTTTGTTTAGGTTGTGGACATATGATCTTGAAGAACCAAGATAGTGTGAGTTGTGTGGTGAGCTGATGTACCGGTGGACCTATTATCTAAAGATCTTGTTGTTTAGTGGTGGTACATGTATATGTAAAAGTTTTTCATTCAATGTGTAATATCAAATGTTCTAATAATTCATTATGTAATTATATGTTGAATGGTGAACATGTGTTGTATGATTTCATTATTTTCATGTGCATGTGCTACTATTGTTTCCTTCTAACTTCCTCTAATTTTCTTCTTATTAGTCTAGTGTGGGGTGTTTAAATTGGGATTCTCACTGAGGTGAGGTTTCAATTTGAACGTCACACATCAGATTAAGTTTTAGAAAATCTCAGGACATCACACATGATTAAGACTTCATTGACTAGGTTTTTTTCTTAAAAGTAGGATCATGCAACACAGTTTGCACTCTAAGGAATTTTCCAAATGTGAGCTTCAGATCCCCACATTCATAGTCTATAATCTTCTTCATGGACACATCATCACCCCTAGAGATCCACGACTAACATCTACTTGATAGGTAGAAAAGTAGAATGATCATAGCATATGTGAGAAATCTCTCTAGATTCCATTCACAAATTATCATAGGAGAAAGGCTAACAATAGTAACAAGAGAATTGGTAGTATCTAACCATTTAGAAGAGGATGCATCAACTACATGTTGATCATATTCACTTCTACATTCTTAGGGGAATGGTTAATTTTCTTCCTTGACCATTGTGGTCCCTACAAATATTGGTTCGATGACTAGGCTTGCCACACAACAAATATGCTGATCCTCAAAATAAGAGTTCTTATTATGACCAGGATGCTTTTCTTTCTTGAAAGCTTTCTTGGACTTATGATTAAATTTCATTGGTTTCTTCTTGGGTTTGTCATCATCTACTAGGTTGACACATGTATTTATCTTAACATCCTTTTTCCTATGATAAATTTAGTTTGAAGAGATTTCACTTAGGAGAACATGGTTAAACCATCATGCCTATGATGAAGAGACTTGGCAAAGTCCTTCCAGGATACATGGTGCTTTTCAAGTAGGGTTGCTACTTCCACATTCTCCTCAAGCTTTTAAATACTAGCAACACATTTTGAGATGAGGTTTTGGTACTCAAGTAATTGGATTGTGAATAAGATTACTATCCACCATGTTATATTCATACCATTTAACAAAAGTATCTTGTTCTAGCCCATCATCTCACATTGCAAACTTATCATCCAAAGCTTTCCAAATCTTAAGTGTAGAAGATTATTTGTGGTAGAAGTCATAAAGTTTATCAGAAAGAGTG